>QYAJ01000070.1:0-148351 GCA_003988865.1 Phialocephala sp. D728 | reverse complement strand
CACGCTGAATTCAAGTCTACAGGCTTCGAGTTACAGTGGTCTACAGAAGGGTATCGTACGCCGTACGGTTATTAACCGTACGGTTGCTTTCATAGGGCTCCTATACTATTGGCTGCGTAAAAGTCCTTTCAATGTCAAAACTAACGCATTTAACAGGTTGTTGGTCATTATGCGCGCTTGGTTTGTGATGGGGACCAAGCCCAGCCCTAAAAAAGATCGCCTTGATGACACGAACGCTGAGGACTCGGTGGGGCTCAAGAGGTGGACGGGTTCAACTACCCAATCTGATGACGCTGGTTTTGTGCCGACATAGTCCAAAATTCAATTAATTGTAGAACGATTATCTTATATATCAGACCCTTCGCGATGCCTTTTGCGGTACTCTCAGCCGAATCTTTACCTCCTTTCCTTCCAACGCGGTTAGTCACCATCGCCGCTCTGCTCAGGCACTACTCACCTCGCCTCACCCTCTGCTCAGGTTGCTCAGTCACGTTCCTGCTCTCCCTTCTAGTAATTAATTATAACCTACTTACCATTTGGTTCTACTGTGCAAAAGTTATCAACTCTATGACTGGGAAGTCATGTTATACTAGGAAAGGGGGGACAAGGCAGGTACCCGAATTTCGTCCACGAGGAGGTATCTCTAGACGAATGCATTAGTCAGCTACGGGATGGGATAATATGTGTACAGCACAACTCTTTCCTATAGCAGAAAATAACAACAGGGTCTAGTGGACAGTTATAGCAAGCCTCGAAATGAAGGTGTAAACTGATCTAAGTAACAGCGGCAGAGATGACATAGAACAACGGCGGGAAGGGCGGGTTACATTCCCGGCTGTTGGTTGTTGGTTATTGGTTATTGGTTGCCGGTTGCTGGTTTGTGTCACATACGGTCTTCGAGTTCCAAATTTGTCAGGATTAGGAAGCGCATCTCGTGGTCATTAACCTAAACCCAGGTTCTCGACACCTCCACCTAACCCGAGATTTAAACGCACAGAGGTGAGAAAAATTGCTTACCTCGTTAGGAACCTGGAAAACTTTCAAAAACTGTCCGATAACGACTTTATACATGATCATATTTCCTGTTACGGCGCTGCCTGCACAGTGGTCACATGACCACCCATGCTGTATATATGGCCTAGCTACGCCAGGCCCTACCATCATTCAGATCATTTACCACCACCATACCCACTCCAGCCTTTCATCTGTGACATTTCCATTCCAAGCGAAGGCAAGAAATTGAGGAATATTCAATCCTCTCGTTCCATTGCAAAGAGCTCTTGCGATTAATTGAAACTGCGAGACCTTGCACCTAGTATCCGTGTTCAGGGGGAGCGAGGCTGAGCTAATCCTGAGGCATTCGAGCATATGGTGGCGCTGCGAACGTTCGCAACGACCACACTCGCACTTCTCACTCCCTCTCCTCCCTTCGAAATGCAACCGAATCTGCTCTTTAATTATCCTCTGTCACTCTCCCTATACCAACTTGCTGAGGAGTGTTCAGCGCAGACCTGGCTTGACGGCTCCCCAAAGACGATCTCGGCCTATCGATCCATCCGGCCGTAGCTTTTGACGCTGCTGTCGAAGCGAAGCTCTCACACATACGAAATGTCGAGTCTATACTATGCACTCGAGGGTCCGCAAGCTTCTATTGAGTGGATATTGCCCAGCACGGAGTGCCATGGTAATGACGAGCCTGGTGATGCTGATTCAACATTTGACAATGAAGAGAGAGTGTGGTAGGTTCATTGTTCTATTCCCCAAGTCCTTGCTCAATATAGCATATACTTACTTTCTGATTTAGCGTTGTTTGTTGTAGGGAAGAAACACCTTTTCATGATTCAACCAATGTC
Organism: Phialocephala sp. D728; assembly: GCA_003988865.1. Classification (NCBI taxonomy): domain Eukaryota; kingdom Fungi; phylum Ascomycota; class Leotiomycetes; order Helotiales; family Mollisiaceae; genus Phialocephala; species Phialocephala sp. D728. Next base: position 146,498 of record QYAJ01000070.1, on the reverse strand, counting down.
TCTCCGCAGAATGGAGATGAAAGGCTGAGAAAGCGGGAACCCAGCCCCCCGTCTTCTTTCCATCCAGATCCTATATTTCGTGACAGTTGTCCACATAGAAAAACACCAGACCCATCTGTTTTGCCTGTGCCGAGTACAGTGGATCTTGGAACCAAGAACATCCTACCAGAATCGAAATCAAATGTCATTAACTTGCCGTTAATGGCAGAAATGGAACCCGAAGAAGTATCAATTAAAGCTCACACTCTTAGATCTATGCACGACCTATATGGAAATGAGAAACATCCAGAATTTGCCCCTTCGGAATCATCTTCGGCTGACTTGGGAGAGATGTGGTCTTATGAGTTAGACTCCGCTAACCCCTCGCCTTGCTGCTCTGACATCTCTGAGAATGGAGAGGCATTTTTGGAAATTACATTTCAAGAACATGGAAAATATACGTCTAGATCTCCTACCACATCTATTGTGTCGCATGGCTCTGGCAATAACTCATCCATGAACACTACACCTATCAGCTCGTTGAACTCGTCAGCATATAACTCCCGTGGCGCTTCATCTGGCCAGAGACGAAGACGAAGTATGGACGAAGAAGATGACCAAAATCGACCTAACCGCCCTTGGAAACGCCAGCGCCCAACACCAAGCGAAACGAATGAGCGGAGTCTGCAACAAGGCCGGCGACTTGCATGCCATTTTCATCTTAGGGACGAACGGAAGTACAGCAAGAACATGTTGACAGGCAAGAAGAAATATGAAACATGTTCTGGCCCAGGTTGGTTTACTATGCACCATCTTAAGTAAGTCTGTTCACCATGTGTTCCAGTATGTTGATCTTTAACAATTTTAGGCAACACTTGGGCAACTCAGCCAGTTCGGTTCACAAAAAGATCAGATGCCCACATTGCCTCAAGCCTTTCAAAACTGCTACGGCGGTACTGAAGCATCAAGAGGGTGATTGCTCTGGGTTTGAGCATCTAGATCAAGAGCTAGATGATATCTGCAAAGAGGAATGGGCCAAAATAGAACGCGACGTTTCGCGATCTGGCTTCGAGAAGCTCCCTCTTTCAGATCGCCTATCAATTGATCAATGGGTGTTGAATAACTTGGAGTTCTACGCACCCGATGAAACCATGGAGACTCGCAAGGGCGAGCTGAGAAAGTGGTATATTGCTTGGGAAATTCTGTTTAAAAAATTGCCGCCACCTCACCCTTGTAAGTCCATGTACTCTATAGCATAGCAACCGACTTACACTTTACAGTTTACGAAGAGTACCGGGAAATCTTACCTTCGAATACGTCTCTACTCATTAGGACGTTCAAAGAACTTGTTGAAGCTGGCGTCCAAAAGGGTGAAATCGATGGTATCACCGACGAGAATCTCGAAAAGCTGCAGAAGTGTCTACGTACCGCAATACACAGAGCTTCCAAAGACAGCCAGCAAACACACGACACACGTTTGAGGGAATATTTCCCAGGTATCAGTCAAGAGCCTACCTTTGCAGGTGCTGCAGTCCCGAGCGAAGCAGTCGTGGCTCCTGGACAAAACTCACAATGGGGTACATTTGACACGCATCCTCAAAGTCAAAATCAAACTCAATTTCAAGAGCTTAATACTATACTTGACATCTTTTCGGCGGAAAATTCAGACGCAATGATTGAAGGTAATTTTGGTGGGGGACCTCTTGATGGGTGGGATTGGGATTGGGACATTGCTCAGCAGAATGACATTACCAGTACCACCGCCCTTCAGATGACGGACACCTAAAGCTCTAGGTGCGTGATTATTGTGAGCTATTCCTTTTTTAGTGATCTTAGTGCAAGTGAATGAAATAGGAGGCGTAGCCGAAAATCGCCAATGAAGGTTTATTTCGTGCTTAAATACAAAAGATCAAATTTTCGTATATGTGTGTGTTTGAATATTACGAAATGGTTGTGTCAACAGTGCCGCCTCTGGTTCTAATATCAGAGCAATGTTACTAGACAAAGAAATCACCAAGGAAGCTTCTGTGATGATGCTGTGAATTTATTACGTGCATTAATTCTAAGTTATTTTCATGTCTAGCCTCAAAATGCCTCCCCAATTGCGATTCTTTTCTCTACCTTCGCTGTAGTATGACCAAGTAAATTAGTAACTACTTCAAGCAGCAGGACCTTAACGCAGCTTCTTCGACGCATGTTCACCATGGTACTCGCCATCTTCCCTGCCCCGCCCGAGAACTTTTACTTCTACCTTAGCCTTTTCTGTCAGATTCTCTTCGTCCTTTGTTTTCGAAGCTTCCGACGATCTCATAAACATGACCTAGAGTGGATCTTCGGCCATTGTAGCCCTAGTCCCCGGGCGGGACGGCCAGCCAGAAGTCTACAAGACGTGCTCGCACGAAGGCATCAACGGAAACGGAAGTCCATGGCTGAAGAGGCAGGCGCAGTTATTGGCGTCGAGCGTTGCCGTGAGGGAAACAAGCCTGTTCGTGGTGCAGGTGTGCCCCTGCGCCATGGCGATCTCAACCTTCACAATATACTCTGCCGGCTGGAGCCTAAAGCGGACAGGCCGGTTGTGCTCGTTGATCCTCGGGGGGTTCGCTTGCTTCAATAGTTCGCTACATCCAAGGTTTGCGAACCAGGTGACTATTACTACGACCTTGCGAAGTTGAAGTTCCTGATGTCAGGCTTTTCAGAGCTCAGAAAAGGGTTTTACTCCCTGCAAGACGAGAGCGATTCATTCGAGCTCGATATGGCAGGCCATTCGAGTACAGATTCCCTGCGCAGCGCAGACCATAGGCTCTTCGAGTCGCTCTCGTCTAAGATGCTGGCCAAGTGGATCGAAACTGTCGAGCTAAGGTCTTAATAGGGCTTAAGAGGTGGACGGGTTTAATTACGTAATTTGATGATATTAGTTTTGGATCGATATAATTCAAAATTCAATTAATTATAAACTGATTATTTTATAAATTAAACTCTTCGCGATAACTTTTGCAGTAACTACATTGAAAAAGGGGGTTGGTAGCTAAGCGAGATTCGCGGTTGCAAGTTTGAAGAGTGAAGCGGAAAAGCTATGCATCCTTTCGCTGTTACTTTTGATATATGAAGATATGTAGTGAACTTTAGTTTATGATCTTCCCGCCACAATTAAAGTTTACACCGCGGGCTATTCGATCAGTCCAATCGCATATCTAGGATCGGCTGTCAGCAAAACTTTAAAGTTGAAGACGCAGTCAGACTCTATTTATCCGTGCGGTTGACATTTCCCAAATATCCAGCTTGGAGCCTAAGTGGTTCTTACTGCTATTTGAGAGACGCACTCTATGTCAGCTTCTAGATGTGAAAATTGCATTGCTGACCAATTATCCGAAAATCAATAACGCTGAAGCGGATAAAAATCAATAATGCTGAAGCTCTGTTTAATAACATTGTCAATTTGTGTTATAGCTCAGCGGCCGACTGCAATTGATGCCAATAATTCAGTAAACAAGTGAGATCTCGTTTTGCCTGCTACTTGTGTCGCGGTGGGCTGGAAAGTTTACGTGAGAGTTTACTACAGTAGCTGATCCGGCAAATAGGATAGAGTTGACCTCGATGCAATAAGCATCAAGAATGGATGGCATCTTTTACACCCTTTTCAGAGTCTTCTGTCCTAAATTTGTCAGTAATTTACTTCGACATAGTCTTTTGCTGTCGCCAGTTCTGCCATTAGTATTGGTCGAATTTAATTCTCGGGCGTCTTGTAAATTTCAACGGTTGTCTGACAGACTGCAAAGATAATCTCCGAATAGATTACCATTCTCACTCGAGCTTTGGAGCCATTATCAGGGCACTCCTCTTCCAAGAAGTATTATAGATATAAAGTTCGAATTCCCTTCTTCAAGTCAACTAAACATCATCAAACTTTTTCAATACCTTTACCCATCAGTAACTATAATCACCGCTAGAAATTTCAATATGCGTGTCAACATCCCGCTTATCCTTACAGGCCTCATGGGTCTGACGGCCGCCTCCCCTTCTATTCGTAACACCAGAGCAGAAGAAACTTCATCTACAAGCGTGATCCTCAATGTCAACGGTCGTATGTACTCCCTCAATGGCCGCCCCCCTAATACTCAGCACTTCTCTCTACTCTTCTTTTAATAGCAATTTCGCCCGTGCTCATTCACTTGACTAATTCATCTATAGTCGTCTCCGACGAACTCTCTCCCGAACTTAGCATCAAATGTCTTACAAGATGTGTCTCTATCATTGCAGACGGTGTGTGTATCGCGGAGGCGATCCTTCTAGACCCGTCTACAGCCGTGTCGGGCGTCTTATCTTGTGTCAGTAATGACGCTGCTAAGGTATGCCTATCTCTTCCATATTTGCTTTTCTCGCTTTGAAGCATGAACTCGCAAGCTAATCGATTTCAAAACAGCTCTGCGATTGTGCAGCTTGTGTTACAGGTGCTAAAGCATTGGGGGATTTCCTTACAAAGCACGGAGTGTGTTGAGGCTTCGATAATATGGAAGGATGCATAGGATGTGTGCTCCGATAGTTTGTGTGATGATTTTGGAGGAATACATTCTTTTGGAATTTGTGAGACTAACGTGCATGAACTTGAGATTTCATACTCAATTCAACGCCTACTATAGGCATCAGCAAATCGCCTTTTCAAAATGCTTCCCACTTGAGAGACCATTGCTCGAGAAAATTCCTCAAGTACACTGCTATCACTACGTCATCTTGATTGTCATTCTATATCATTTGAATCCACAATAACAATAGTGATGTCTCATTTCATGCATTCCCACTGACTTTCAGCTTTCTTGTATTGATATGTGAGCTTTGAACACAAGAGGTAGTGCTCTCCGGACCTTATAATTCCCCATCAAATTCCGGATCGCTCCCAAACAATGCTTAAAAAACTCTTCTGCCAACGTTTCTCACTAAACGAATTCGCGCAGTCTGGCATTGCTGCGCTCCCTGATTCGCTGCCCCTTTTTTAGCCGAGGTCTTCTTTGTAGGTCTTCCTCGAAGTTTAATCCGACACGGAATCACGATTTACAGGTCAACTATCACTAACTCTAGATTTTCAAGTATTACGAAATCGCTGATATCGATAGTGGCCCATCTGATTCGAACATCAAGACAATGTTTCTTGACAAAGAAACCAACTAAGCTTCCATATCGTAGACTTGATGATGCTGTGAAGTCCTCGCGCAGATTTATTCCAAGTTATTATCATGTCTAGCTTCATATTATCCCTCCCCATCTATCATTCATTCTTAACTCCATCGTGGAAAGTCTCGAGGAAAGTGATCAGGGTGCTTCAAGCAGCAGAATTGTGATATCGCTTCTTCGACATGTGATTACCAGGATTCTCACCATCTTCTCTACCTCGCTTCTGAATCTTTGCATCCGCCTTAACTCCTTGGGCTGGGTTCTCTTCGTCCTCTGCTTTAGAACCCTCCGACTTCTTCACGGTGCTTTCTCCTGTCTGTCGAAGCTCATTTGTGAAACTCACCAATGACTTCACCAGGTCTTCTGTCTCATCTTTTTTCTTTTTCTCTGCTGTCCGTAGCTCAACCCTTTCGGCATCGAGATTGGTTTCAGCATATTTCAAAGTTGCCTCCCGCTTCTCAAGTGCCAATTGACCCTTTTGCAGCTTCTTCTCGGATGCTAGTAATGCTTCCTCTCAAACTCGAAACGCCTCTTCCCTCACCTTCATATCCTCACGTTGTTTAGAAATCTCAACGCAATTTACGAGTCTTAAGTCGAGTCCTCCGTAATAATTGTCCATAATCACCTTCCTCCCATCGTGATCCCTGGACAGCGGGATAGTCGATCCAGAAGCACCAAATCCTATTTGCTCCAACATGAAAATGCACATCAGAAGATGCTTCCATAATTCTTCTCTCCTCTTTACTTCATCAAAGGTCCACAGGGTATTGACACAAAAGATCCATCTCCAGAAAATAATGCCGTAGTGCTTCATATCGAGGTAATAAAGAGTACAAATCCCATCCTTTGGCTCTAACAAAACATATAGTGCAGTTATTTGGACACTCTAGGGTGGAATGGCTGCAGCAACGAGAAGCAGGGGCTCATCATCGTCATTCTGATCTTTGCCTTGGAGTTGGGTGGCATCTAATGAAGCATCTCGCTCCTTGGCGTGTCACTCTCAGTGAGGTGAAGTAGGAGAATTTGAGGCTTTGTAGAGAGACCTCGCCTAGGTATTGGTCTCTCAAGCTATCAACTTAGAGCAAAGACAGTTTGTGGTCTCGTTTCTCGCAATGTCCATCCAACTTCACCTTCAACATAACATTCTCCAACCAAGGCACAATGCGTTATCGCCTTTTCGGACATATTGTTCAAGACCCTCTTCCTATTGCTATCGTCCTCTTCCAAGCTTTCCCTTATGATACTCTCTTTGATCTTATCTTCTCGGTTTTGACCACCTTCTGCAGGGAATCGTCGAAGAACGTACCCCGCGAGGGATCCAGCTAAAAACACGACCGAATCTCCAATCCGGGCACGCTTCGGAACAATGCCTAGTCGGCCTGAAGAAGTTATTGCCAGTCTCCTCCCAGTCAAGGCGCTCTCTTTCGTTCCCGTCATTAGATAGAGGTACATTAGTGATTCTATACCATCACTTTCACCGCCCACGATAATAATCTCCAGTTTTTGGCGCTCCTCCACCCACGATTTGAAGCCTGTCAAGAAGTCTTCATGCAGATACAGATCTTCATCGGCAGGTTCCGAAGCTACATTTAGAATGTCTTCGCCCATGAGGAATATCCATTCCTTGTGGACAACCTGGCGAAGCCCATCATGTTTTGCTTCTTTGCCTTTAAGATTGATGTGTCTATGCTGGCCGTATTCGTCCCCGGACCACCAAACTCCGGATCCGCTACTATAAAGAACATTGAGATCATCAACAGCTTGACGATATTCATTTCTGCTAACGCGATCAAATGTCTCTGGGGCTGGTAAAGGAAGGCTCAAGCTTGAAATGATATCAGCCTCGTAGCCGAGGGATGCATGAATAGGAGGAGCGCCCTTGATGAAGACAGAGTGTTGTTCGCCACGCTTAAATAGCTTTGTAGCCACCGTGTTGTTTTTGTAAATGGGCATTAGTCCAGCAGAAGGGACACTCCAGTCTGGCGCCCAAGAAGAAAGGCCTTCCACTCTATGTCCGGCTTCAGTGTCTCCAGCAAGATGAAAGAGTGTCTCCAGGTCGATGTCGCCCAATAAGTAGCGAGCTGTGTCGGTATATACCTTTGCGCAGGTGGCTTCATAGTCAACCTTAACGTACTTTTGGAGCGCTTCAACATCGGCAGCAATACCCAAGTGAGCGAAGATCATGTCTCGGGGATCGGTAGCACCAAGGCCTCTGCGTGCTATAAGATGACGGAACAATTTCTGTTTGTGAACACTTCGAGCGGAATTCATGTCAGAGAGTACTTGTAGCTCTTTACTCCTGCTTCCTTGGTTCCTTCGCAGTAGAATTCCACAGAGCTGCGTCCACCTGGCTCGTATGTCCCCGCACTGAACCCATGGGTCTTGAGACAAGAGGAGTTCTTGGAAGATCCAGACACGACTAAACCATGGCAATTTAAGTAGGGTAGTCTCTGCAGTGTGGATTATCTCCTCTTCTGATACATTTTTGCTTATAGAACCAGAAGTATTTGATGGGATTGCCTTGAGTAGAGTCTCATCAGCTTTAGAGGATCCTAGGTGAATGACCGTGTGATGAGCAGTAGAATAAATTTGCCCCATGAGCCCCACTTGACTGCTTCGTTCCGCAAGGTCAGCCTGATTTATACATAAAGCATCAGCCCAAATGCGCAAAATTCGATGTGAGTCACGAAGATCGCGAAGGGCTGCATCGAGAGTCGCGGTGATGATTGCTGGAGTCTGGTCGATATAGATGAGACCCTGTCGAGAGGGATCTCCCCAGACATAAGATAATGCTGTGTAGTGATCGATAATCTCTCGGTCGCAGTGGGATATTGTGGTGTATTCAAGGGTGCATCGAAGATCCTGCTCGTGGGATGAAGCTGGCTGGAGGAGAATCAGGCGGAAGGAATCGGGTTCTGTCAGAATTGTGTATTGGAACGATGCCATCTTCGTTGTTGATATCCTTCTCGGTCGAGTGATACAAATGACAACGAAAAACAGAATTTTGTGAAAGGTCGAACAAGTTGTTGTGTGGTTGATGCATGTAGATGTAAGCACACGACTTCCGCCAACCGAGCCCAGCTCAAAGCTGATTGGTGGATATCTCCTCGATCTTCTATTAGATCTTATTTACTAACTTCAGGAACAAGTACTTAGAAAACATTTTTAGAAGATTACATATTACACAATTACATAAGATCAAGCTATTAGATCTCCGTCTTCAAGTCTGAATCACCACAAATCTTCTCCCACACCTCTTCCTGGTTTCTCGCCTCGAGACTAGCCTCGCTACTCTTCATCTCGTCATCGAGAACGTAATACTTCCCGCCCAGCTCGTTCTGCCCTTCCTTAAACAGATCGGCAACAGCTTTCGCAGGAACTTCCGGGGGGTTGAACGCGTCCTTCTTCACTCTTCTTAAAACCGGACTCAAAGCCTCAGCTACAACCTTAAGAGAGCTCAGAACCCAGTGGTCCAGGCCTAAATTAGAATCTCCAGACATCCCACCCGGATCAAGAGACACGATTTGAATCGTGTTATTTGGTTTCTGTGCTCTATAAGCTTCCAACTTATAATAAATCGAGGTCGGAGAGTCGAGGTAAAAGCACTTACAGCATTCAATCTTCGCTGCAATGCGTACATTGCCATGATACCCCATAACTTACTAGCACCGTATCTCTTCATTGCTTCTCCCAACCCCAAGGTCTCCTGTGTAGCCCCCCCAGTAGTTTTGGCTTTCATCTCACTAGAGAAGTAGTCGACAGTAGCCATGGAGTGAGCCGTGCTAGCAATGTTGACCACGAGACCACCATCTAGCGCCGGCAATAGCTCTCTGACCAGGAGCACTTGGGCCAAAACATTAATTCCATAAAGTTCGTTCCACCCATCTTTCGTCCTGGTGTCTTTCGTGAGAGTGTTCATCGCAGCTGAAAGCACCACTCCTCCTGCATTGAACGATGGGATTTCTTTTCTGCTCACGCGTTCGCTCAACTGTGCAGCAAAAGACCGTACATTTTCTAGCGAAGAGAGATCAAGAATTTGGAATTCGAAAGAGCTGTTGAGAGACTTGAGAGCTGAGGATGTGCTGATCGTTCGAGAATCTGTGAGCTTCCGAGCTGTGAGAATAAGGTGATGTTTTCCAGGCTGGGATCGTGCTATTTGGAGTGCGATTGCGGATCCCAGTGATCCATTACCGCCTGTTATGAGGATGGAATTCATGGCGTGTGGTACGAGAGATGTCTTGCTGGCTAGGGAGAGGATAGACAAAAGCTCTGGGTCGTTTTGAGTTATAACAATGCATTTGACCAAACCTCTATAGTAAGCTTGATATATACTGACTTTGATACCATGAGGTTTGAATCTTTCTAAGCAAGACTTATTGGTGGGCTCGTATCGTTGTGAGTCGGCAAATGGTTCAGGCGTCGGCTTTGATTGAGCCGCAAATGTCTCCGACGAGAAGAAATCCGAGGTTCGACCGAATCAAACTGCACAAAACGAGTTTTGGTTACAACCTTGACCAATGAATCTGCTAAAAATTCAGCCTCTGATGAACTGGCTGCATCTTCCCCATTTCTCACAGGGTGAGGAGCGGCCGACACTAAGCAGGTTCTCTTCGTAAGCCATTCTCGTTAAGGCACGTGAGAATAGTTTGTATACTGAATACCGTATGGTTCCAATGTAATACTCTTTTCAACTCATCTCTGATGTTGGAAAAGGCTATCTCGATGATTGAATTGTTATGATTTTCTTTTTGAAAGCAAAATGCCGGGGAGACTTCTACCGCATCACGTGATACTGCGCTTCCAAGTTGGAAGAGACTCAGTCATTCACCGTAGATTGCTACGTGCGGTGGAAGGGCAGAGATTTCTGCCAGCAATGATAGAGAGGGGGCTGAGTAGCCATTGAAACCCACGTGCAGGAAAGTGTCGTCGTATAAAGGACAGGGCTGAGATTGTCTTGTACAACACCACTTCGGCGCTCATTTGACCAGCAATACATTTGATAGTTCGCAGGCTTTTCTGAACTTCAAGATACATGGCAAACGGAAAACATGCCAACAATGACGAGCTTTCAAGATAACATCTCGAGAAGTTCTCTACTAGGCTTTGTGGCTTGAATGCTCGCGCTAACTGGTGCCACGGCTGCTCAACGAAAACAGGTAAATCGGCATCCTCACTCGAGGTTGCGATAACTTGCAGCTACTCGTGCAGAGCTTTTGCATCATTGAATTTCAAAAGCCAACAAAGATTTCTTTTTCAGGAGCCAAGATGCGAGGCCTCGGATACATGATTGGACTTCCACATCCCGAGCAGGAGGCCCCAAAGTCGCTCCTTCTTGCCTATCTTCGTGAGTCGAGAACTTCACCAATTCTCCTTCCAAATTCAGTCGACAATCCGCGAGCGAGACTGTTAGTTCTCTTGTATTTAATCAAGATTTCCTGGTCACGTTCAAGCTAGCTTTGCTTCGCACATCTCGTACCGGGATGCCCTGTCATTCCAAACACCTCGGCAGGATTTTCCCCCGCAAAATGCAACCTCTCAACATCATCCACGAACCCAAAGATCTCTTTCTCCGCATTTTCACTTGTTCCTGGCCTGCTCTCCGCGCTTTTCTAGTCCAGTTTGATGCTGGGCAGTGTTGCATTGCGTCACGAATCTGCAGCTGTCGCCCTAGTTGCTCGACTAGGCTCATTCAATACGGACCCTGCGGCCCAGCACCATGTCTCGCTGGTCTTTGCCTGCAAAAGTCGCGCCATGATAGTTACGCCGCGACTCGCTGCAGCTCGCGAAAACCGGAAAAAGAGACAGGTAGGTCTCTACTTTGGCGTAGTACAAGATGTAGGTGGGGTCGTGTTCTAAATAGTTCTGTTCCTCTTGCTTCCCTCTGCTTTGTCTGCCATTGACCTGGAGACTTGCTCAACATGAAGCTCTCCTTGCTCTTAATTCTCGCAGCAGCATCTAGTATCTATGCCTCCAATATTTGGATCGAAGAACGACAATCCACGAACTGGACGGTCGGGCAGACAGTACAGACAAGCAGCGGCACAGTCAAAGGGCACCCTGCAAAGAACGACTCGCAGGTCTCGGAATACTTGGGAATACCATTTGGACAAGCACCCGTCGGAGACCTGAGGTTCGCTGTTCCGGTTAAATATACAGGAAATTCGTCCCTCAACGGCAGCCGATATGTACGTCTGAGCTGAAGTGATGTATATCAAAGATACAGGCTAATGAGGGGTTTGACAGGGCTTTTCATGTCCAGTTCAACAAGGATCGAGCGCACTACCTACTGCCCAAGGGCTTGCGGCTGCAAATGTTACTCTTAGTAGTATACAAGTATTGCAGATATTGAGTAATACTGCAGGTGTCTACAGTGAGGATTGTCTTAACTTGAATATTTGGACAAAACCGCAGACTGGAGACACGAAGAAAGCTGTCCTTGTCTGGATATATGGCGGCGGATTTAACAGCGGAAGCTCTTCGATACTGGGCTACAATGGAGCAAACATTGCTGAACAGGAGGATGTTGTGGTGGTATCCTTCAAGTAGGTTGTCCTTGGATCCTGATATAGTCTCTGCTAACACGTTGAAGCTATCGGTTGAGTATTCTAGGCTTTCCTGGTAATCCTTCGACAACGAATAACCTGGCACTTTTGGATCAACGACTCGCAGTTGAATGGGTGCGAGATAACATTGCAAACTTTGGCGGAGACCCAACAAGAATCACACTGTTTGGACAATCTGCAGGAGCTGCTTCTGTTGACTTTTACTCATATGCGTGGAGCTCCGACCCAATCGCAGTAGGATTTATTCCTGAGTCAGGAAATGTATTTGGCTGGGGTCTGCCAAACTCCAAAGCGAGCAGCGCTGCTGCATGGTATACGGTCTCTACTAAATTAGGCTGCGGAAACTCCTCATCAGATCCCGCGGCTGTGCTGTCTTGCATGAGAAAGCAAAACTACAGCTCAATTCTGAACGCCATTCCTCCTTCTAGTGCTACTGGAGGAATTCTAGGATATTTTGGACCAACCGTCGACGATACAGTCGTTTTCTCCAATTACTCGCAAAGAACGCCTGCCAGCGTCCCAATGCTGATCGGCAACAATAATTACGAAGCAGGTCTCTTCAGAACCGAATTTGCATTATCGGGAATCTTCATGTCAGATGCCTTCTGGGACGATTTCAACATTCAGGAATTCACATGTCCTTGTGGCATTCGCGCCAACGCATCTGTAGCTGCAAAGAATCCAACCTGGCGATACCGATATTTCGGCGTTTTCCCTGACATGGCAATCTCTTCTGAAGCTGGCACCTATCACTCATCCGAGGTTCCCATTCTCTTTGACACAGTGCCAGCTAACCCAGGACCAACACAGGCAGAAATCAGCATCGCGAACTATATGCGCGGCGCCTGGGCAGCGTTTGCCAAGGATCCTGTCAATGGGCTCACAAAATATGGATGGCCGACCTACAACACGAGTCAGGATACACTGATTAGATTGGCTTATGATAATATCACAGGTCCGAATCTTATCAATCCGTATAGATATGATGCAGATTGTGTATTTGTCAATGTTTCGAGCACGAATGGTGCGAACGTTACGACGTTGCCGGATCTAGGTGCAAATGTTACTCCCACTGGTTCATCGAGCTCAGTAGCACCAAGCAACACTGCGAGTGGAAGTTCTTCGGGCACGGCCACGGGGACAGGAGCAACAACTACCAATACGGGGAATGCGGGTGGGAAGTTGGAGGTTAGCGTTTGGATAGGGGTGAGTGCTTTGCTCGCAGCATACATATTGTGAGTATTTAGCGAGTGGCAGGGAGGGAAAACGGTATGATGACATGTACTTATGAGATTCGACGAATGGATATACCCCTTTTTTCACTCTCCCTTACCTATCTTCCGAGATGATGTTGCTGGTAGCCGCAGTGCAGTATCTTACAGCCTCATTCCAGCTGTTCTACGTTCTGTCTTTTCTTTCAGGCGCTCATAATCAACCATTGTCCCAAACCCATTCTTCCTTCCTCTGCGAAATGCATCTATCTCCTCACTCAAATTTCATACCCTCAAAAGTCTTAGCAACATCCAACCAACTCCTGATTCTTGATTCTTGATCTCCAGTCCTCTTTCCCAAGTACTACCACCTCGCTCCTCGCACTTCACTCCTCCCTTCCTCCCATACTCCTTCCCTCTCAGAAGTTTCTTCTAGTCGTCTTCTCCTGTTCGTCTTCCTCTCGCATTGATTGTGTGGGGTGCCACTTGGTTTGTGGGAGACAGCGTCAGCCGAGTATTCGGAACAGATGTATAATTGATTCGTTTTCTCGTATACTGTATCCCAGCCAGCCAGCGTTTTATCTGAACTCAACCCAAACAGTTTTAAGTCCCATATCTCATGTGCCCTCATGTGGTATCATATATACAGAGAAAAACGAATCCACGCTAACGTTTTATCCAACTAACCCAACCGCATTCACTCTTTTATGTATAGTACATTCACAAGCGCTCCTCGAATCTACTCCCCCTCCTCTGAACCGGCGAACTCGGACTCCAAGTCTCTTCACTGATCGTCGGACTAGGCTCCGTCCCGCCACTCGTCCTCACACCAGGCCGGCTCCTCGCCATAATACTCGGCATCGTATCACTGCTCGGACTCACAATGTGTTCTTCTCCCAACTCACTGCTCTCCCTATTGCCTACTCTCGGCAATTCCGTGGGCTCGCCTAAACCCCTTTCCGAGGCATCCATTTCCGCCAATGGAGTCTTAGGCTTATGTTCTCGAACCGGACTTAGACCTCCTGCTCTCGCACCTGTCATTGTAGTGCCCAACCTCCTATTGCTTCCCTCGCCGTCAGAAGACCCAGCGTCAGAACCATTAGAAGGCGGAATATCAGCTTCCAATTCCTGTGGAACCATGACCGGAATTCCCCACTTCTCAACCCTAGCATCTTTCCCGCTCACCTCACTCGTAATCCCGCTCGCTTGTTCGCTGTAAGCACTGGTGGTTCGGGGATCAACGCGTTTTCCGGAATCGATTTCGTGGACGGGTCCTTTAGCTTCCTCTTCTGCTTTCTGGGCAGCGAGGACGGTTCGTTGTTGTTTGCGCCGACGGAAGATGCAGAAGAGGAGGAAGGCTGCTAGGATCGCTGCGACGAGGATGCCGACAACGATTCCGGCGATGGAACCGCCTGAGAGGTTTTTGGAACCGGACCCGCCCTTGGAGCCGGGGGTTGCGCTGGGGCTCGAAGAAGAGGAATTTGAGGTGCTTGTTGGGAGGATGGCGGGGAGTGCGATGACACGAGGGGACGCCGTGTCATCGAAGATGCATTGCGAGACATTGAAGGTTCGCGAGTTGTAATGTGTTGTTACATACGTCTCCTGCAGAAATGTCCGTCCGAGAGTGTATTGTGTGTCATCTGATGTGGGCTTGATGGGGAAATAGTAGCTTGTACTGTTTGCTATCACAGGCGAAGTGACGTTGAGGTCGAATGCTGCGTAAGGAAGAACGAGATCTGTTGTTGTTCCACCGGATTTCTGGTTTGCGAGGGTAATGGTTATGTTTGGATTCAGTTGTTGGAGATTGGCATGTGTGCTGGCATTTATAAGGTAAAGACCTGACTTTGAGTCGAGTGTAAGCCCAAAAGCCTTCTCGAACGCCTGACAGACTGTTGTTGGAAGCCATAGTTCGGGAACAGCGGAATCGATGAACGCAAACTCCGGAGTAGACATCAGGGTCGTGTTTCCTGAAGATGTGGTGGAGGTGATTGAGCGAATAGTGACCACGATGTCTCGAAGGTTGTCCCCTGTCATGGTGAAGATAACATCATTTGGTGTAAATCTCGAAGCGTCGTAACCTCCGAATATCAGGTTCCCAAATATGCTCTTGAGACGGTAGTAAGCACCTGCCGTGTAGCTCCAGCTCATGCTTGATATCGTGCCATTCGAATAGAGAGTATCTGAAAAGCTTGCTTGTGGATTGCCGTATGTTGAGAAGTTAGTAGGTTGGAACCCAAGCCCGAATATCCCAAACCACCAATAATCAGTAACAATTTCAGCCACGATTTGATTTGGCAGAGTCGGTCCCGAGCTGTTGGTATATCCCATTCCCACTGTATCAAAGCCTGCGTAGTCCATCAGTTGTGCTTCATCACTCCCATAGATTGCATACCGTATTGTCCAACTCCTTGATACCCCAATGCCGCGTCCAGCCCCAGAAAGTCCTGATCACTCTGTATCCACGTCGACGACTTCGCAGAATCAAAGACCCCACCTCGTGAATCTTCGCAATTCGACGGGACTCCAATACTAGTATTGCAGATACCCGCAGCAGCGCCATATACCACCCATGTTTCCTGCCACGAAGTCGCTGGTAAGACTCGATATGTCGTTGCCGGTGTGCCAACTCGGATTTCGAACGTGCTCCATGTCCCATCTACTCCTTCCCTATTTCTCACTTAGCTCTATGTATGCTTTAGGGAAGCTTAAAGCATACCAGTGTTGGCTGGGCGTCCCAACAATTGGAGCCTTTAGTGTAATGTTATCCCTCTTCTCCAAGTCATCAGAGGTAACACCACCGCGCACAAACAAACACGCGAGAACGATCGTGGCGGACTTCAGCAACGAGCGCATTATCGAACAAGAGATTGATCAACCACTGGAAACAAATGTACATGAGAGTAAGACATGCTCAAACGGACCAGCATTTCGGAATCCGGGGGAGATTTGAGAAGATAGGCATTGGGAATTGGCGTCCCATGAGCTCATACCCAGCAAGGGAGAGAATACGGTACTATGAGGTGGCCGACAGGATAACCGATCTCTGCATGGCTCGATAGTCAGGACCGCGAACGGCCGTGACAGGTCCAGAAGAGGGGGATCAGCAGACATTGTTTCTGTCTTCGTATCGCCGCCATGCGGGCCTCTCCATTGAGCGTGGTCGATGCAGGTCGGCATGCACCGCAGACACCGGATGACGTTCGTATTGCGATTGATGCAGATGTTTTGGCGTGGCGAGGAGGGATGGGAAAGTTGGCAGACGTGGCGCGCACGGGCAGCTTGTTAGCGAGGGGACAGGGGTAAGCTCAAGGCAAGGGAGGGGGAGCTCCGAGATCATCAACGATTCTGTCATTCTATATCTTCTATGAGTACGTAGTAGAACACAATTTGACAGATTGTGAGCGAGAGAAGGAATTCCTTCCAAAATATTTGCCTTTGAAGATATTTAATCTCCATCGATTCCATGCTCACCGATTCGGATGCACTGAACCTGGCCTCCGCGATGACTTCTTCAAGTTCTCGCGGTCACTCCCATATATGTTCCCACTCCGGACAGTTTGTCAAATCTCTCAGCAGGACATCGCGAACCGTTATGTCCTCCATTCTGAATTATCACATGCTCCGAAGGACACTGAAATAGTTATCGAGAAGCAGGAAGCTCAGAGGAGGATGGAAGCCGAAGTCGCGAAACTACAGGCTGAGCTGGCGTCTTTAGACGGGCCTGTGCTTCGGCATTGCACAGAACTGTGATGTATCGGAAGAGGGCTAAGGGAAGACCTCTGTGGACAGTGAAGAGTCAACATCTTAAATGAATAACTTTCCACTTCTTGATTGTGTTTGAGCAGTTATGATGGATGCGTGAAATTGTCTCTTCACCCCTCCACATCATCACTACCTCGTCTCGTTCTCCGCCTCACAGAACTTCCATCCGGGACACTATCATCCACTTCCACAGCACCACCAATGAAAAACACCTCTTCTCCATCAATACCCTCCTCTCGCATCATCATCTCTACCTCGCTATCCCTCATCAAGCTCGCCTTCTCCAGTATCGGAATCGCGTTCTCGTTTTGTAGTTGAGCGACTACATGCCAGTTTTGGCCGATGAAGGAGTTTTTCGTGCGGAAGTAGAACATTATTGTTATGGCGATCATGGTGGCGACATGGATCAGGAGGCCGATTGTGACGAAGAGGAGACCCATGCGATGTTTTGGTTGGATAGTTGGGGAGAAGGTGCTGATGGATGCCGTGGTGTTGAGATCGAATTGTGGTAGTCTATTGAGGACGCACATCAGTTAGAGCAACTGCGATGTCCTGCTAGTCTGGGATATTTAACATGACTGTCGATGATGGAGTGTAACCCTACCGGTCATAATACTGCATCATATTGACAACTGTCAGCATAGCTTGAAGTGCACTGGCAACGCTACCGGTTGCTTTGAGAGAGGACTGAAAGATCGACGAGAGTGTCAAATGAACTCCAAAAGTCATCTGATCGCTGTAGCCTTGTAGACAATTACTACATAGACCCCAAGTAGCGCCTATAGAACTTGGGTCATATGCGATTAGGTACTCGGGGCCCACTGTAAGAATGATGGTCAGCATCAATTGCAAGCCAGAAATTCTTGATTGGAGTCGCAAGGAAAAACTCAAAAGAATGCAAGCAGCAAGCGTACATTGGCCAGAATTCGGTGGGGAGAAGGCATTTCTCTCCATGCCAAAGCCGTATGTTCCATCCAGTGCCAAGGAAGTTCTAGTGTTTGTGTAAGAGGTCCAATTACCGTCCTTCGAAAGGGTCAAGATGCCGCGGTCTTGCAAAGAGCGCTTGACACCATCTGCTCCGAGTTGACGGAGCACATCGGTAGCATCAAATGGCGTTGTCGAAGTGTTGCTTTTCCGAAGTGTAGGTTCGACTCGGAGACTCGAGCTATTGACGGAGATCTGAGCGTCTACTGCAGCGAAGTGAGTGAAGCAATAGCTCAACGAAACGTTGCTGAAAGTCGTTCCGCTGTCGGGATTTGGATAAGACTTTGGCTCAAAAGTTATCCACGTCGGCTGGGCATTCGTAACCTCAGTCCAATTTGTACCCGAGATTGGGTACAGAGGATCGGATTCATATCCTCGTGGGAGAGACCCACTGTAATTGACCATCACGTAGGATAAGGGGTCAAACAGAATGCTGTCGTTAAGCAATGAAGTCGCCCGTAGTCCAAGGATTGGCAATCGTCCAGCATCCTGCAACCGCCCATTTGTTTGATTCAGCGTGTTGCCGGCAACGCACATGGATATCGGCCATTCTCCCTCGGCCATGATGGAGGGTTGGGTCATTTGGCAGTTGAAGCTGATAGATTGGTTTGGTCCCCAATCGTATGCCTTGTAACCAAAATTCAACAAGCCATTGATTGCCTCCGCTTGGTCGAACTCAATGCCGCTGGGCAAGTCTTGGATCAAGATACTGCCGTTGATGAAAGGCCTGAAGTCATCTGTGTTATCCATTTGCACCGAACTATACACAAGATTCTGTACGAGTGGTTTCACACAGATGACGTGGCTATTGAGAAGTGTTGCTGAGCCTGTATAAGTCCCGAGGTTCTGTCGGACATCGGAATCCAGAGGGAGAATAGCCCGTAAGGTGGGTCCTGTGTCGTCGACGGGATCATGGCTAGAGCCTAGTGTTCCAGACTCTATAGGCTCTGAGTACTCCGCAAAGGCTGGATAGAAAGCTGGCCGATAGTCGCTATAGACAGGCTCGTTACCCAGCGTGGTAACGTCGTTGAGGGAATACAATGTCTGATTGTCAACGGGATATCCTAAAATTGACACCAATTCAAAATCTGCGATAAGAGCAGTCGACGTGAAGAATGCTCCAATTGTAGTACAGCACAGCAAGATTATGAGGGCCGTAAAGATCTTTCCCCGCCCGAGGAGGAGACGAGCTTCCAGGAGTGGAAAAGGAAACCCACCACTGGCCCGCTGCAGGGACAGGAAGGCAGAGTTCTTGAGCTTGAACCCTGTCTCCCCCATGATCAATGCTGCAAGCATTGATACACCTGAGCTCGATTGTGCTGCGACAATGATCCGGATGATCGTGGCACATAGAGTCACGGCTCTTTGCACGTATCCTTGAGCGACCAGCCACCGCCAAAATGGGATATCTTGATGACCACCCCAAAGGAACCAGAGGAACCCGAGCAGGAAAATAGCATACAAGCTTCCAAACAGAATAATCACAAGATTTCTGATTCCCAATCTCTCAGATATGCTAGGCCATCGCAGGCTCTGGCTATTCCCCAGAAGTTGATCTAACGTCGTGCTGGAGGTCTTACGAACAAATTGAAGTCGAATCGGTCCGCAGTGTTTGTCAAGGGAATCATCGATCTCGATCGATAATGCGCTTCGATGACATTCGGCTGTGAATGCTTCCTGTACTGTTCTTTTTGTCTCCAGTTCCGTCGACAGTCGTCCGCCTGAGTCTGATAGGGGTGACACAGGTCTGGATATAGGATCTGACATCCCCCTACTTTCTAAGCTCTCGAAATCAGAGGTTTTTGGGAGCATTATCTACGGAGTCAAGGGACCTTGTGGTCATGAGGGTTGGAAGTTAGAAGGACGAAAGCAAATACTGGGAAGCGGGAAGGACGCGTTTTTACCGCGAAACAATATAAGGCATAGAGAAGACAAAACATTTGGTGCGTAACATTAGAGCAAGCACAAAGTAAAAGACGAGGCTCTGGGAAATCGGCTTCTTATCCAGGAGGATGGCAGCAGCCACCACATCGTTGTAAGCGGAGTGCCGGAAAAGCCTCAAAGTTGAGCCTCCTGCATGTCGACTTCATGCACGAGTCTCGAAGAGACTCAAGCCCCCAATACGATAAATTTCTATTTTTATCACCAATCATCCGGGCCGGCCCCCAATACATGTAGGTGTGGACAGCGACCCAACATGTGACAATGATTGGAGCTGAATGCGAGAAGATAAGGCTGAGGAAAGCTCCATTGGGTAAGTCGAATTTGGGTTACATTGTGCCTTGCTTCTTGCAGTATCTTTGGGATGAAATTGGGAACTGATCAGTGGGTAGGACGTGCACATAAGCTTATATGCACCTCGCTTGCCTTTTAGAGCGACATTTAACCGTAGACTATATTATTAAAGTAAAATCTTAGTACTCTTGCAATACTTTTAGAGTACTGCTATAGTATTGCTATAGTACTTCAAAAGTACTAAAGATAGTAGTACTATAATAGTATTATAAAATATATCCCCAATACAAGGGGCTCCCACCGCCCCCCAACCCCCCGGACTAACTCTAACCTCTAACCCTCCTAACCCTTCTAACCTTTAACCTCCTAACCCCGAACTCTTTTAAGCCTTATTATTTTCAAAGTCCTATAGTAATACTATAGCAGTACTCTAAAAGTATTGCAAGAGTACTAAGATTTTACTTTAATAATATAGTCTATGGTTAAATGTCGCTCTAAAAGGCAAGCGAGGTGCATATAAGCTCATGTGCACGTCCACCGGACCTGCCACCCGGGAACTGATGGTGTGAAGCATAGCGTGACATTCGCTTGATCGGCAAGCACGTGCCATCAAGCATATTTTAGGAAAGAATAGAAAGAAAAGACTTCTTGACCTCATTAAATGAAGCTGTTCAACTGCGATATGTGAACTTAGAATTCACAAAATTATACTTAAACTCGTTAATTTGGAGAGGGAGCACGCTTCCCGTCACCTCCACCTTCGCTTAGGACCACACCGAAGATTTCCCTGTACCAAAATCCTCCCTTCCCAAAAATTAACTCTTGTTAGAGTTATCAACATCCACTCTTCGATGAGCCGTGACCAAATAGCCGAACGGATTTTGATGGCGACTTTCGTACTTGTTCTGATTTATTAAGGGTTGTCAAGTTTTTCGTCCAATCATAGCTAGTATCTCCAGTCTGTTACAAGTTCTCGAAGGGCGGAAGTCAGTATCACGTGTGTCACAGGACGTTGCGAAAGCCAATTATTTCCAATTTCCAAGGACTTGACAACTATTCTAACAACAAAAGTTTGGTTCGATCTAACTTCTCCCTAGTATATGTCGTCCTCTCCTTACACAAATAGGTATCATACACAGGCCTGACCCCTCAACCCATCTCAAGTCTCATCCCACTGCGTCTCGTTGCAGCAAATCCCCTCCGCCAAAGGCCTATAATTGAACTTCATAATCCTATTACCCAAGTACCTACATCCAGATTCGTAGGATCCTAAAAGTAATTCTCTATCCGGACCTTCAACCTCAACCAAAAGCAAGTAGGGTGAGCATACATTTCACATCTCTTCCCCGCCTGCACCTTTCCAAAATCTCCTTATGCCTTACATATTTCTCAGCATACTTCTTCACTCCCGTGAAGTTGCGCTCCCAATGGTATGGGATATTAGCCTGATGAATGATGAAAAGAATGCAAGTGCTTGTTTATAGTAGGCTCTCCCCTCCTTCCGCGTTGAGCCAATCTTTTCTTGTGCATTACGCTTCATTTCTTGAAGGAAACGGCGCCGTCGTATCTCTACTTCTGTCACTGAGACTTTCTTTCGACTAAAGCAAACGAATGTGCTCTCCATTATACAAAGCCTCTCTCGACAGTGCTCGCTTTCTCTTAGTGACAGATATTCTTGATTGTCTCCTCATACACAGACTTGGAGAAGTAATGAGGTGGCGGATCATTTTGCGTTAATATTGTATGTGCAGAAGGTTTCTTGAAGTGAACGTAGCATGAGCAGTGCCTGTCATCTGTACTTAGTGATTAGTCAAAGGACCAGAAAATCGTAGGCATTCTGACAAACTTTCTGCTGGTTGGGTTGGAGGTCGTGAGTGTGAGTTTGAGTTTGACGAGGCCACGAGTGCATCCTGGCATGAGAAGCTGTAATTTGGAAGAGAGGTGTGTAGTGACAACAGCATGAACAGTGGCCGTCGAAATCCGTGACTGATGCTTGTCTGTGTGTTTAAGGATCTTAAGTAGGCGATACGATCTCGAAGCCGCGGACGAAGAACTCTCAGCCCATACGTGCTGAGCCACTTGATGTATGTTTTCCGCTAGGGCAGACAGTGCAAAGCTTTCAAATGCCCAATACAGGATGTGGCTGATGAAAAGCCAGCGTGTCTATCGCAGCATTAGATCTAACCCCACACACTACATTTCCATTTTCTGCAGCTGTATCCAAGTCCCAGCCGAGTTTCCAGTATTCCCCTTTGAACATTATGGGATATCGTAGCAAGAACTCGTTTCTCGACAGTTTATGGACCTGGAGAACACTGGGAATCGCAGGCTGACTCTCTTGTTTAGCAGGAACCAGGTCCTCGTCCAAGTCCTCTTCCCCGTCTTCCTCCAGGTCGTCCATGTCATCTGAATCTGAATCCTCCCCTTTGGGATCGTCTATGTCCTCCCAATCCCCCTCCTCCTCCAAAGCCTCTAGTTTGATGCATCGTGGAGTGAGAGTATACTCCCATATCTTGAACATGAGTTCATTTGGAAGCTCTAAGAATCGAGATAAGGAAGGTTCTGCTGGTATTGCTGGCTGCGAGATATTTTGTGGATCGGGTTGAGGCGATGCATCGTTCGGTGGATCCATTTCTTCTTCTGAGGGTTTTGGAAATGGTTGCATGGAACAAGAGCGAAAGTGCAGATTGAGGCCAATACAAAAGATTAATGAGGAGCAGGAACAGAGTTTTTAAGAGTCGAGATACTTTAGAAGACGTGTCTCTCGGTAGTTTCGAGCTTGAAAATATTGTGGTGGGCTCTAGCCTGTCTCGTCTTTAGTAGTCTTTGGGTCCCAAAGTTGACCGTGCTTAGACATAAACTTTATTGAGCATGGCGAAATATAGGTTTCATAGAATTAAGGACTCATTTTAATGCAAAAAAAGATTCAACTAGTTAGCGATCTGTACCATTTTGTAGACTATTGCAGCTCTCAAAAACCTTGGCTTCAAAACCACAAAGCTCTAAAGCCATTAGCCGATCCTTTCCCTTGCAGGATCAATCTTCTAATCCCGAGGACTAATTCAAAAATTCAACCCGTATATTCAAATTCTTCTTCAAATATTTCCAAACCCTCGTCCAGATCTTTTCTTTCAATAGCTCGTACCTTCGGGGCTTTCCATCCTTGACAGCGCTGCTCGAGCTTGTGAAAGGACGTCTCGATAAGTGATGGCAAGAACTTCTTTTCTTTAATCGGGAAGAAAGATAAGTCGATGACGACGATCCCCATTACTAAAACGGACTCCAGACCACAAAGACGAGTGAATGTCTCCTTGAAATCAACGCTGTGTGCGGCGATGCTAAAGTGGGGCGTTGGAGCTATGTATCGGATGGATGCCAAATCTTCTTCGAGCACAGACAATGCGAATATCGAAAAAGAACGTGTTCTTTGATTGTCAATCTCATTCTCAAGCCCAAATTCATCGATGACAAGGATATCCAAAGCCGGATTGAATCTCACTCCCCCGAGTTCGGATTGTGTGTGGGTGCCGCGACCATATTTGGCGTATTTGCCGCAGAAGAGTGCTAGGTATCGATAGAGTAGAAGATTTCTTGACTCCTTATGCACGTGAAGGACGCTCGGAACAGCCTTGGTGGGGCGCCTTCTCGAAAACACAATACCGGAGTCGTTGTCGTGGATTTTCAAGTACACATATCGAGGTTCGAGAGTATATTCCCAAATAGCCAGCTTGATTTCTACAGGAAGGTTTGGAAACAGCTGGAAGCATGATTCTGCCGACATGGCTGGTTTTTGGCTGACTGCAAAAAGGGTACAAGATCATGCAATTTTTGTGAAATTGAAATTTCTGGCTTGTTTTTCGTGACGTACGTACCGTCTTCGGCCATCTTTCGGCCCCAAAGTGAGATGCGCGGGATGATGTCGTACATCAGCTAGGTTACCAACATTGCTACTTGACATAAGGTAAGAAGATTTTGCGACTGATAGAAATGGAATAGAATACACTTATACGCTTCTGAATGCCTTCGGGAACGGAATTGAATGAGAGCAAGCTGGACATGACAAGTGAAGAAGGGAGATTTTTGTCGCGATGAAGATGGAACGCGAGCCAGGAGACAGATTGAGAGCGGCATAACAAAACTATTGCGCGGATATACTGACGGAGACCACCCTAATTCACGAGACGACGAGACGAGACTTCTTCGTCGTGAAAGCGAGGCTGAGTGAGGGAGTGAGAGAAGGAGGGAGGATGGATGAAGAGAAGTTTCCGCGCAGCTTGGAGGGAGCATTGAAGCGTTTTGCCGACTTCTCAATTGGGCAACTCCGACTCCTGAATTCTCTCAACATCAAAGAACAACCTTGGGCGAATACTTCGACCAAGACAAATCGTATTTGACGTTCAGGTTCAAAATCCCAGACTTGATTGAAACGGATATGGCCTCTGAAGCATATATCGCAAGCCCAACCACGTCAGATATTAACACCCTCTCCCGCTTTCTCGCCCACCCCCAGATATCATCCCTTGGATCGCATCCACCAGTAGATTGCGTCACACTCTGCGTCTCTGCTGTCCTCCACCAAGCAACCAATCTCTTCCAAACCTTACAATCACATCCTCACTTGACAAAGACCCTCGTTCTCTGTGGCGGCATTGGACATTCTACCCCACTTATCTACCAAGCTGTTTCCCGACATCCAATTTACCAGACCATCTCCGATGATGTCGAGGGACTTCCAGAAGCGAGAGTCCTGGAAAAGATCTTGATCAATTTCTTCAATGTAAACAAGATCACGAGTCAAGGTTGTAAGATTTTGGTGGAGGATCAAAGCACCAACTGCGGTGCCAATGCGTCGAAAACGAAGGAACTTCTTGAGAAGAATGGGGTCGAGACTCCAAAGAGCATGATTGTTGTTCAAGACCCGACTATGGCTTTGAGAACAGTTGCCTCGTTTGCAAAAGTCTATCAAGATGTTGAAGTTGTGATTGAAAGTGCGCCGATTTTCGTACCCGTGATGAGGGATGACGAGAAAGACGGGTCAATAGGATGGGATGTTGATGCTACGGGCATCAAAGTAGAGGGGTTGTGGGAGAAAGAAAGGTTTTTGGACCTGATTGTTGGTGAGGTACCCAGGCTGAGGGATGATGAGATGGGGTATGGACCAAAGGGGAAAGGGTTCATTGCACATGTCGATATTCCTGATGAGGTGGATGATGCATGGAAGAAGCTGGTAAACACTCTAGGACGGAATAGGTGATGTAGCAGTCGAAGGAGCATGATGTTGTTAAGGACAATTATCAGCTTCTTCTCCTCGTGTCAAACTCCTCTTCGTCAATATCTCGTGGTATTAGAAGGTGAGTACTGTACATCTAGCGTCTGCGTCCACACATTTTTGACCAGATCTTCGCATTCCTCCACACCTGCCAAGCCTCATATCAAGATATTCGTCCATCATGAGGTATCTTTTTTGCATGTTGAACACTGTTTCCACGTTTTGTTAAGTCATCCCAGTTATAGATTTAGCTAAAGTGGAGTATCACGCGAGGTTATACCTACGAGTCCAGTAGGGATCATCTGTGACAACAGTTGTTGTCACTAAATCTGGATTTCCAATATTATCAAAGGTTCACTAGTAAACTACAATACCGACTCTTGGCTTAAAAAATGATAGCGAGGTAGAGAGCATTTCGACGCCTCTGCTAACGCTCGACCATCTAAAGAAGCATGATTTCCCGGTTCTCATTGTTAAATCCAAGGTAATGTATTTTTAATTAGGTCTTAATCCTCGACTGAGGGCCTTAAACCTCAACGCACAGCTAATTTCAAAGTTTTAAAACCCAACGAACACTCATATCATATCCAAATGTAATCAGGAGCGGTCTGCTTCTGGATTTAGACTAGCGGTGGACCACTTCTGGTTCTCGAACTTCTGAAAACCATCGAATTGGATACCAGGTACCATCGGGAGCTTTCCAGCCATGATAACTTGGTTTCTGTTTCTCGGATTCATAGAGCATGGCCTAAAGGAACCAATAGTAAGCTTCTTGAGAATGAAATGGGCGAATGGAATATAGGTGTCTCACCTCGTGGTGCTTGCAAGAAGCGCCATTTTCTGCAACCTTCGTACATTGTGGGTCAACCGTTGTTCCCGAACCAGTCAACGCTGTATACTTCCAATAGCAATCTGGCATGTTGATATTCTCAGATTTGGCTTGTTGCTGAGAATATGGTGTGCTTCTAATATGTCGCAGCAGACTGTGGAGGCTACCTTGGCTGTACTTTCCAACGGTCGGCGCCTGTAAAAATGTCTTGAATGCTTTTGGTTGGAGAGGGTGTATTGATAAGAAGAATTTCTTGATGAACGCGAGATATTCTTGGCGAATACGTCTTTGATGAAATAACCCTCGGAGAAGTCGTTTTTGATGGAGAAAGAAAGAAGCCGAAGAACAAGAGAAGTTTTAGTATTTATACACTTTTCACAACCAGTAAGGCTCTGAATAATATCGCCATACTCATACTTGTGAATCAGAATCGTGCCCTAAAATCTTTTGCATCAGCTTGTGAATCACTACATCTGTCAAGAGGTCGTGAGAAGCAGGTGAATAATAACATAACATCGTTGATAGAAGCGACCTCGTTTCATAGCTGCGAACATAGGGCGACTTCGCTATTTCGTACTCTCCCACGTAGACTGAGTCTAGAGGAAGTCGTGTTTTAAAGCACGAGAGAGCGCCACCACGGCCGAATAGCAGTAGCCAAGGCAAAAGTGCGTATTGAGTTTATTGGAATTGAAGAGAGTAATGGCATAGCTTGACGCTACAGAGACAATATCAAAGCCCACTAGAAGGAAATGTTGGAATATCCGTAGGGTCTGCGAACAAAACTACAGGAACGTGATCTTCGGCTATGGAAAATGTAATAGGGAATTGGCAGACAGAGTTCACTTATGAGGAAGAGGAAATATTAAGGGAGGAGCAAGCATGGGTTTAGAGGGGCATGGAGCAGTACAACCAGCCAAAGAGCACGAACTGGGCACGAAAGTCGTGACTGTGCAGATGAAAGGGGCCTCTCAGTGATTGCGGGATGGTGGTGGGCTGGATGAGCATTAGGAAGGACCATGCACTATATACCAAGGTACTTTAGGGGGCTTCTAGTTACTCGTTAGAAGACTTCAACGAGCGATAACCTTAAGCAGAACTTCGACAAAATGGCAGGACAATCGCGAGAGAGCAATAATAGACAAAAAGTGTCTTCCCATTCCAGTGTCTTATCGTTCAAAAAGATGCTGATATAGCTTCGCTTCAAGACCTCAGCTTCGGATGAACTTCCCCTCCGAGCCTTATTTTTTGGCGGTTCGTGTTTCCCTTTTCGGTCCCTGTATGGACGCCACCAACGGCCCATGTCTGATTGCGCCGCCCAACTCGTTCCCTAAACTTCATACACTTAATCATTCCTCGAATGTCGCATTCGGCAGGCGTTCCAAGCCTCAATCCTGTTCGAAGGGCTCAAATGGTATTGGTTCGGGGTGACTCTTTCGCCGTTATGGCTTGGACATGACTATCTCGCATCATATAGAAGATCCAGGCCCCGCTACCACGATGGCGGTTCTGCGCATTTTTAAAAAATTTGAAGTCCAGTGGTGAAAATGTCGACCCCTACTGTTATCCTCCATAATGGGACGTCCCTACATTGCGATGCGAATCCGCAGATTTACCCGTGTCTGAGTATCGCGTTGGCATGCTGGAACTCAAGTAGTAACTGTTTCGGTCTAATCTATGATGTTCAAAACCATAGTGGGCTCGGAATCATTCCAGCAGAATATGTATATTCCCTTCTCATTTTCAGTTTATAATTGAGTTGACGTTTTTAGTGCAACACGACCATTTGCCCTCTCGGTACATACAACCAAGGATGGTTCGATTATACCCCATCACTGCCTGGAAATGCTCTATATGAGAGTATATTCGCTCTCCTTCTGATTTCCCAGGTCATCCTTGGAATCCGATACAAGACTTGGGGATTCTCCTTAGGAATGACGTTGGGTCTTATCCTCGAGGTCACAGGATACATCGGCCGAATCGAACTGCACTTCAACCCATTCAAAAAGAGTGCCTTCCTAACGTGAGTCTCCGATTTGCCTGTCAACGTTCTTCCGCAATGCTGATACCAACGAACAGCTACCTTGTCCCTCTAACAATGGGCCCGGCCTTCCTCAGTGCAGCGATCTACCTCTGCCTCTCTCGAATCGTGGTTCTCTACGGCGAGACCCTGTCCCGATTTTCGCCCCGCACGTACACCATAACCTTCATCTCGTGCGACATTTTCTCTCTCGTTCTGCAGGCTATTGGTGGAGGAATGGCTTCAACCTCCAACACGAAACATGTCCTTGATACAGGGACGCACATCATGGTTGCTGGTCTCTCATTCCAAGTCGCGTCCTTGCTTCTTTTCATTGGGCTGTGTGCGGACTTTGCCATGGCAGTGAGAAAAGCCGGGGTTGAGAACTCGGTGAACAAAGTTGGTCGAACGAAGCTGTTCAAATCGTTCTTGTGGGCGTTGGGACTTGCGACCATTGCGATCTTCATCAGGAGTATATTTCGTGTTGCAGAGCTGAGTAATGGTTTTCATGGCCCGTTAGACAACCAGGAGGGAACGTATATGGTGCTTGAAGGTGTTATGATCTTGATTGCTAGTATTTCGTTGACGGCGTTCCATCCTGGGGTGTGCTTTCAGGGGCAGTGGGACTCAGCGAATTTTCGATTGGCGGGGAGGGGGAAAACTCGTGGAAGTGATGATGCGACGCCAGGGTCCACTTCCGAGATGGACAATGTGGGGAAGCAGGCCGCTGTAGTTGAGACGGAGCATTAGGGAATATAGTCGTGGAAGATATGGGTTACAGCGCAGCAAGGGAGCGAAATGTGATTTTGAATAGAATCGAAGATTATTTACCTATCTGAAGTAGATGAGACAGGTGACATGAGCCAAAATGAAGTCTAGTATATAGACAAATCCGTCAGTGTCTCGATATAGACAGTTCCATGAGCCACACATTGTGAACTCTACGTCTCGACAGCAGAGAGCTGCGAAGAAAATTATGCGCCAGCGCCAACACCAACACGCCTTGGAGGGATTTGGATATATGCTTGTTTGTGATATATCCTGCGGCAACATCTCCTGGGCCTGCGCAGTGGCGCTCATAACAACCGTGAAAAAAGCACAGCTCTCATTCGGAGACTTCTGGCTTCCGGCCATACACAACAATGCTTCTATCGGTTAGGATAAGGATCATAGGGGGTAGATTCAAAACTTACACGTCAAGATATCCATGAACGCTTCTATCCATTAATGCTGCTCTGACCTGGGCAGCAAGCACCTGTACTTCCAGAGTGCTCCACCCGCCAACTGTTGTCAGCATCCGCATCGCAAATCCTTCAATGCCCTGTGTTACTCTTAATTGATTCCACCTTCCCAAGTCCTTCAGTTTCGGATCAGGACTCCATCCATTCATCGGCCATTTCATCCTCGTCTCTACCACGTCCACAAAACCAGCCCGCTCCATCAGCTCCTTGATCTTGATCCAGATATCAAACTCCTTGCCTCTCTTCCTCGCCAAATCGGTCATTATCGTTCCATAGCGCGTGTATACGTGATCGGGACCAACCGTACCATCATCACTCACGGGAGTTACCGAATGCTCAGCACACTCCAGGAAACCGCCAGGTTTGAGTGCTTGATATGCTTGGCTGAATAATTCGTCCCAATCTCCAACTGAGCCAAACATCTCGCGGATATGTACGAAGTCGAAGGACTCGGGTCGGAATGTCCACGGGAGAGTAGCGTCGTCGACTTCGAATATGCAATTGGGTGGTATCCAATTTGGTTGGATGGGCGAAAGGTCAACACCAGTGACCGTTGCGGAAGGAAACGCGTCGGCCATGTCGCTAGCAGAGTAAGTAATTGCAAATTAAAGCCATTATTTCTGCAGACGATTGGTAGACTTACATTGCCCATATACCAGTTCCAGTTCCAACGTCGAGCACATTCTAGTGACGCTCTATAGTAAGGAATAATTCTCAAATTGAGACTGTGAGGGTATGTAGTCAGCTCACTTGTGGATTGAGTATCGGTGCTAGATACAATTTGTTGTCAAACGTCAGAAGCCACAAATGATGAGCCATATCCTGTTGGTCGTTATGGACTTCATCGTTGGGAGCCCAATAGGCACCATCCTGATATGCATGGTACCGACGTCCGTTTTCGAAGCGGAATTTGGTAATGGCGGACGAGATGGAGGCCATGTCACTGGCCTGGAGGGATTCGCCATATGCTGAGTCGCGGTCATTGTCCTCGTCATAGTATTCATCGTCTTGTTCAGGCTGTGAGGAAGCGGCACTAGAACTGGAGATCGGCAGCGGTCCAACGACAGGAACTGGTGGCGGGACTGTGACTGTCAGCTGCTGAGCCTCAGGGGGATCAGCGTCTAGATCCCCTAGTTTAGGGTCATCCATTCTCTGTCAATTTGTCGGTTTAGTTTTGCAGCTCGCACAGCTCCAATGTCTGATGCTACGACGTTCTGTTAAGGTGTCACGGACACACAACCTTAACCTCTGACCCTGGCCCCGGCTTATTAATACGACCTGTGATTGCAGGGTATATTTCTCTGATATGGCGATTTTTGAGAAGTCCTCATTTTGTCGGGACATTTCATCCAGAACATGCGATAGTATTGAGAATCCTTAGCCTATCAAAATGCCACATAATGTTGGTAACACGCCTTTGGGCACAGTTGATGCGCCCGTCCTAATCATTGGCGCTGGTGAGTCGTGATATTAAAGTTCCAATATGCGGCTGCATACCTCCAACATCCCATTTTCCCTTGCGACTGCATGCTGACTTGTGTAACAACAGGTTGCACAGGTCTAGGCCTTGCACAAGGACTGAAAAAGGTTTTCTCTTCCTTGAAGCCTCTATGGTCTTGACTGACAGCCTGAAATGCCGGCATCAAGGCCATTGTCTTCGAGAGAGAGCCAGCCAACCTTCAACGTGCGAGAGATTGGAACATGGGAACGCATTGGTTAGTTGGCTAGGTAGACCTGGACACTATGTCTCATAACACCAATTTCTTGTCCTCCATCAGAGAATCCTTCTAACTTACTGCGCAGGGGCATCCCAATCCTCAAAACATTGATCCCACCAGATGCCTTTGCAAAACTCGATGCCGCGCAAGTTGACCCTAATAGACCTTGTCCGCCATCAGATACAATCAAGTTCTTAAATGGGCAAACTGGCGAGCAAATCGGGGCAGCAGAGACCCCGCACCTGTATCGTCTTAGGCGCAGCAAGCTACGTGCCTTAATTGCTGACGGAATTGAAATCCAATACAGCAAGAACCTTTCAGACATCATCTACTCAGACGATGGCGCAACCGTAACGGCAAGGTTTGCTGATGGCTCAAGCGTCGAGGGCTCTATTCTAGTCGGGGCCGATGGAGCTCGATCTCACGTGCGAAATCTATTACTTGGAGCGGAAAAGGCCGCTCTGACGACCCTTGAATTCGCGGCGAGCATTGTACAAGCCAAATATTCGACTGAGCAGGTTAAGTTCCTGCGCTCTTGGCATCCTTTATTCGTGGCGGCGGCACATCCAGCCGGTTACTTCGGCTGGGTAGGATTGCATTCTGCTCCTGATGTTGACAATCCCGAAAACTGGATCATGAACCATTATATCTCATGGCCATACTCTCATGCCGAGCAAGAGAAGAGTAAAGAGTGGTCGAATGAGATGAGGTTGAAACAGGTGAAAAGTTTCGCGGAAGGATTTGCCGATCCGTTCAGAAGTGCGTTCGCATGGTTGAAGAATGATCATCCCGTTTGGTACGCTCCTTTGACGCAGTGGGATCCAAGTTTACCAGATCATCAATGGAATAATCATGGTGGAAGAGTCACGTTGGCGGGCGATGCAGCACATCCTATGACTTTTCGTAAGCTGCATTTACGCAAGAAATGAAGAGTAGAGTGAGAGCTAACATCGAAGCAGAACGTGGACAAGGCTTGAACTCAGCAATCAAAGATGCTTCTGAGCTCGTACTTCAAATTGTAGATTTTGTACAATCCAGGAAGCCCAAGGCAGAAGCAATAGGAGATTATGAGAAAGAGATGATAAGTAGAACGGGGACAGAGGTAAGACTGTCCGCTGAGAACAGTAGAATGGTACACGTCTGGGATGAAGTATTGCAGAGCCCCCTTATGTCAAAAGGGTTTGCGAAGCAATAGAGAATGATCTGTGCGTGATCGCAAATCCCATGCAAGGAGGAAGAGGCTTCAGGTTAGACGTCAGGCTCACTAAATCGGTATATAGATTATGGATCGAGGCTCAAGTAGATAAATATATATTAAAAGATGTGTTCCAACATCAACTCTAAATAAAGCAAAAAGTTATGGACTGTGTTGTTGAGGCTAGTGATGATGTACAGTCTTGAAGTTTTGATGGTGATGACTAGGAAGGGAAAGTATGAGGGGGGTATATGGCTATTTATTTCGTGCCCAGATGTCGAAGCCGAATATGGCTTTGAGAATAGAAACACCTCTGATAAGGATGACTGGTCGTTGTTCTGCTCTGCATAATTCCTCAGCTACCACTGAGGTCTGATTTCTGCAACGATCTCTTCATCATCGGAGAATCCATCAACTGATCCCAATTGAGCATCATGATAGCATTTTGCCGTGAGATCAACACCTCATCAGCTCCTCTTCTTACAACTTCCTCGCTGTAAGTTGTGATTGCATCCTTCAAGCTAGATGCTCCAGCAACGACTTTCTGCATCGCATCAACGAAATGGCTCGCGTCACATATTGCATGGTTCAAGCCCTGGCCACGATCTGCGAACATTAGCTGTGCCAATTTCATGCCAATTAGACAACTCACGAGGAGTCATTGGATGCGCTGCATCTCCAGCCAATGTAACTCTTCCGTCATGGTTATCCCACGGAATTGGAACCCAATAAGCCATCCTGTCGTAAGTGATTTTCGTATCGTCCGGCATCCACATAACTGCAGAGCGAAAGGGCTCGCACATGTTTGATGCTTTCTCCTTTACTTGTGCAAGACGACCTGCGGTATCCAGCGAGTCATCCTGCTTCCCCAACCAGCTAGTGACGACCTGAAACTTCCAATTCGCTGGATCTTCCGGATCAGGAACGTCTTGAACTAGGAGAATGTCAATAGGAGAGCTAGGTCACGTTCAAAGGGACGTACTTGAGAGGAATGAGAGGACTCCCGGTCTGACTGCGAAACTAAACACAGGATGGGCACTTCGGACAAATTTTGCCTTCTCCGCATCTCCATATGTAACTGCTACATTAGAATGTACAATCTCCAGTGGCGTCACGTCCGCTTCAGGCCCCAAAATCACTTCGCGGACTTTAGATTTTGGGCCATCGGTTCCGATAATGATACTCCCTGCGACAAGTTCCCCATTTGCAAAGATAGCAGTAACTCCGGCCTTCTCATAACGTATGCTAGCAAGATCATAGCCATACTAATTGGTCAGCATTGTTTCGACAGCACTCTTGTTTTTCACATGCCTTCACATCAATGCCCTGACTGCAGAACGCCCTCATCTTCCTCCTCGATACTCTTATCGTCCTCGGAATCGGAAGAGCTTTCAATACTGTGCCATCCAAACCATTATATATTTTCATGTCATCCTGATCTGGCGCGTCCAGAAACGGGTCATTCTGCGCTTCCTTCAGCCTCACCCTGAGATCGGGAGGTAGCAGGGCTTCGAGCTGCGGCAGCGACCAATGTATTCCCATGCTCCATTCGCGAGGTCGGTAATGTGAGGCCGACGGCTCCGATTCGAAGACAGAAAAGTTTATACCGGCCTATCGACACGGTTCCCTGTTAGCAAAGGACTCGAAAATCTAGAGAGACGTACCTGCTTCAGGCCATGAGCAATCAAGAGACCTGTCACTCCTGTGGATTGAGTGTCAATTTCAGTCCAGAACACGCATCCCACCACATCGTACCTGCTCCAATTATAAGGACATGCATGTTGTTTTCTACAGGCAAAGCCATGATTGCGCTCTATTGAAACCAACTCGGGTCGAAACGATGCGATTGAGTATCAACCCATATATTAAACATAAACAAGATAAGGCCGTGTTGCTGCCCCGCTGCAAGGCCTGCCCATCCATCTCCTCAGCCGCGGGCGCTGAGCGCACGGGCCAGCTATGGGTGAACGGGACGACGGCCTATCACCTTCCCGCGCAACGAACCTTCGTTCCCGCATAGATAGATAGCTATCTTCTTCCAACCTCCAGACTCCCTATACCCGGCGGAATGCAGTCATCCAGATCACAGGAACTGCACGATACAGAGCCCGAACGCACAGTCCCGCCGCTGGTCACAGGATCCAGTGACATGGGCCCCCAACATGACGATCATCCTGAACCCCTGCACACTACCGAGCCCATGAACGAGGAAACGCTTTCTCCGCAACCGGCAGAATCAATTGTTATGCAGACGGAGGGTAGCCTTGCAGTGCCTTCTGAACAGGCATCTCTTGGGCAGCAGGTTCGATATCACAAGGCAATTGCAAGGCGCAAGTCTGGCTCACAAGGACTAGACCCACGAGCAACCTGATAAAATATCCTCGGCTCAGCACACGCCTGATCGAGAGAGTCAACAAGAAGTGATACCTCATGTTCACCCAGATAATGACTCCGCCGTGCAACATATGACAGAGGACGAAGACGACCATGGCGATGGTGTCAATGATGTAAGGCCCCTGTCTCGTAAATCGAAATATCCCACTGACTTTCTGGCCTGCTTCAGGATGAAACAAGGTTCAGCGACTACGGTAGCGAAATCTCGTCAGTATCTCTTCCGCCTTAATGACTTAAAGCAAACATTGACTTGGATCTATCAGGTCGAGTTTCTACACTAGCATTTTGAGCGAAGCAACGGATTATTACTGGGAAAATGGAAGAAGATATCATGCGCATCAGGGTGGCCGTAAGCAACCTCGAGCAGGGAGTCTATAAGTGAATCTATGCTAATCTTGGAATGATCTGTAGGATATCTACTCCCAAATGACGAGGTACGTTGAACATTCGACACCGGGCCGAGCGGTGGACTGACGATCTGCTTAGGTCGAACTTGACCGAGAAGATATGAAACACCACGAGTGGATGCTGATCACAGATTTTCGGTTACATCTCTCTCCAATTGGTGACAATCCGCAGAGAATACTAGACATTGGCACAGGCACAGGTAGGAGGCTCTACTGAGCTGATTTGACCCAAATGATACTGACGGCTTTCAGGAATATGGGCTATGCAAGTTGGCAAGTCTTCGCAGCTGGGATGTCTCAGACAAGAAGTTAACATTTGTAGCTGATCGCTATCCTTCTGCTGAAGTCATTGGCACAGGTCAGTATCATCGCTCAGCGAATTGGCTGGACCTGACACATTTCAGATATATCTCCTATACAACCAAAATGGTAAGCCTGGCAGATAGTACCATCCTCCCAATGTGCTCAAATCAAATCGCAGGGTTCCTCCGAACTTGACTTTTGAAGTTGATGATTTAGAAGCGGAGTGGCTATACAGACCAGGAACATATGACCTCGTCCACGTTCGATTTATGTTTCTAGCAATCAAAGATTACCCGGCAATGTTAGCTCAGGCATATAGGTGAGTGTCAATATCAACAGCCTCTTCGTCCTAACATCGTCAAGGACTTTAAAACCAGGTGGATACGTTGAGTTGTCGGAACTAGGAGTCAAACCTGTAACAACCAACCCAAACTGCGAATCGCCTTTTCAAATATTCCGATGGCTCGACCTCTACGACGAAGCCATGAAGAAGATGGGGTTTAATTTCAGAATAGCACATGTTTTTAAAGAAATGTTGACAGACGCTGGGTTTGTGGACGTGGTTGAAACAAAATTGGAGGTACCGTGGGGCACATGGCCCAAAGATCGAAGAAGAAAGGCCATCGGTCTCTGGCATCTCGGTCTGTACTCGCGCCCATGTAATGGTCGTTCGAATGCTAATGTTGTTGCAGAACAACTTAAGCAGGGCCTTCAAGGAATTGTTATGGGACTCTTCACTCGATCTCTCGGCTGGACACCTGATCAAGTCGAGGTCTTCCTGGTTGAATTGCGGAAACAACTGGATGATAAGTCTTACCACCTACTGGACTATGCGTAAGTCTTTCCATTTCTTCTCTTGGCTGTGAATTTGTGCTCATTCAAATTACAGATATGTGGTTTATGGCAGAAAGCCGTAAGGTAGTAGCGGAGCAATTTTTTTGTAAATTCCATCATAGCAACATAGCTTGTCTTGGTCGGGTCGTTCTCGAGCCAAGGCAAATCATAAAGCCAGTATCCGAAAGCCTTGATACGACCATTTATCTCTTCCAAGATCGTCCAAAGGTCAACATTTTTTACGTATGATGAGATCGTGAGATCAAACAATTATATGATAATATCGTATGCAAAATCGTTGTACACTTTAGCAAGGCTCTTTCCGCAGTTGGGGACAGTCGGTATGGAGTAGTCGGACCTTCTCTTGCTCCCGACTTCCCGAATGGCCGTAGACTTCAGGCCCGCGACACCCATATGTCCGCAGATAATATCGTGAGGATCTATCGCCCCAAATCTATGGCGAGGAATCAACGCATCCAAAAGGTTATGATTGAATATTCCTTGCAGCTTATCGACCTAGGCTCGTATTCGTGCGTCGTCGAGCGAGCGGAAGATTTTGTAGCCCTTGTCTTGATGGTCCAGTCGCGCGTCAGACAATATACTCTTCAGAGAGGAACCAAAGCATCAAAAATTTACGCAATCCTATTTATTTGAGACGCAATTTGCAAGACCGAGCTTAGGATCTTTTGACAGAACTAGTTCGTGGAATGTTAACCGTAAGACAGCGATGTAGCTGTCCAACAGATTCCATCGCATACAAGTACATAAAGATCAGGAGGAATGCAAAACATCTATCTTGGATCCTACTCCGGAGCTATCGTGGACAGCTCAGCTGCGCTTTTGTTACTATGAACTCCATGTGAGAATTTCGCTTGACTGACCTCTGAGCATACTGGCGAGCACGAGGATGGAAATTACTAAATTAGTTGAGCTTTCTCCACAACTAGGATGCCGGCCAGGAATTCAGGAAAAGCCCTCTTGCCTAAAAATCCCACGAACATCGCGGCCAAAGCGAGCCTGCTTGCCGACAGCGAGTTGCTTCAAATTATCCCTGAAGGCGCAGAATAGGATACTGATGAAGACTTAAAGAGGAAGGGCGTTTTTGAAGGTTATGTCTTCAAGGTTGGTGACGGGGAAGAGAAGGGGGGAGGAGGTATGGTATTGATGTTGGTGTTCCTAATGGTGACGAAGCTAGGGAGCAGCAAGACAATATAAGTGTAGAGGAAGAGAAGAACATGAGTGGTAGATTGAAAAATACGGATACCAATCGCTTGGTTCTTGATCTTGAGGAGGGTGAAACATTTGATATCCAGTTTAAGTAAGCGCTACATTAATTCCAATAAGGATATTTGATATGATACTTCTCGAGACACGCGAAGAAGTCGATATACCGCAACGAGTTTGTGAATGTGACGGTTCGCGAAACAGGTGACCGAAAGATTGAAATGTAACAGTCTCAATGCTAAAGAGGATTCTGCTCACAAAAATGTTCTTGAAGAAGCTTTTACCATTATTCTTTCGCTGTCAAAACCACTAACCTCCTAAACCCTAAAGATCCTAAGCGAGCCCCCTAACTTAGCGAATCTCCCAAAGACTACATCTAGGTAAGCTCGTATGGCCTCTAGAACCTTCAAATCTACCTACGGCTATGCCCATATGGCACTAACTTGACCTAGACCTAGTGATAATTTGATATGCGAAGGAGATCAAAGTAGCTTGACGAGATACTTAGTCTGTTCGTAAGGCCGGACACCTATCCTGGACGCAGATATCGATATTGGGATGCTGAGGAGGGAGGTTGCTGATATCCGATGTCAACTTTGATGCACCGAAGATATGTCAGTCCTCGGCGATCACACTTATATCTTATAACCAAGGATATTAAATTAGTTATTCGCCATATGAATGGCATGCGAAAGCAGCTTCTGTGTCAGACAGAGCTGAAAAGTTGCACTTACTGCAACCTTACTTTCCTTACCTGTCCTCGAGGGGATCCTCTCACGCGAGGCGTTAGTAAAAGACCAATGGGACTCATTCCATGGATTGTGAGGACGGATTTGGAAATTGGTTTCAACAAGATTCGTCTTCACTGGCCCAATGGAAGTCAGTGCAGGTCCTTATATGCATATGACAAACGAAAAGGAGCCCATAAATACAGAGGATGTAGACAGTTCTCTCCTCAGTGAGGTGGTTGCCACACGTGGTTGGGGTAAGATAGTATTAAAGCTATATTGTATGCTTCATAGTAGCGGGTTATCAAAATGCTGCTTCGGGGATGATTTTTGCATGATCATAATAAAAATTAGATAACAACTACCTATTAAAAAACTGCATAGCAGGGTGCACCGAAGAATGAGTACTCATGGAAGGCGTACTACGTCCGTAGCTTCGCTCTGATCTGCAAACCGCAGGCGGACGCCACAAAAAAGGTATCGCTCAGTTATTCTCCTCCTGCTAGCCATGAAATTTTGTGAATTAGTCTTCTCGAAATTATGCTCCATTTGGTTCCAAGTTAAGTCGCTGGAACATTCCTACATGCGGAATCCCCTCTTCCGTCCACATACCCATCCCTTCATCACGACGAAATCCCCACTTCGCCCAAGTCTTTGCAACTTGCTCCTGTGCATGAATGCACACCAGCCCCTTCCAGACCGGTAACGCATCTAGACTTGACGCGTTCATGCTGTCCATACCAAGAGCCGTGATCGAAGGGTTGAAGTATGTAGGGTTCTGCTGTGCCCAGGTAATAGCAGCACTTTCAAGGAGTCTCGCAATTCCAGCACCTCTGAACTCTTTCAGGACTGCAATTCGTCCAAGCTTTACGTATGGCTCATGGCCATCATGATACGTTGTTGATCGATCGACAATGTATGGAGGTGGTTTCGAGAGATCTCTATCGGGGTCGGTCTCCAGCGCATCTGCGACGTATGAAGAACCTGGTTCTGGATGTGGGGGATGGGGGAAGGGAACAAGTCGAATAGTACCGATCGGTTGGCTTTTGGTGACGCTCTTTTTTCGTGTGATGATATTGCCATCTGAATCTGTCTGCTCTGCTTGAGTGGTGGTATTGACAGAGGCATAGATGACCTAAAAGGTTATCAGCAATAGTAATCATGGGAAAGGTGTCTCCACGCACCCAGTGGCATGCTCGCGGATCATCAGAGTCGAATTCATTGTCCAGAGGAACACCTTGCTCCTTGACGAACACCGCTTCTCTTACTTCCATTGCATCCAAAAAAGTCTTTGGTATGTTGTCTGGCTGCTGGGAGGATGGAAACTTGCGATCGTAGCCATCGAGGTTCGAAGGACCTAGAAAGGTGATGAAAGGGGTCCCCATGGCGACGGCTTGTAATATCTCAGTATGGTGGGCGCGGGGCAAAATCCCCGGAGTTGCAGATTGATATGGTATGAACTATTTTTTGAATGTAGGATGCTTTGATCCCTTCTGAATAGCTTTGCTTCGCCGTTTTTGTAGTCTTGTACTCTGAATCGGCAGTGACTCAAGTTCCTGCAGTTATTACCTGCCAGAAGATTCGGAGTAATTATGACTGCATAAGAACTTTTGACTTGGAGATAATTTTCCAGTTGTCGAAGAAAAGGCGCGGCCGGTTCTGTAGTTAGTTGAGCTGCGAATGGTAATTTTGTATAGCAAAAATAAGTCTTGGAAGACCCTGAATTACCTGATACGTGCTGACTGAATCACCTGTGACGAAGAGGGTGGCAGATGACAGGCTTTTGAGTTTGTCGTCGATCTTTTTTCATGGATTGTGGCGAGTCAAAGGTCCCCTCCGGACAAAGTATAATCCGATTCAAAGCCTTTCCATTTTCATCGAAGCTCGCTTCGTCAAAACGTCTGGATCCCATCTATGACATACAATCGACAACCAAAAGATATATCCCCAGCTTGTCCATGGTGAGGAGTAATTTTTCCTCGAATGATTTAACCTCTCCTCCAACGATCTAGGCTTCATATGGCCTCAGCGATGCATGCCAGCGTCCCCCAGAATCCTGAACTCTCGATTCTGGTGGAGCCCGGTGGGAAGGATCTGGGATATCACATCTTCAATTGGCAACTGCGCAGCCTTTCGCCAAAACACGTTTGTGGCTTACAACTAACACTGAACTAAAACAGTATAGTACGGAGCAATTCACGGGTTCGTACGTACTTTAGTGATGAGCTTCCAGCATTCATTTCATCGTTTAAATGTTCATCTCATATCATTGCTACATCTTACTCAATCACGTAGGCAAGTCGCCTCCCCGATAGATAGGTATACTCCTCCTATCACCAGGCACACTCTTCGGGTCTTCTTCGACAGACTGTAGCGGAGGAAGGCTAGCATGCTTTGCACGCGGCACTTCGCTGATAGTTTCGACACCCACTCCATTCTCACCCAGATCCGGAGCATCAGCCCCCCTTCCTTTCCCCATCCAAAAGCCACCTCCCATCCCCATTCCTTTTGTCAATACCACCCCCTTCTCATTCCATACCCTGCTCGCTCTCGCTCTCCGTCCACCAACAGTCGGTTTCCCACCCACTCCCTCAAGCACATCCGTACTCATAAAAGTCCAGCACCACAACGCCGCTAAACTCATCACTGCTGTCAAAAACCAAGCCCCTGCCTTATCCCCCTTATTCGCGGGAACAATCTGCTCTCCAGGCGGGATGTTCGACGCATTATACCCCGCCGCCGGATTCCCTACGGACGTTCCACCTGTTGTATTCGTCACTGGTGCCGCTGTCTGCTGGATCAACGTCCCAAGCATAACCTCCAAGGCAGCCATCTGTTGACCAACACCATTCGATCCGTCCCAGGTACCATTCAGATACCATTTCAGTCCACACACATTTCCCGACGGAGAGCCAGTACATTGCGCAGCCGCTGCTTTAGCTGAGGAGACAAGGAGAGGATAGGAGGTGTTGTATGTGAAAGGAGCCATTTGGGTAGAAGCTGCCATCCAGCGGGAGAGATAAGCTTTAAAGGAGTGCTCGTCAACATTGCAGGCATTGTATTGCTCGCAGATGTCCTTCATGACGCCACCTGGGAAGAAGTCGAAAGCGAGGGTGGAGAGGAGACCAGCCGTGCGGGTTTGCCAAAGGGAGGAGCCGTTGGTCTGATAGAAGTTAGTAAATGAGCAGCAAGAAAATAAAAAATAAGAAGCAGGACATACGTAGTTATACATCGTGCTAGCACCCATCAACATCGTTCCCGCATTATACACCCATTGATGTCCGTCAATCTGCGTGCAATTCAACCTATCGGCCTCCGAATTATCAAAAACATTATAATTTGCATCAATCAGCCCAATCCTCCACATCCAATCCCAGATCTTGACAGCCCATTGCGCGTACATATCATCGCCCGTATATCTCGCCAATCGAGCTGCGATGTTGAACAAACAGCCATTGGAGATGGAATTCTTGAGATCGTAGCCTGTGTTTTGAGGATAGATCTGCCATCGAATACCTCCATTACAGAACTGGGTATCCCATCTTCCAACTTGCTCGTTGAATGTTGCTTGAGCGAGAGATAGCCATGAGGGGCTACCCGCTGGTGGATTCGGAAAATTCGTCTCAGCAGCCCTCAAAGCAGCTATTGCCCAGAATGCTTGATCGTCGTTTCCCAATGATGCCGTTTCGTTCGGAGGCATAAAGTCATTGTGGGGTCCAACTTGAAATTGTAATGCTTGCATTGTCACGTCGTTATAGGTTGCGTCTCCGGTATAATGGTAATAGTCGACAAGAGCTCCCCACATGCCGCCTGCTTCCCACCAGTAGTAAGGTTGTGGTAGAAGTCCAGGAATTTGTCCGCTGAGGTTTCCCGTGTAGTAGGACATCATTCCGTCAGCTGCCGTACGAGCGCCGGCCTTGATGGAGTCTGAAATGGAAAATTGGGTCAGTATATGATATGCGGAGTTGAATAATGGATATACCTGAACTACTCCAATCCACATTGATTGCTTTTATGCTCTGCACCAAGCAGAGCCACAATATTATGGCGAAATCCATCATCTTGGCTCGACACTTCCTGCAAAGTAACTCTCGTTGTGAAATAGCTCCTCACTGTGACGAGGCTACAAACGAAGGTGAGCTGACGTTATTAATGCCGCAATTGAATCCGAGCATCAACGTCGAACGAGCAAGATTGGACGACAGCCTCGAAGAACTTCAGACCATTTCAAACGGATCGCATATCGCAAGCTTCGAGACAGAGCAAAGCTCTAGAACATGCGACGATGAAGTATCATGACCTCAGACCTCAGACCTCAGACCTCGAGGCATGCAGACACTTTAAGCTCTCTCCAGCCCCGGTAGGATCAATGAAGTCCACCACCGCACCACACACCGCATCCACGTTCTCACCTCCCGCATCCATGCAGCCGGTCGAAAGATCACTGGATAATACGAGCTTATTTGCGTAACAGCGCATGAGGCTGGACGAATGAGCGTGCGGCGAACATCGCAAGGGTGTATGGAAGTGGCTCGCAAACGGTTCGCGGAATGGGGATGGGAAACTTGACGAACGGCTGTAAAATACGAGAAGGCACAGGAGAAGTTCTTCGGGATCGCCGCATTGGGGGATAGCGTGCACACCACGTGAATGCGGGGTCGAAGTTGGAAGGGGAAGGACGGAACGCGTAGCGAATGGGGCTGGGGTGAATGTGCCAAGCCGGATGAGGCGGGAACAAACTTCTGAAGCTTGCAAAATGGTTCGGAGAAAGCTGGATATGAATGATTGAAGCTCCGAAAGAAGACTAGCATCATATGTGAAGCTCGATTGAGGCTTTTAAGCTTGTTCTTAGTGCCTCGGCAAATCAAGGGGGATGGCTGGGGCCGAAGGAAGAGGACCAGCATCCTGAGAATTCTCGTATATGTCACTCTCTACATCTCATAAGGCTTACGAGGCCTGCAGGCTTCGATTCGAGGATGACGATGACCAGGGTTTGGTTGAAGAGCTACATACGTGAAGTTTGTGATCATTGACGGTGATGATGCCTACTGCCTAGCTAGGAAGGCAACAGAATTGAGACGTCTGTGAGCAGGTGATGCTCACACCTTCACGAAGAGTCACCACGTGCTACAATAGTGACTATCTAGGGCCTCATAGATGAAGAGTCTCCCGACAAGGAACTTCTATCATCCTCCTTCTCGGCATTATCTCGTGGATGCCCTTCTTTCTTCCGTCCACTATATCTTGTTAACAATTAGCAGGTAGTGCAGTATGCACATATGATTTGTTTGTTCTGTTCCGCTAGCTTCGCGCTATTAAACACCGTGAAGCTATAGACGAACTTAAACTCTCGACTTCGTTGCAATCCTCGGAAAAGATATTCCTTGAAGGACGAGTCATATTCGCCGGAAACTGGGCCGAACTGCGAGGTTATCCCTCCACCGGCGGCATGGTGCAGTAACTCGTTTGGCGAACTAGAGACGGAGTATCTGGACTTGGAACAATTCAACGAAGCCTTTTGATCCAATAAACAGGAAGAAGAAAAATTTTGCGCCAACTTGTTGCATCTAGGTGTAAAATGTATGGCGGGACGAGAGACATTACCAGAGCGGTGCGGGATCCTGGGAAAGAAGGGATGGCACATTTTGAGGTCGGCTGGCCATCGGATGGAGTATTGTGGGTATTTGAACATACAAGTTCTGCTGATCAGGATAGCAGTTTGCAGATGTTGCATGTGTGTCTTATTATGGATGA
This sequence comes from Phialocephala sp. D728, assembly GCA_003988865.1. NCBI lineage: Eukaryota > Fungi > Ascomycota > Leotiomycetes > Helotiales > Mollisiaceae > Phialocephala > Phialocephala sp. D728. The sequence continues at coordinate 102,685 of QYAJ01000070.1, read as the reverse complement.
GAGATGCTGGGTGTTGAAAACGCTCAGTGCGAGGCTCTATCGATGTATTGAAGAGTGCGGGGAATGGCGGAGCAGAATCAAAGGCTTCAAAAGGCTGACATTTTGACTCTGGACGCAAGAGTGCATCCTATAATAGATTTTCTATAGAACATCTCCAGCTTCTGCCGAATGTGTGTGGCTTGGCATAAGGTTGAACTACTAGCAACAGCCACGGGATAGAGGAAAAACGCACGTGCGTTCGATATCTTGGTATGAAAATAGATCTTCTTCCCTTTGACTTAGGATGATCCACGCCCGATAGAGAAGTTTGGCAGGAACTGTTTTATGTGTTTTGTGGCCTTGTGAGGCGTGTATGCGTGACAAGAGCTACTATATTTGTCGACTTTACGCTACATGAACTTCCATCCTACTTCTGTGCGATCGAAATCACGTTTCTAACATGCTCGTACTCACTCATCTTACCATTAGACGACACAACACTCGTCGCATTATCGAAGTGTAGAAAAGCGCTTTCAGCATTAGTAAATTCCGTTGCAGGTACCACAACTCGGGCATCATGCAAACATGCTCGTGTTTACTCTTTTTCAGATAAGTTTCTCAATTTCTGTTAACTGCGAAAAGTGGTGAGACCCACTAAGAGACGCAATCTGGGTACGACCTCCGCGTTTCCCCAGCGCACATTCTCTGGAATTTCGCTGCTATACAGCCGCAAGACGGTCGTAATAGTTAAGATCTTGAATTCCAAACATGCATAACGGATCGTTGCGATGTCGAATTTAAATATAGATCAAAGCCGCAGCAAAGGGTTTAGTCCGTAAAGACAGATTATCGAAAGCCACAATCGCAACCTCGTCTTTACACTTTTACTACATGAAACCACTTCGGCCATGTGCCTTCTGGGTCATCGAATCCAAGATCGCCTGATTTCTTCATTTGTTTCAGCACTTGCGTGCATCATATTCCCTAGCTCGTCGTTCAGCAGTGATGTTATCCAGCTTCGCTGTCTCGAAGGCAGCTTAAGTATTCAGTTGCCTCTGTCACCATGCATTGATCTGATTTCTATCGGGTACGGCCCCGAGTCGGCTGGTCAAATGCTTACTATAACAATGGGCCATCGGCAAGACCGTCTATGTATGTGGAAACTAAATCTGACTGATCGTGGAACAGGAAGCAGAAATCTTTTTAGCTCGCCTACATTCGGAGATTGTGCAAGCGCGCCTCATTATATTCGGCTGGAACGCTTTGGTGTCCGGGTTCGCGAATCGATTCATATAGGTCGTGGATTTCGTGAATGGACCAATCAGGCGTGGGTCGTAGCGTATGGCTGCGTCTGTCGGCCGCCAGGATATGGGTGAACCAGTAAGCTTACGTCTGGGCGTACAAATCAAGGCTGCGGGTGTCGAATTAGGGGATGACAAAGGGAAGTAAACCCCATATTTGCTGACTTCAGCCTTGAGCCGGAAGACGACCCCTATCAAAGTCGTCAGCAATGCCCAAATGGCATGTTCAAAAATACAGAACAATTAACGCGGCATCTGGGGAGAAATATTATAAGGGAGACATGGTGCCTGTCTTGGGAAGGTATGTGAAATATCTAGTTGAACTGACTTTCAACAATACCATCGTTTCAGCGTCGTACTTCAGCATAGCGTCCCTCATTAACTTCACATCTGTAGACGGCAATGTCTCCCATACCACCAGAGACACCTAGTGAGAACCAGGAGCGCTTGCGAGTTGTCATCGTGGGATGCTCTATTGCAGGGTTGACATTGGCACATTGCCTCCACCATAGCAACATTGACTTCGTGGTTTTGGAAGCAGGCAAAGAGATTGCTCCCCAGGTCGGAGCATCTATCGCTGTGTTTCCGAACGGTTTGAGAATCCTGGACCAGTTGGGTATATTCGAGGATATCTTTGATGTGGCGGATCGTCTTGTCAATGGTACTACTTGGAAAGAAGGTGGGAAGCAGTTGATGTGGAGTGATGCGCCCCTGTTGTTTGAGTCTCGGTAGGTGGACACGAAATAATTTCTCCTAATAGGCGCTGGATGTCTGGCATCGAGCCCAAACTTTTCAGAAGGAAAAGTCGTTTTTAGAGAGCGAACCTCTTAATGTCCTCCCAAGAATAAGACAATTGATTGCTAACTCATCCGCAGCTCAGGATATCCATGCACTTTTCTGCAACGTCGTGATCTGCTGGACATCCTTTACAGACACATCCACGACAAATCGAAAATCCACACATCAAAGCGAGTGTGTGAAGTCCACCACGGTAACACCGAAGTTGTTGTTCGTTGTGAGGATGGTTCTTCTTATACTGGGGACATTGTCGTAGGAGCTGATGGCATCCACAGCACAGTCAGAAGATTCATGCAACAGCACATCGAGGAGAAGAGTCCTGGAAAAGTTGACAAAGACAAAAAGTCCATTTCTGCGGAGTACAATTGTATTTTCGGTCTGGGAGGTATGGTTGAGGGCAACCTTATTCCTGGCGATACACATAGATCGATGTTCAAAGATTACTCCAGTCTGCTCTTCGTTGGATATGATCGCACATTGTACTGGTTTTTGTTCTCGAAACTTGATAAAAAGTACATTGGCAAGGACATACCAAAGTACTCGAAAGATGAGATGGAAGAAGCGGTGAAGCCTTTCTTCGACTTTCATTTGACCGAGTCAATCAAGTTCGACAAAGTCTGGGACAGGCGAACTTTCGCTAACATGACCTGCATTGAGGAGTCTGTGAACGAAAATTGGACCTCAGATAGGTTCGTGTGTATCGGGGACGCGATTCATAAGGCAAGTGATGATTCAAGATATATGCGCAAGCAGCTAACAGTAACCCTAAAGGTGACTCCAAATGCAGGTGCTGGCGGCAATGCAGCAATCGAAAGCGCAGCAGCGCTTGCTAATAGCTTGTCGAAGCTAAGCACTAACGGAAAGCCATTAATAGAAGAGATCCGAAAAGTGCTGCAGGCATTCTATGACAAGCGCCACGTGAGAGCAGACTTGATTTGTGAAAAAGCAAATAAACTCACGCGGATTGAATCCTTGGCGACACTTGGAAACAAGATCTTGGCCTACTATATCCTGCCAAACCTAGGCGACTCTCTTGTAGATGGGAGTTGTGAGACCATGATCGGGGCTGAATTGCTCGAATCATTACCTGCACCACTGAGATCATTGAAGGCAACAATGCCGTGGAATCCAAATGGAGGCATTGGAAAGCATGAAAACAAACTGCTTCGAGCTCTCTATGCACTGCCACTTCTTTTCGTCTTATATGGCTGCCATCGGACCATGGGCGCTACCGTCGAAGCGCTTGTAATCCCTACGACAGCGGCTGGAACCTTGACGCTGAGCCCTGGAGTGGTGGTGCCTCTATGCGAGAAGTTCTTCGGTATTGAAGGACTAGATAACTTCCTTTCGAAATATGTTGGCTTCTTCACTCCTTCCATTGGAAACTATGATCCGACCGGCAGACTTCAGGCGATCGCTTTTCTGGGAGACCTGATTCCAATTCAGGTAATCTGGATGATCGAAGGAATTCGTCGAGGAAATTTTGGAACTGCTGCGCATCTCTTGTAAGTTATTGTCCGGCTTGATCCGAATTAATCAAACTAATCCTTATAGGCCAACAGCCTTTGGTATTCTGTACCAAATTCGAGGAATTGGATATATCGCCCCAGTCTACTACTTTCTGCATTACGTCCAGTCTCCACTAGAAAAGTACGCTGCAGCAGACAATCGAATGACGCAAATTGGACCTGTTAAGACGATTATTCCATCGGTCGTGCTCTCGTATGTCCTCCCTTCGATTGTTATGTTCGTTGCACCTGGCCTTGCAACCCGTCAATGGGTGAACGGGATTTTCTGGCAGCCCTTCCCTGTATATGCTGCCCTCCTTCAGCGTGTGCTAAGCAAATTCGTGGACGACACAACCATTTCGGATAGAATCTCGAAGCCTGAAGCCGATATGCCATATCTTCGTCGCGCGTATGGATTTGCTGCATGTACTGCGGCATGTGCGTATCTGTATGTGCGCTTCACTTCTCCCGCGTCATTGATGAAGATATTCTTCGAAGGTATTACCAACCCAACCGAAGCCCTGCCCTTGATTAGAGGCGCTGTCAAGGCATTAAGGTATGATCAGATTGCGGCTTTCAGTGCTGGCGCGATCTGGACACTGCTGAGCTTCGGTGACTTGAAGAAGGCCGGGAAGCTCCAAGCTGGATGGACTCGTATTCTTGGCGTCTTCGCCGGGACGACTTTAACTGCAGGCCCAGGAGCAGCAATGGCAGTGATGTGGGCCTGGCGCGAAGAAAGCTTAGCCAAAAGGGAGGGTCTGGCAGTCAAGCAGAAGTAGGTACTACAGCATATCGATTGTACTCATTGTCTTAGACACGGTGCTTGGGTACGGAAGTGGTTGCCGCGAGAGGATGCAGTCGTGGTATGAACTTTTCGAAGATTAATATGCATCATGTAGGTATCCATTGCATGGAATTGTAGAAAATTGGAAGAATACAGTTTAAATAGATAATGTCAAAAGAGACTTCGGACATCGGATATAAGAATGCAGAGCCAAGCCGCTGACCTCCGAGTCAAGGGTAAACCTCGGCGTTGTTGATAGCTCCCGAACATTAAGGCCACAGTAAATCTCACTCTAAGCAATAGCAAAGTGTCCTTTTTGGCCGCGACAAGGATAGCTTCCATCACACTTCAATTCGAGTCTTTTTGTTATTTGGCGCTTGGGACTTGTGGACAGATTTATGTGGTCGATTTAGGCACCATATAACCTCTCCTTTGTCACCTCTTGCAGCGACACTGCTTCATTCTTTTAGCAGTTACACAACCACCCAACATGGCCCCTCGTTCCCCACATAGACTATTATCCTCACCTGTCATCACGATATTATGCCTTTTTTACCTTTTCAGCTCTACCGCACTGGCTGCGTCCGCCGTATTGGGTGTGGATCTAGGCACCGAGTACATCAAAGCAGCTCTTGTTAAGCCAGGAATACCTCTCGAAATCGTCCTGACCAAGGATTCACGGCGGAAAGAGGCGTCTGCGGTAGCATTCAAGCCAGCAAAGAATATCAAGAGCGGAGACTTCCCCGAGCGACTATACGGCTCCGATGCTATTGCATTGTCAGCGAGATTTCCCGGCGATGTCTACCCAAATCTGAAGCGACTTTTAGGACTCGAAGTGGACAATTCTGTGGTGGTTGAATATGCCTCCAGACATCCGGCATTGAGGCTCGAGGCTGACAAGACGAGAGGCACTGCTGCATTCCGGAGCGGCGCTTTCACAGAGGACGAGGTACCATGGACTGTGGAGGAAATACTGGCTATGGAGCTTCAGAGCATACAGAAGAACGCTGAAGCTCTCGCAGGCAAGGGAAGCGTAATCAAAGATCTGGTCATCACTGTTCCGCCATTCTTCTCTGCGGAGGAAAAGCGAGCAGTGGAATTGGCAGCTGACTTGGCTGGCCTTCGTGTCTTGGAGTTAATTAGTGATGGATTGGCCGTTGGACTAAACTACGCTACCTCTCGAACGTTCCCCAGCATCAACGAAGGTGGAAAACCCGAATATCATATGGTCTTTGATATGGGAGCTGGTTCTACAAAGGCAACGGTACTGAAGTTTCAAGGACGAACTGTGAAGGATGTTGGAAAATACAATAAGACTATTCAGGAGGTTGCAATTATGGGCAGTGGTTGGGACAGGACTCTTGGTGGAGACGCTCTGAACGCTGTTATTGTGGACGATATGATCGCCAAGTTTGTTGCTTCCCCAGCAGCAAAGAGTGTTGGATCAACCATTGAGGCGGTCCAAGGTCATGGACGAGCCGCTGCAAAACTTTGGAAGGAGGCTGAGAGACTAAGACATGTCCTCAGTGCTAACACCAATACCCAGGCCAGCTTTGAAGGACTCTATGAAGACGTTGACTTCAAGTACAAGATCACCAGGGAGGAATTTGAGCAGATGACCGAATCTTATGCTGCACGAATTGCTGTTGCAATGCAGAAGGCCTTGGACATGGCTGATTTGGAGGTGAAGGACATTGAATCTCTAATCCTTCATGGTGGTTCCATGCGTACACCCTTTGTCCAGAAAGAACTCGAGAAGTTCATTGGCAGTGCAGATAAGGTCCGAACGAATGTCAACGCAGATGAAGCAGCAGTGTTTGGTGCTGGCTTCAGAGGCGCGGGTCTCAGCCCATCTTTCAGGGTAAAGGAGATCAGAGTTTTTGAAGGAACCACGTATCCAGCTGGTCTCAAGTGGACCAACATTCACGAGAAGCCACAGCATATCCGATTGTGGAACGCAAATTCCCACCTAGGTTCTGAGAAGCAATACACTTTCAAGAATCAGGAAGATCCGTTCGCTATCAGGTTTTATCAACATGTAGGATCTTCAGAGGATGTCTCGAAAGGTTCTTCCGAGAAGGAGCTGATTACGCTTACAACGCAAAATCTCACAGAGTCTGTAGCTCATCTCAAGACTAAATTTGGGTGCACTGACGGCGACATCAATATCAAGTTGAGTACTCGGCTTGCACGAAACAACGGCGAGGTGGAGATACTTAAGTTTGTCCTTGATTGCGAAGTGGAGACTGTCGAGGAGAAGGAGAGCATGGTTGATAGTGTCAAGGGACTCTTTGGCTTCGGCAAGAAAGATCAGGTACCATTGTCCGAAGACGAAGTCGAAGGCAGCACTAGTACAATTGAAACCGAATCCAGTGGTACGTCAACGTCCACGGAGAGCTCTGAGTCTGCTTCTGCATCTCCGAGCAAGGACGCCAAGGATGCGAAATCAAAGGAGACGAAGAGCAAGTCCATCAAGCCGGCTAAGCGTCTGGAAGTTGTACCATTAAAATACACGGTCGAAATCATGGGTCGTCCTCAGCTGCCTGCTTCAGAGCGTACCCGCATGAAGGAGCGCATTGCCGCTTTTGATGATTCTGACCGCTCTCGCAAATTGAGAGAAGAATCATTGAACCAACTTGAAGGCTTTGTGTACAAGGTCCGTGATCTTCTTGATAACGAGGCATTCATTACCGCGTCGACAGAAAAGGAGAGGGCAGACCTCGAGACCAAATCAAAAGCCGCAAGCGATTGGATCTACTCTGGTGGCGCTGATGCTCCTCGATCTGAGTTGAAATCGAAACTCAACCAAATGAAGGATATTGTCACACCCATTGAAATTCGAAAAGAAGAAGCAGTGACACGACCAGAGAAGCTCAAGGCTCTCCAAGATGCCTTGAACCAGACTCAACAAGTCATCATCGGTATCACCGAGCAAATCGCTAACGACACTAAAGCCCACGCCGCATTCAGCTCTTCGAAGTCCGTTGCTGCAACGGTAAAAACAACACCAGCGCCTAGTTCAACAGACGACTTCGCCGGTCTCGAAGACGACGAAGTAACTACTACTACAACGGCACCTGTCGAAGAAGAAACTCTAGACCCGCCAGTCTACACCGAGACTGACTTGATCACACCTAAATCACAATACGATACGATCTCTAAATGGCTTTCCGAGAAACTCGCTGAGCAAGAAAAACTTGGCCCTACAGATAATCCAGTTATGCTCTCCAAAGATCTCGAGGCGAAAGCCAAGGTCCTGACAGATATACATGTCGAGCTCATCATGAAAAGCATGCGTAAACCTTTCAGGTCAAGCCGTTCTACCGCCAAGCCCAAACCAAAGGCGAAGAAGACATCGTCGAAGAAGAAGGGCAAGGTCTCGAAGACAGATTCCGCTGATCCGTCAGCGAGAACACTAGACTTCAATAAGGATGGTAAGCCAGCATTTACTGTTGGGCCCGATGGAGAGTTACCAAGCGAGGAGGAGATCATGGCCTGGATTGAGAAGAGTAAAAAGGATCAAGCGGCTCCGGAAGCAAAAGCACAGGAGGATAGTGGAGACGGTGATGCACAGGCGGAGGATCCTGTCGACAAAAAGAAGCATGACGAGTTGTGATTAGACTTGGACTTGGGTTTCGGAGTACATTAGCGATTTGATAGTACAAAATATCCTCAGACGCCGATAGAGGCTTTGCATCTACTTACTTTAATCGTGCTTCTCCTTCCTTTTCATTTTGCTTCCTTTCTGAAGTTGGAAATACGTACCTCAAGTGGGGTAGAGATAAGATGTCTGGTTCTGTTTGAAGAGTTTGTTTACCATCGCGGGTTGGCTCTATGCGGTCTTTCATCATTCTCCCTACATCTATCTCACGATTCTCGTGGGTTGTCCCTTGGAATGTTAGTTAAGGCGAGGGATATCGGGAGACGGAGTACGCAGCCCGATGACATCCATCTCCAAATCTCCTCACCCATTCACTGCATCACTTACAAATGCTTGTTAATCGGATGATCAATCAAAATTGGTCCTGGAAACATAGCATGAAATACTCCCTTCAGAAACAACAGTCTTGCCCCTTAATCCTCAAGCCCAGGGATGAGAAACAGGCCCCGCAGCTACCCCCTCTGATGACATGAAAACGGACCATACAATCTACTTCCACGATAACAGCAGTTCTCTCAGGATTCCAAATACGCTTAGATGTTCGTTCCTTGGTACTTTAGACCTTAATAGGTCTGGTTTTCCTCCGAACGTAGTGCTGATTCAGGAGTGGCCTCGCTTAGATGGGAACATCTTACCGCTTTCGCCCCGAGTGGCCACGAGCTCGTCTCTTCAACCATCATCAGACAAGGTATCCATGAGCTCAATATTATCGTGCATCCCACGGGTCCTTGCATCTCCCAAGCAGCTGAAAATGTTCTACAGAGTGGCGCTCAGTGGCGTCGACTGCACGCCAGAAGTGAAAAGGGAAGGTGGGATGATCCGCGCACCTAGCCTGCTCAGCTCCAAGTCTACATCGCAAGGATTTCTCGCAATCAACAGCGTACGGGAAGTTTGCGATGCCCGCTATGCAGCTCTAGTGAGCGGGACAAATCATATCCGATTTTATCTTAGTTATTTGACGTCGAGGATGATGTATCTACCGTATTCTTGACACTGAAGTAGTTTGATAATGTCCCTTGTCAATTTATATTTGCTTTTACGCTTTTGGAGGCCAATATTGAGAATCGACAAATGCTTTTTTCTTTTCCTTTTGTGGTATGTCGAGGTGAGTAGCTAAGATGCTCTTCACGTCTATTCCTGACATACGTCGGTATGGCCGTCCACCATTTCAAACTTCTTTGCGGTATTTCATGTCAGTCCCAAAAGCGAGGCAATTGCACCTTCCCTAGTAGGTAGTACTGCATCGGTCCGCATGTTGAGATCATTGCGAAGGCTTTACTCACTAACCTTCAATTTCTCGGCACTTTGTTTTTAACAATCAATGTTCCTCCGCTACAGCGCCGTGGAGTTCTCGAAATGCGCGTCGTGAAGCTGACGAAAGAGTCTCATTTCCTCATGCAGTGTCAATTCTCGGATCTCGAACATGCCTACAGTTGCACGCCACCGTGTAGTAAATGCTGGTAGTGATTCCCATGCCGAGATGCGGGTGGCGCTCCTCACAATCCGGATTTCCTCTTGATTTATGCACGTCGTGGAGGAAGCCTAGCTTCCGCGATGATTTACAAGGCTAGAAATGGTCTAGAATACCGACTGCAGCTATTGACAGGGGCTTCAGCAAGGAAAAGCACAGCAAAAGGAAGGCTTCTACGTAGCTCCAATGATCAACATGCCATCCGTGCGCGATGTTTGTTCCTCGCCACGACAACGATTCCAGGGCAAACAAGAGGGGTTGTCGTTTCAGAAACGATATCAGAGATGCATCTAATCTTCTGCTAACACGCCGCAACGGGAGTCTTCCGGTAACCTTACACCCAATCAGAGCAGATGAAAGTACATGTTCTCATCACAATGTGCTCACGTCACCTGTACTATCTATCGGCTTAGCGTGAGGCGGGATAGTAGAAGGTACATCCGTGTTCGAGGAAGCTGAGATGTACTTCGGAAGCTGACGATTCAAGATGAAAAGGCGAAACAATGCACCAATAAGATCGACGAGACGAAATCCTGCCAGTCACCGGAAGAATAGGGCTGAAACATCCCGCTTTCAGATGTGACTGGTCCGCATTTACGATTTTCCAGAACCCATGTGCTGTCAGCTTATTGGTTCCGTCGAGGAGAGATCCTCAGCTGTCAAATCTCACGTCGTCAACGCAATACTGCCTAGGCTAGGCCAGAATCCCTCTTCCTTCAATTGACTCTAACTCTTGATATGCAGCAGTGTTGCACAGCATATCCACGTGTATCAGGATATGCCAACAATCTTGAGCCTCCGCTCAGACACCAACGAGGCTTTCAGGGTCTCAAATAGACGAGGACAACCGCTATTCCTACTGGTCTGCTGCACGATTAAGGTGTGCAACCTGGGCCGCACACGGAGGCTATCGTTGCGAGGCAACTCATGCGAGGGTTGAACTACCGTCCTAAGATAGCTATTGTGTCAAATCACCAGCCGTGATCCGTCGCAAACCTCGAGAGTCCGGGGAAAGTTTAGGACCTTGACAACGAGACGTTGAAGAGCGCCTCGGAACTGCTTTATGAAGTCTTCCTCAAAGTCAAAATCCCGGATGCAAGGCTGATCGACGAAGATCTTGGATTCCGCCACGCGGAAGCAATCAATCACCTACACTCCGGTCCAGATTCCCGCTGGCAGGCCCCCATCATTGGCCACGACCCTTCCCACCCCACAAATACCGCAATTCCTTCATCTTGGACTCCCAACATGCCGAAGACTCTAAGACGTGCAACGCGTGCGGCACGTCTGTGGCCATGGCGGGTGGGCGAGGCATCTTCGCGAGGCTGAGCCGCGACTGGGTTCATGCGAACAGGGAACCTGTTCATCCGCACAGACGCAACCGCTGCCAATCCTCACACCCCGCCCCTAGCATCTATTTTCAGCTTGCAAGGCCGTCGAGTCGCATCCACCACGGCATCCTTCACTGGTGCTCTCAAACAGGTCTCGCTCACACTCGCTCGCTCGCTCAGAGCTCCGGTATATAAGTTCTTGCATTTATCCGCCATGATGCAGCCCGTTGGTTTGAATCGCTTGGTCGACAGCATTACTTATATGGAGAGGTGGGGAAGCTTAGGATTAAGCTCTCCACGCCGCCGTCAAGCGAATATGAAGAATGGAAATGCGGGGCGGTACACGTGATGGGGCCGTCAATAGGACGTTGGAGGATCCAGAGAGAGATCGTATTGAGATTGAAAGATCCGTTGTGGTGTCCCCGACAGAACCAACATCACATTCTCATGCGAGAGGCCAGTCAGAATCTCAGAATCTATTACCCAACAGTCCCAAGAACCTCTTCGAGTACTCGTCGACTACGAGGTACGCTTTCGATCGACCAGACAACACCCAATATGACCCTGCCAGCACTCCGAAGATCAATGGGAGAGAGACGCCGATGTGGAGTGGAGTTCCCCAGAGCCTGAGAAGGAGCAAGAAGAGAAGATGGCAAGATGCTGCTGTTGACGTGCTTGCCATTGCAGCGAGTATTCCGTTCTTTGCGCTTGCTTCTGCGCTCATCTGGGTCCATGGCGAGGAAGTTGGAGAGGACAAGGAGAATAGCTTAAACCAGCTTATGAAAGGGGTAAGCAGATGGATTATCTTTGACTTTTTGTACCGGGGACCTGCATTCTCAATCTGATATGTTGGGACCTGATATCAAGCGTTCAGTGGGAAAAAATACTAATGTGAATAGGCTGCTACATTGTTCCCTCTCGTCTTCTCGGTCGTCGTTGGCAGAACCATGATCAAGATCGCCTCTTGGAAAGTCGAACAAGGGACGTCAATCGGCTTTTTGGAACGTCTGCTAGGAAGTCGTACTGTCGGTGGGACAATCATTGCAGCTTTCGGTCTACGGTCTATCACGATAGGCAGTCTTATTCTAGTTTTTGTCTGGCTTTTGTCGCCAGGAGGAAGTCAAGCCGTTCTCCGCACACTTTCCACATCAACTACTTCTGTTATCGCGTCTGCAAATGTCACATACATCAATGCACGACAACAGAGCTTTGCCGGTCAAGCAGAATTCAACAATTGGTCCAATGGTCTAGCTTCCATCCTCAGCGCCTCGCTCCTTGCTCCTGAAGAAGTCAAAGCTAGCTCAATGGACACTTGGGGCAACGTAAAGATTCCCCTTTTCTCCAGCCTCTCAAACGTCTCCGAGGACGATAACGGATGGCGCCAAATATCCCAATCCGGTTTCATGCCCAACTATTCCTCACTCCTTGGTATCCCCATGTCGGCCCTCCCAGCTGGCAACTCGACTTGCAAATTTGAATCCACATATACGGAATTAACATGCTCCAACATCACTTCCAACCGCACACGCGGCACAGGATTCTTCATCAATCCAGGTCTGATCTCGACAACCGGGCCTTTCATCTCCGCACAAAACATCACTTCCGACACATCGTGGGCGTTCGGGTATCTAGGGAGTGACGCGAAATCTCTCCTACCCAACGCCTCAATCCAAGCCCTCGACAGTCTCAACTCGACCACGACTGACAACGCCCTGCCAGGCCTGCTCCTTTATCAAGACTACACAGGAACTCAAAACGTAACATCGATCTACTGCGTCCCCTCACAGACTTATGTCGAATCCACTATCACCTGCTCCTCCTCTTCTACCTCATCCACACCATCCTGCGCCGTCACCGCCCAAAGGCTCTCACTCCTCCCGCACCCACCATCCTCCATCACTCCCCTCTCAATCTCAACCCTCTTCCTCGGTTTCACCTCCTACCTCCCGGTCGCAACCCCACAACTAAACCACGTAGACATAATGCAAAACTACATCTTCTCACCCCTAAACAACGCATTTATCCAATCAGCACAATACCCGCAATTCTCCTCCCCATCCGGAAGTGAGAGTCGCTTTCTCAATCTACCACTATCCGATTTCGGGGTGCGGTTAGGACAGATACTCAACACGCTCTTGCAAGGCAGCACGAAGAACTACACCACATACCTCACCTCCTCATCCGCTTTCCCAAACGACACAACCACAACACTCTCGCGCACGCCTCAAGACCTAACAAAGCAGATCCAAAACTTAGCGCCACTGCTCTCCGTCCCAGCAACCGTGACCCACTCCCTGACAACCTTCTTTATCTCCTGGCCCTGGCTAGCGCTTTTCCTCCTCTCTACTACAATCCTTTTGTTAGCTGGGATTCTCTCCCTGCTCTTAACGCAGATAACGCACCTCCCCTCCTACCTTCCTTACCTCTCGTCGCTTTTGCGCGATAGTCCGCACCTCTCGCTGCCTACGGGAGGAATAGGTGTAAACGGACTGAAGAGAGCGAGGGAGGTGGGAGAGATGAGGGTGAGGTTGGGAGATGTGGGGGATGTGGATGGTGGGTATGAGATTGGGGTTGGGGCGGCGGTTAGTGTGGGGAAGATAGGGTTGGGGATGGTGGGGCAGGAGGTGGGAGGCGTGAGGGGGTTGGATAGGAGGAAGTTGTATTTGTGATTTTAGTTTTTGAGGAGGCAAGGATAAATTAAGGCTAAGAAATAATGGATGTTTAAGATAGTTTTGGACATTGTGTTGGGTTCCGCGATGTGGTGATGTTCATGTGTGACATGTCGACCATGATAAGGTTTGATGCCATTTGGGCACATCAGAATATCCGGTGCAGGGAGAGATATTTTTCTTTGGAAAAGTCTGGACTTGAATCAGACATTCATGGATCGATGACGCTATTGATTAATTTACAATCGTACCCGCTAAGCAAAGATTTCTCCGTGTCTACCATTCCAAATGATGCTCCTAGGAATTCCCATTGTGCGTGACCACAGCTGAGATCGCACCTGCACAACAATCTAGGCATTTTCTGATAACCTCGCGGATCCGATGACGAGGGACCATTGAAGGGCTAAAATATTGTTCCTCCCTTTCCATCTGGCGACAGAAGGTCAAGATCAATGGTCTCGCAAACCTGTCTAGAAATTCTGGGTCGGGAAATAGTACGAGCGGCCAACGACGGGGCTGGGAATAGACTTCTAGAAGAACTTTTTTCAACAACCTAAATCGATCCAGCGTGACGTCCGTTGTGTTCAAGTCCTTCAGTGGTTCCAGAATCTCTCGAAGATCGCCCTCATCCGGGTACTTCGAACCAGAGAGAATATGAGAGACTCTAACACGGCTAGGGTGTTCTTGGAACAGCTCGGGTCGACAGTACATGGAAAGCATACGAATATCCCAGTACACTTCGTGATTTTTGACTCCCTTTAGACAATCCTTCACCGCAGTCGCCATCAGGTCGCATTCGTTTTCGCTTGGCTGAGGCATTTTATTGATCTTTGCTGCCAAGTAAAGATTCCAGTTGTAGTAGGCTGCTGCGAGAATTTTGAGACGATTGTAGGTTTTTGTGTTTTTAAAATCTCGAGCAAGCTGAGTCGTGTCAGTAAATCGTCTCGAGAGGCATCGGACATTCAAACCTGTGTCATCCGCGGGATGAAGTACTTTTTGGCATAAACTTTGTGGTCTTTGGTTGGACTGTACTCAATAGTCTCGCTTGTCTTGAATCGCAACTCTTCGATCTTCTGACATATCGCGTAGTCTTTCGGCCTGTCTGAAATGGGAACGTGATTCGCCTTGAAGGTTCTCTTATACCACCGTTGAACTTTCGCGAGGGCTTTCTTTGGGGTTGACATGGTGAATAATGAATATCCCACACTGCGCCGAAGATTCGAATGGTGGGGTGATTTGAAAGAATGTGACGATACGTATATCTGAATATGCGGATGTTGCTCAACGATTGATGATACTCTGGTTGACGTTGCAAGTATGGCTTGGGTAGAATCTGTTCGAGACGGGTAATAGTCGTTTGGCAAATTAGGAAAGAGGTGCTCTGTTGTACCTGCTACAGCAAATTCCTATTCAGAGGCGTAACTTCCCATTGCGTAGTTTCTTGAATTTTTTTTCGGTATTTGGCTTTCCTATCATTCTCACTCTGCTTTGTCACTCGCTGAGTCCACTTCTGTGTTTCCTGTCATCAACCTCTCCGAAAATACGACAGAGATTGGGACGTGGTCGCTTCCTCCCCTTTCCTTAATACTCTCGTAGATCTCTGCGCCTATCAGAGCTTTCTGAAGTCTTGGAGTTACCATACCAAGATCAACTCGATCACAACTTGATCCCCAATCCTCGGCACTCTCTCCATGATAAGTATAGCCTTTCTTGTTTCCATGAATCCAACGCCAAGTGTCGATGGCGCGCATTCCATCTTCGTCCTTGAAGAATTTCCAATTGAAATCTGCTCGATTCTTGACATGTTCAGCACCAGCTCTAATTCCAGGATATCCATCGAGTGACGTGCGGGCAATATTCATATCGCCCACCAAGACAACTCCCCGACCCTCTGATTGGTAGGATTTGACCTCCTCGAGCATTAAGGAGTGGAATTGCCTTTTGCGATCATGTCGTGTGCCAACCACCTCTCCTGTTTGAGGACTACGGTATGGATTCGTTGTTCCATTTACCCAGTACCCATTGATGATAACCAACTTGAATGATGGAAGCTCAGTGACCAAGACTCGTCCTTCGAGATCCCAATCTACTTCTTTAGTGATCTGCTCTGAAGAGCGCGCAACATCCTCACGAAGAAGGGTACAAACTCCATACACTTTGCCACCCCAACCAGTACCATTATACTTGTCCTTTGGAAGTGAGAAGTACACTCTATATGCAGGTCCCTCTTCCCCACGTACTGCTTTCTCCACTGCTCGTCTGGTAGCTTCATCTCTGGGCGAGATCTTGATTTCTTGCAGACCTACATACTGAGGCCATTGATGTTGTTTCAGAAAGTCCCTGAGCGGGACTGACTTTGAAGCTCCGTCTTCATCTTTTCCCTGTGGTGAAGGTGGCGCAAAGAAGGACTTGATGGATTTTTGTGTCTTTGGCAGCAGATGTGTGATACCGTTTACATTCCAGCTGAAAATTTGGAAAGCACCCTTTGCGAGAACAGTGTTCGTGTCTGCCTGTTGGTGACCTGTACTAGAAGAGATGTCGGGTGCGTCGGCTTTGCGTTTTCGTTGAAGGGGCGGAGGGCTGATCTTGTCATCTTCTGTATGCCGCCGTCGCTTGTTTGATGGCCGTGAGGTCATCTCAGAAAGTCATTACTCAGAGTGGTTGTAATCGTTGTTGGTAAAATGGTGTGGAGTTGCGCGAGAAGGGTTGCGGAAAAGAAAAGGGGAGACGAATGACGTGCATGGTAAGCGAGAACGAGGATCTGAGTTCACGTGAGGCATGGAAACAGCGCCTTCTAAAAATATAAAAGAAAAGAAGTCAAGGATATTTGGAGGAGTTATCATCACTCCAACTATACGCTACTGTATACTGAGATGAGACTGAGAGCTCTCTTCTACCTACCTAGGTAGATACCTATAGATTGACCTGATAATAGTCTGAGCACGTGATGGAGGGTTCACTCCTAGTTTTTGAGAGGCTGAAGATCTCCATCAGTTCATTCTTGCTTGGGCTCAGCGTCCCCCTTACAGTTCTGCTCCGACGCTACTCAGTCAAGATGTAGGGTCCAGCTTAACAGAACATGCGGGATCTTTGAAAGTCTGTATCCGTTGCTAACAAAGTTCCGACCTAGGAGCTCCGGTGTCACCATAGATGTCAAAATACGTATAGTTAAGCTCATGTAAAAGCTCGAGGCTGATCCTATGCATTCCATAGTACATCTTGGCGATATGGTATATTTGATCAGGACTTTCTTGGAATCTGTTTCCAGGTCCGCACTTTTTAGATCAAAGGTTAGACCCTGGAGATAGACAATATAAAATATTTCTATAAAGTCCAGAAGTAGATGAACAAGATGCTGACAGTCATGCCTCACGCCTCGCTCCGAAAGTGATAGCGAAAAGTCTAGCTAGTCGAGCATCCCGACTTTTATGTGACAAGCTTTGCACATTTGCCTTCAAATTGTTAATAGAGCAAAATGGCATTAACAGGTAAGTGATTGAGTAAGATGTGCAAACTTGCACGCTATTTCAGAGTCAAGCAAGAACTTTCTTGTGATCTTGCAACACTAGTCACTTATGATATTCCCTTGCAGATAATTCCAGCCTCCAAACCTTATCACGGAAGTTATCACAACCCAAAGGCGGAACCATTTTGCTTCAAAAGGCACTCAGGATTCATATGAGCCTATCTGACATAATGCAGCAAGTGACTGCCCATCCATAAAGCAAAGAAACCCCAGACCATGCCATGCAGAAAACACCACCATTTACCGATTGCTTTTCGCGACACGCTCCAACTCGTCCTTCTTCTTGATGGCATACGAGTTACTGCTTCCCTTCGCGGCGTTGATCAGTTCTTCAGCCAAGCACTCAGCAACGGACTTGACATTTCGGAAAGCAGCTTCACGGGCACCAATGGTAAGGAGAGCGATGGCTTGGTTAACACGGCGGAGAGGAGAGACATCGACGGCTTGACGACGGACGGTACCTGCTGAACCAATACGGGTGGAATCTTCGCGTGGACCGCAGTTGACGATGGCATCGACGGCGACTTGAATGGGGTTTTGGTCGGTCATGATGTGGATCTGCGAGCTGGTATTAGCACCTCTTTTTGCCATATGTGTTCCCTTGACATACAATTTCGAAAGAATGCGCAACAATGCGGACAGCCATGAGCTTCTTTCCGTTGTTACGACCATTCATCATCAGAGAGTTGGTGAGACGCTCAATGATTGGGCATTGTGCCTTTCTGAATCTCTTTTGTGCGTATCGACCGGCGGAGTGGGAGATGTAGACTGGGGCGCGGATTTGGATGTAATCGCTGCAAGATAGACGTTAGCCAGAGCCTCCGCGCATTGTTCCTCCAAAATTGCATTCATATGCCATATTCCCCATCCAATTCTTCCATGAACTCGAGCTCGAAAGGTATCCTTACGTCAACGAGATATCCCGAATTTCGACATCCTCATAGGACCACTTGTTGAAGAGCTTGATGCTGCCAATCTCCTCAGTGACCTCTTTGGGAAGGACCTGGTAGCCGGAAACAGCTTCGACTTCGATTTCTCCGTTGTCAGACATGATGGCGATGCTGACTTTGGTGTTGCGGATTGGCGGTTCAAGTCGAGGTATTGTCGTGATCTTCCCTCGCTTCAAGCTTCAGAAAATTAATCGTGAATTTCGATGTGAAAGAGCTAGTCTCGGAAAGGGTTAGTCCAATGCGGCGAAGGGCTTTGAAGCCCTCGAGTAGACCACGTGATGGCAAAATATTTCGCTTAACCTCCATCATTGTTCCACCTCGAAAAGATCTCGACATTCGAAATCCAACGACACTCACATCGAATCAGTCAACATGGGTACGTCCTTTCGCAATGATCGATTCCTATGCGATGCTTAGTCGCAGAGTGCTACAAATCGAGCGCTTCGATTTCTGTCTCTGCAGCTTTGCGCCCCTCGCCCCTCCTCGGCCACGACACTCCACCATCTCTGAATATCATTATATCTTCATCTACTAACTCTCTACAGCGCCAGCAAATACCGGTGCGAAGAAGCAAAAGAAGAAGGTGCGCATACTGTTTCGTTTGAGATGTTGAAGTCCAAAAGTTGGAATTTGGCCTCGAGATCACCTCAGACCCTATCTTCAGGAATATATGCTGACTTCTATCACAGTGGTCAAAGGGAAAGGGTTCGTACATGCGCCAGCTCGAGTAGAACATATCTGACCCATATAATAGTTAAGGACAAGGCTCAACACGCCGTCATCCTCGACAAGGCCATTTCCGACAAGCTCTACAAAGATGTCCAATCCTACCGCCTCATCACAGTTGCTACTCTCGTTGACAGACTTAAGATCAATGGTTCATTGGCTCGGAAATGTTTGATTGATTTGGAGGAGAAGGGACAGATAAAGAAGGTTGTCGGACACAGCAAGTTGAGCATCTACAGTATGTCTACACCACTCGAAGCGATCGAATTCGAAAATGGTGGATTAGATATCAGGGATCGTAGGATTCAATGCTGACAATACCATAGCTCGTGCTGTTGCCGGCGCGGACTAGAGAACTTTTCGACCTGTTTCTGCGATATCATCACCGACCATTCTTCTTTCTATCGAACCTTCTCATATGGTGTAGAAATGGCGGATTGAAGGGAATGGATTGGGCATTTGCAAATGGGCATGGGTTTTGTTTTCGGTGTAGCATACAAATGGAAATGCTTCCCAACTGCAATTGATCGCTGAGAACGAGCCGAAATGGTCGAAATCGATGCGTGCGATGCTGTGAACATGGGACACATTACGCCTGATAGATGTTTGGTCTCGGCTCATCATACCTGAGGAACATCTATGAGGGGAAAATTGTGCTAGAGCGTCGTGGATCTGTGCTATTCCGATGCCGAATCCTGACAATATACATGATGCATTTCTCAGCCTCCCCACGCATGCAACTCCAACCACAACCACACGTCGTAACACAATGATACACGTCTCCTCGCTCTCATACCTTCTCTACTCCGAATTCAACCGCTTGAAATCAATACCTGTGAGTTGGAAATACCGGACTTTTAACTGGCTCTTCTTAATCCGTAGATCTGCACCTCGTACCGCAAGGCTAATGACGAGGCCTCGGCTGAAGTAACACCATCCATCAGCACAGCACAGCACAGCACAGCTCACCTACAACCATCTGTCCTCTCTTTCCCTTCCTTCCTCCCGCCCCTTGTTTTTCCCTCCGTTTCTTCCCAATACCTTCATTCACAATCCCCGACGAATGTCCTCATACCAATACGCGCAAGCAAAGAAATCCGCCATGGCACCCGACTCGGACCTCCGCCAGCGCAAGCCAGCATCCACAACCAAAACCCCCAGTAAAACCCCAGCAGAGAAAGTGAGAGATGAGGATAAGCCTTCTATATTCCTAGATATCGCGAGGACGATTGTCTTCCTTGTGCTAGCTAGCTGTGCAGTGAGCTATCTAGTTACGAGGGAGAGTTTCGTGTGGGGAGTTAAGAGGCCTGGGTGGACGAGGCCGGAGGTGATTAAGACGTGGATTGTACGTTTCCTCCCCCCTTTTTAAACTACCCTTTACTTTTCTCCCCCAATTATCTATCAAGTATGAAGAGTCCAATCAACTTCAAAAGCTCTATTCATAACCGTTGAATTCAAGATGGGAGCTAACACCAGCGTGCAATAACAGAACGGACCCCAACAATACACCGACGCTGACCTGCTCTCCTACGACGGCACCGACCCCGAAAAGCCCATCCTCCTCGCCATCAATGGCAGCATCTACGACGTCTCGGCTGGGCGTCGACACTACGGTCCGAAAGGCTCGTATCACTTCTTCGCTGGGCGGGACGCTTCGAGAGCATTCGTGACGAGCTGTTTCATGGAGGACGGAATCCCGGATATGAGGGGTGTGGAGGAGATGTACATCCCGTTGGATGATCCGGAGGTTGATGGACTGTATTCGAAGGGTGAGCTGAAGGTTTTGAGGGAGCAGGAGAGGAGGAATGCGAGGAAGAAGGTGGATGAAGCGTTGAGGCATTGGTGAGTAATTTGTTTTCTTTTAAAGGATGGTTTGAGGGGGAGAGGACGGAAGGGAAGGATGGGGAAGGGACAGGGCTAATGTCGTGTACAGGGCCGATTTCTTCGCCAATAGTCCGAAGTATCCGCGAATTGGGTACGTAAAGAGAGAAAAGGGATGGGAGACGAAAGGCCCTGCACCGACATTGTGTAAGAGAGCTCAAGAAGGAAGACCAACGAGTAGGGACAGGCCCGAGGGGAAGTAGGACATCAGTGATTGATGTATGACAATGTTTGACAGGAGAAGGAAATGGCCGAAGAATGACAATAGAGGAATTAAAAGTGTTTTCTTAGGGCAAAACTCGGGCTAGGAGGGATGTACATATTCTAGAGGTACTGGAAGAACACTGTATATATAGCACAAAATCAGATAGCGAACAGGGAATAGAACGAACTTCGAATTTACTTCCTGCTCCATGATGCTTTTGTTCCTCTCACTACCCCTTTCTATCATCATTCTAAGCAACAATTTCGTTTTTAGCATCCTAATATGTCTCTACAACCAGCCAACCAATATAAAAAACGAACCAAACTTCCATATTTTTTTGTTCCATATCTTAGGCGCCAAAACAGAAGAAGCGGGGTTCTTTTTATTCCGCCTTCGCCCTCTTCGCTATTCGATGCTACAATATGCAAATATGCTCGTTCATATGTCAAGATCCAAGCAGGATATTCTGGAAACCTTTTTGTTGCGCTACGTATTGTGCTGCACGCGGATGAGAAGATATCTAGCGAGGTAGTTAGTTATCTTTCGAACAATGACAATGGAGGTTTATTCTATGGTCTTGAAGCTCGGGTTTCACAATCTGCTCTTCTATCTTGATTATATGGGATATCACGAAGAGGAAAAGCGGGAGAGAGAAAAAGAGAGGACAAGAGGATTGGTGAAAGTAATATGCAATATCATCTATCGGTAGCAGCAACCCAATCCAAGCCCATTTCGCATCATCGTCAAGAATCGCGCCCCTTTTGTCCTCGAATTACACTCGACTCATACGTGTATGTATGTATATGAACACCCAAGCCTCCAATTTCTAGAAGACTGCCCACTTTCTCCTTTCCACACCTCACGGCAAAGTCCCAATCTCAATTTCAATCGTAAAATTTCAATCCTGGACTGTCTCGCACTCAACACTCCAACAGACCGATTCTCATCGATCCATCTACAACAGAAGCGCAACACCAACAGCCAACAACCCAGAGAGACCCACCGCCTCACCAGCACGCACCATACCGGCCGCACTGCTGCTCGTGCTCTTGGCACCGGAGCTAGTCGTGCTGGAAGAGGAAGACGAAGAACCTGTACCGGTGGAGCTGTTGCTAGTGGTGGTTCCGGCGGTGCCGTCAGCAATGGCATTTCCGGGGAGGTTGACGGTTGCCTTGGCGGCGAGAGCGGCGAAGTTGGCAAGGGAGCGGGTGGAGTTTGCTGCTGTGCTTGAGGGTTGTTAGCTTTTTCTCTTCAAATATTTCTCGACCAAATATAGGCCGGTAAAAAGGGAGGTAAAAAGCTTACTTCTCATTGATGACCATAGTCATGCCATTCTGGCAATGCTTTCCCTGCGAGCAATACAACCACATGGGGGTCGTGTTGTTGATCATGATGGTGTAGGTTGGGGTGGTGGTGGCGGTGGCCGAGGTGGGCATGAAGCCAGAGAAGACACCTGTGACGTTGCTGTTCATGGCGATGGGCATGCATGGGGCATCGAAGGTCGACTGCGTGACCGTGTGGTTTGCAGGTGCGAATTGGAACTGCACCATATCGCCCACCGCGGCCTTGATGTTGTTGGGGAAGTAGGCGAGCGTTCCGTTGGCGGCGCCGACTTGTACGACGTGGACGGTGACTTGGCTGCTGGCCGCTGGAAGGAGGTTAGTTCTGTCTTTTCTTTCTGTTCCGACTCTGATCTGACTTAAGGGGGGTGGATTAGGAGATGTACGTACCAAGAGCAGAGCCAATGCTCATGGCTGAAAGGGCGAATGTAGAGAATTGCATATTGACTTTATTTGAGTTGAAGAACCGGCTCTTTTAATGAATGTGTTGTTCGAAGATATAAAATGCGTCTAGCGCTGTGTCGTACTGGCCGACAATTAAGAATACAGAGAATGTATGTGTTGAGCACGAAAGATAGAGTATAGAGTACAAAGTACGAAGTAGAAGAATAGATGGAAGAAACAGAAGAATTGAATCGAGAAAAAAGAGCTTGCAGATGAAGAAGGCCAAGAGATGCAATCAGATGGGACACCACAAGGCATAAATAAGGTCTTGCCGACCCACGACGACCTGCTTGAATGATCGCCTCGCGGCGTGGAGCCAGTCCGCCCCAGCCCGCCCTGGTGCGTTCCATACTTCTCCGGGGCCAGGGACTGAACAGATTTGCGTCCTGAGCCCTTGATGCATGCTGTGGCTGTCGAGCGAAACGTGTTTGGACATGGCTCAAACAGGGCACACTAGAGCCGGCGAAGGAGCGCTTCGACATCGACATTGGATGGCATGTTCCCAAGGAGAGATCTCGGCGTGAGCCATTGCGTGGCCCTGTTTGGGGCTGCAGGAAACGTGAAGCTATACTGAAAACTCGTCTGTCGCATCCTCACTTGATGCGCCCGACTTGATATTGCGCACTCCCACCACCATTCTTTGGAAGACGACTGAATGAATTGATACTCCTCGACTCCCTCGATCGCCGCGTCCCATTCTCAGCAAATCTCGTCTTCACCTCGCCCGTGCATGCGGACATGGACCTGGCCGGAAAGGACTGGATGCGGCCAAGCGAAGGACGATGAAGCACGGAAGTGTATCAGTCGCGACGCTGCCCAAACGTCGCGAGTTTCAGGGGCAGGGGTCCTTCCCCGTGACTTGGCCATCCGATGACCGTGGTCGCCACGACGTGCAAAATCAAGGTTCATACACGACGTTTCGAGAATTCTGCGCCGTGGCATGTGCGGTGATGCCATTTGAGAGGAAGGGTTGATGGGTGGAGATGGAGGGCGCGGAGGATTGTTTGGAGTTTCCTGGTCGATGCGGTGTGATGGCCTCGGGTGTTTGTTAGTGGTCGCGCACTGCATGTGCAGGCGGCTCCCTGGGTCATTTTTAGAATAAAGTTAGGCTTGCCGAACATTGAAGGGGAGAGGAGGCCCTGCGAGACGAGATCTCGTTGAGATTGGAGGTGGCGGGCGTGTCCAAGATGGCTTCATTGGACCCAGAATCGGACCGCATTGTCACAAAGCAGCATAGTTCAGACTCGAGGATGAAGAAGCAGAAACAATCAGCTGTCACTCGGTGACATCGAGCTAGTATCAAAAAAGGGGAAACGAGTCGCACGATAGATCCCTCCCCAAAAGATCTCCTGAGAGATCTCCAGAACAATGGCCTTCATGGACCTCGAATCTCATCGGGTCCTCCGTCCGACCTGCAGGTTGAGTTGCATGAAAAAGCTTGGCTTCCAACTCCGAAAAGAAAGGGTCTTCAATGGTCTGGATTTGGCCACGGTGGTGTGAATAAAGTATAACCTTTGGGGCCCTGTTCTCTTCCCATGTTGGTCGCCATCAACGACCTCAAAATCTCACCCCCAGATTCTGTCACCCGATCTTCAATACTTAAAGAAAACGCTACTGCACTATATAGTCATCAGATGAGTCTCCCGTCTTGCCTCTTTATTGTTATTCTATTCATAGCAAATTCTAGATCTGGGTTTCGGTATTGGCTTTCTTTTCCCCTCGAGGAGGCGAGTCTGCCGAAAAGAGATATTCGGCTGAAAGGCCATAGCCGAACTATATTGCTCGACCTCTCCGCAGCTCTCGTTGTCCCTTTCAATGTGCAGGCTGATTGTTTTTAATATGAAGAATTCTGGACTTTGCTCAATATCTTATATTATCCTGTTTAAGCTTCATTTATGGTTATCGAATGAAGGAGCCTGGTCTTCGGATGGCGGGGACCATGTCTCCGAACTACCTTGTTGCTCAACATCATTCGATGCGATGTTATCTTGGATCATGCTGACGATGAGCATGTTGGTCGATCTTGCTTGACAAAGTTGCAGCTGAAGGAGGCAAATGCAGGGTTGCGAAGCTTGTTCATTCGTCTGGTTCCTGAGATGGGATGAGGGTGATACTATTTCCGTCCAACAGTATCTTACTAGCTGGTTATTGCAAGGGGAAGAGAGCGGGGAGAGACCTCTTTGGTCTTATCTTGCTTGCAGCTCAAGAAAGAGGCGAGAAGATGGTTGAGTGATCGTGATGTTCCAATATATCCAGACGACCAAGACATCTGGCCACTTACTAGGTGCTGCAGTAGTCCTGCTATAAGAAGAGAGATGAACCTATATTCGAGAGCTGCAAAGTTGGAACTCTCTGGTTTTCCATCTTCAATATCAAGTCGATCGTCTAAAAAATATCTTTCTCTTTCAAAATTCGGATTCACAGCAAAGGCTCGACAAAATGCAATTCCTTCAAACTCTTCTCGCTATAACCACTTTCCTCCTCCCTCTCGTGTCCTCCGAAGCCTGCGTAGCAGGCGGTCCCGCCTCGCAAGTATCCTTCGCTAGAGGCTGTTGCTTCAATAATTCCGGGACATGGTATCAGTTCTACGACCAGCAAGCCATCGTACGTTTCTCCTCTTCCTCATTCCCTACCATTTTCATGACCTTCCGCGTTCCCGTCCACGTATCTCTTTCTCTTCCCCTTAAATCCACAACTTTCCAATACCTGTTCCAATTATTATCCTATATCGCTACCTAATCTCATTCTCAATCTTATTGTCAATGTCAACCATATAGCCACCTTTAAATCTCTCCTCTCCGTATTCCCCAGTTGTATAATTTTACTCTTTTTATTATTACTAGTATTATTCTTTTCTCCCTCCCCCTCCCTCTTCAACAACCACTAACTCCCCCCTCAGTGCGTATTTGCAGATGCTCTCGCCGCCTCCTACAAAACCTGCGTGGGCTACATCCCTTTCTCAGAACTGAACACTGTTTGTATCCCTGGTGATGGTGGAGTGGGACTCACGACTTTGACTGCCACTGCGACGGAGAGTCCGACGTCGAGAGTTACGTTTACTGCCGCTGCTGTCGCTACTGGTGCTTGAACTGGGAACAGATATGGAGGGATGTGGGTGAGGGATGGGATAGGGGGAGGGAGAGGAAAGAGGGGAATGGGTGGGGGATGTCAGGGTAGACGGAGCGGGGGGAGGAAGGGAAAAGGACGTGCCCTATCGAACAACGGAGATAAAGAAGCAGGATGGGATGAAAAGAGCTGGAGCTTGGGTGTGTTCGATTCTTGTCTAGACTTCAAGCCTTTGCATTCTATAAAGATTAAGATTGCCACATATTTCTATCGTTTAAGTCTATGCTCAGGCAATTATTCGACAGTGCTTCGTTCGCCATATGTTATTAATCTGACACATTTTTATACTTATCGTACTTCATACTTCATGCTTCATACTTTTATGAATCGCATCCAAATATCTCTTTGCTTGAGTCCGACATTCAAGATCCATTCAAGATCATTTGTTTTATTACACGTCAGATGTTCTAAAAGTACGAATTTCGTCTCGACATTGGGAATTTTGTTGGAACCTTTTGTTGCACTTCGCACACTACAAATGTCCGACTTCTTCATTGATATTCGGGTGGTTTTGTTGCACGTCTACTACTTACAATGTCCCAACTTCTCCTCCCCCTCCCCCCTCCATTGGGAACTTTGTTGCACGTCGACATTTCTCAAAGTCCCAAGTTTTCATTCTCCGATAATATGTTCTTACAGTTTTATTTTTATTGCACATCGAATTGCCACAATGACCCAACTTCTCTTCAACATTTGACCTCTCCCCGACATTGGAAAGTTTTGTTGCACGTCGACGTTGGCGTCCACTCTTCGAGAGAGACAAAAAAAACTACGATAAACAAACAAGTAGAATAAGCTTTTACCTATTGAGCCAACTAGCCGAAAGGCACAATGCTAAAATTAATTTCTAATAGCTTATTCTACTATATATAACCAGCTATAGGCAAGGCAGAGAGATGCTTATGTGACGGACATTAATCGTCACAAAAACTTCAATTTTGTTTGGAGGCTAAATAACTTTTTGGATATTGGAAAGTTATTACAATTCAACTTCCCGAAGTCTGTAATCTTGTTTCGAGATCAGATTAACTTTTTGTTGAGCCTCGAAATCTTACAAATTCCTAACTTCTTGCTCGATGTTCATAAATTATTTCAATTTAACTTCTCGAAATACCTAATTCTGCTTCGAGATTAGATTGCTTTTGATTGCACTTTAACTTCTCCAAATCTTCAGCCCAGCTTCGAGATCAAGGTATTTTGTGTTGCACATTTGACTGTTTTAAGTCCTCGAAAGTAGAAAGTTCTTTCGAACGTCGATTTCCCGAAGTCTCCAACCTCGCCATGATATTCAATGCCCCTGATATAAAGCAGACGTCTGCTTTCTTTGATACCATTCCATAACATTTGCCTGTTTTGCTCAATTGAACTTAATCTCTCGACTGAGTTTACATGGAAGGTAGAAGTAGGTAAATTACAGGGAAGCAAGGTATCACAAATTCACATAGCAAGGAGGCACGAAAGTAGAGTGAATGTTTCCATTCGATTTTCACCACCTGCCATCTCCAACAATCTATGACCATTTATGCGGAGAGACCATTGAAGAAAGAAGGATCCAGCGGAGATGAAACGCAGCAAGTAAAGGGAAACACATCAGGGAAATTGCCTTGGTAATAAAGTACAGCAGTAGCCAGGGTAAGCCCACCCATACGCCACCGCAAGTTGCTAAACACCATAGCAATGGATGTCTGTAACAACTTCCACCTGCCCGAACCACCCTCTCAACCACGCATTTTCGCCCTCCGGCCCATTATCTCCACCAGTCGGCCCCCACACGTCTATACTACAATTGACCAGTTTACTTGAATGCCTTTCCGAACATGAGGACCTGCATTTGATCGTAGATGGACAGGACACCAGCACCGGCGACACCACGGAGAATGTTGGCACCAGCACCCTTGAAAAGAGACTTAACACCCTCTTTGGCGACAATTTGCGTAGCGGCATCCAGGGAAGACTTGTACTTGACGGCCTCACCGGAAGTCATCATCATACGACGACGGATGGTATCCAATGGGTAAGAAGCAATACCAGCACCGGTAGTAACGGACCAACCAAGAAGGAAGGAGGCGAGGAAGTTACCCTCAAGAGGGCCGACCAGGAGGACAGGCTTGATGGAGTCGTACATACCGAAGTAAAGACCACGGTAGACAATGATACCGAAGACGGAAGGACCGAAACCACGGTAGAGACCGGCGATACCATCAGTGGCAAGGGTCTTCTTGTAGACATCGACCAGGCCGTTGAATTGACGGTCCCCACCGGACTTGGCGTTCTTGTTGTCATTGGCAAGACGGGTACGGGCGTAATCGAGAGAGTAGACGAAGAGGAGGGAAGTGGCACCAGCCATCTGCGAGGAATTAGTTGAGGCTTAGCTGAGTAGACGTTTTGTGAACTTACACCACCGGAGGCCAAGTTACCAGCCATCCACTTCCAGTAACCCTCATCCTTCTTGAACTTGAACATCGACTTGTAGGTATCACGGAAGGCGAAGTTCAGGGCTTGGGTTGGGAAGTAACGGATAACGTTGGCAGTGTTACCACGCCACAGCGATGCAACACCTTCTTGGGCAGTAGTTCTTCGGAAGCACTCGACGATACCATCGTACTTTCGGTCAAGACGACCAGACTTCAACATCTCATCCTGAACAAGGGGTCAGTACAAGCCAAGCTAGACAGGATTGTAAGAGCTAATCCAGCCATGTTAAGTCAAGCCGTAGTAAAACAAGATGTCCATAGCTGGAAGGATCGGTAAATCCCAATGCGGATACCCGGCATGGGTAAAATATTTGAGGGATAAAAGGTAAACAAGGAGAAAACGTACCTGATTTTGGATCAAGAGCTTGACACGCTCGATAGGAGCAGCAGCAGTCTTCGAGACGGCAGCAGAGACACCACCCACTGTTATCGCGAGTTAGCATGTGCATCTCTTGAAACCCGAAACCATCTTCTATCGATCTGTCTTTATCGATCGAAAACGATAGCGGTATCAATCGAGGAGAAGAGGGCAAGGTAGACGTACTCAGGAAGTCGATAACGAAAGGAGGACTGTTAGGAGATAGATTAGTGTATGGTCTTCTAGCTTGAATGGGATGGATAAAAAATTGATCGCAGCGCCATTGATCACCAACAGAGCTGGCAGATCGATATCAGAACGCAGAGAGCCTGCTCATGCCATTGATTGATGCCAATTGACCTCCATTGACACTTGATCGTGATGATCAAGCTTGATTGTTGAAAATTGGTTGCGACCGCAGGACCGGATGCATGTGTTTAGGAGAAATAAAAACTTACACGCCCATGACGGACTGCTTCTTGGGAGGTTCGTTGCTCATGATGGCGGTTGGTGATCAAAGGATCAAGGACTGAGGGGAGATGTAATGGAAGGAAGCACGAGAAGATGAAGGATGGAAGTCGAGGATGGAAGTTTGACGGAGGCTTTATGAGGAAGAGAGCCAAGTGTCCGCGAGAGCGAGAGCTCGAAATTTTTGGCGCTAAGGGCTAGCGCGGGTCGGTTCCGTAAAAAGCCGACTCTAATACTCGCTCTTGAGAGCACAAAAAACAACGAAAGGGGGAAGTTTATATTGTGATCTTAGTAGAACACCTCCAGAACATGCAATTGTATCCGTCTACGTTTTGAATTTTGTGTTTGTATTCTTTTCGGATTGGTTTTGGCGATATTGTGTATGCCTGTGTCTTATCTATGCTTACGAGAAAGGAAAGGCTGGGCTTGTCGAGATTATGAGGCTGGAAAATCGAGGAATTGAACCTGTTCACACCCTCCGCTCATACTGGGTCTCGATTTCTTTCGCGTACAATCCCTTCTCATACTGCAGGTCAAATTTGCTTTCTGTTCATTGAAGAAGTTGCCTAGATGGTCTGGACGTTGATCATCATGAGGACGCATATCCATTGGCTACCCTGCCATAAAGAGTTGCTCGCCATCAGCAATGGTCTAGTTCTATAGCTGAGATATCATATGGAGAAACTCCTCTGAGGCGGGAATCACGCAAGTGATTGTGATGTATTGGACCTACTCACACAGCAGATATATCTCGAAGAGTATCCGGCTCTGGCAGTATTCCACCTTTTGCCACCTCTTCCCTTCACCCGCACACCGCCATGTTCCTTGATATGTTGATCATACCTAGGTAGGACTTCTAACGACCTACAAACCGACTTGAAGGGGACCCAAGCATCGACTCGGATTTCCCTACAGACAAGCGGCTCTCGATCACTTACAGTTGAGTAGACCTGCTCTATCACAGGGAAGGATAGATGGCAGTTCTTTGCACCGAGGAGAAACGCATGAAGCGCCGTGCATAAGGAGTTTGATGTATACTCAAGGATACAAACAGAAACTTTCTAGTTCCCGTAGACCCAAGATAACTTACAATAGAACTATTCCCATTTACTGAGGAAATTTCTTCATCGTCTGAAAAAGCAATGATCTCCACATCCATGATCCATCCCCAGTTCTGCATCGGCAGCCATGGCAACGCAACCGCCGCTAGTCTCAAAACGCACCTCTAATATCAACAATCCACGCTCTGACCACCACGACCACCATCACCAGAAACCACGCACCACAAAAAGTCTAATCAACTTGCGCTCTTCCAAAATACCCATATTCAACTCATCCTCAACTACTACCACACATAAGAGTTATCCCTTGATGGATCCAGCCTTTAAGTTCCCTGCCTCGCCAGGAACGCCGCTATTCCAGGTGTCTCCTGAACGCGTCAATCAGCAACGTCCTAGTAACGTCTATGATGAGAGTCCATCGGCGGGTGTAGGCAGACACACAAGGGATAGTAGTGTACATGATAAAGTTGCGCAGTTTAATTCTTTGGCTTTTCAGGGGAAGCAGTTGGAGAGGAAAGCAAATGATGCGGCATTGAAGCGCGCGATGCTGGGGAGGGAGGAGGCCGAGAGTGAGATGCGCAGATACAGAGAGGAGACCAGGGAGTTGCGACGACAACTTGAGGAGGGTAAGGATAGGGAGAGGAGAGTGGGTGAGAGATTGGAGACTGTCATGGTATGTTTGCCTCCGGCGCATCGAGAAATGGTCACTGATTGTTCCACAGGAAAATTACGGTCGTGCAAAGGAGACACATGCACATACACAGACGTTGTGGGAGAAGGAGATCCGAAGAACGCGGAAGGAGGCTTTCAAGACACAGTCGATGGCTGTCAAACTACAAGAAGAGTTGAAATCAGCGCGCAACTCTTTGAAAGTGGCACAAGCAGACCTCGAGCAAGAGAAGGAGCGCGGCTTGAAAAGAGAACAGGAAGCTTTCGCTGCGAGATATCAACTTGTGGGCGTTCAGGAGGAGCTCTCACAGATGCAAGAGAAGGTCAAGTTGGTCGAACAGGAGCGCGATGCACTGAGGACAATAGCCAAGAACGAAGAAATTGCCAGGATTGCTGCAGAAGGACGAATCCCGTTACCAGCCTCACAGGAGAATGACGAGTTCGCGAGTCCAAAAAAGGCCCGAAAGTCTCTAGACCCGGTCACAATCATGTCCTCGGCTGCCAGCGAGGAAGAATTGGACGATATGCGAATGATGCTGGAATGGGAACAACAAAGAGCAAATCGGGCACACGACCGCATCGAATTCCTAGAAATGGAATGCCGATTGAACTGCTGTGCATCCAGAGCTGTACGAGAGTTGGCATCTACAGTGGCCGAGCACAAAGCTTCTTCTCGTGATGCTACGCCCTGCTCAAGCACAGTTTTCATCCCAGCTGAAGGTGTTTTCCGGACGGTTTCTCCTCCACCTGAGGAATCGCCGTGGATTTCTCCTGCGAAGAAGTCCGGATCTCACCCATTACCACAGCTTCCTCCCCAACAACCTGAGGAGACACGCTTCTTTGCACGCACTCCGTCGTGCGAACCACCTGCAGTAGCTATGCTCTCAGACGCCAATACGTCCCTACTCTCCCTCATCGACGCTCCCAGCAGCCCGACTAGAACGGACTCCCCTTCCCAAGATAGTGATAATGATACAGTTATTATTACCCATGAGGAGGAAGAAGCTCCAGTGAAGGCGACAATGATCGAAACATTTCATACGGTCAGCACCACGACCCGAATCCCCCTCGCCAACCCTCCAGACCTCACCCCACCTACTCTACTCCCAATAGCTTTAGACCCCGCACTCAGCCCTACCATGTCGAGAGAGGAAGCATTGGCTATGATTCGTGAGCGAAGAGGCCGTGCAAGGAGTTTGGCACAGGGAACAATGACACCACGGAAGCAGATGGTTGAGGGTGCTGGGAATAGGAGAGATATCAGTGCACCTGCTATCAGGAGTGGAAATGTGAGAGGGAGAAGTCAGGCTAGAGTGCAGGTCTAGATAACTTTCGCAAGCAAAATTTGTTTGGTGATGCGGTGGAGGATATACCAGCCATGTGGAGCGTTGGAGAGAGATTGATTGGACGACGAGGGTTTGCTTTTCATGCGGGCAGCATAGCACCTGGCGTTTCTTATTCAAAAGGGAGGCGTTCTGGTGGATGGTGTCTTGTCATTTTATCTTTGTTGAGATTACTTCTAGTGTAATTAGGATTAGAATGTTGATTGATGGACAAGATCGCATCGTTCATGCATCTCAATAGTTGTGCTTGGAAAAACTCCACAGTTCTGGAAAGACTGTCCTTGGCGCTCTCAGCAACATTCAAACTTGGGCAACAAGTATTTCAAATTCACGACTTGTGGAGGCCGTGTGTATGTGATATTATTTTAGAACAGTCTAAGTTGCATAGTATGATAAATATAGCTCCATCACCGAATCAAAAATAGTGAAGTCTGAAAACATTGCCCTCACGTGGAGACGCGCTCTGGAAGTCGCGTCTCGAAACTTCCTTAATCAACATCTCACTCCAACAACAATCTCAAGCCTCGAAACCTAAATCCATCGCTGCAATCTATCTAGTGCCTCGAGATATTTTCTTCTACCAGCTTCCACATTTGACACAGCCGCATCAGACTACGTATCAGTACCGCAAAATGCCACCCAAACCCTTCAACCCACCACGTCCCCGCCCCTCCACCTCCAATAACGACTTAGCCTCCAAGTCTCGAGGCAGACCCAAAAGCAGCACCAAAAAATTCGACTCTACGAAAAAGTCCGCCAGTACCACGAAATCCAAATCCGCAAAAGACAAAGACGCAAAGAGAACAAGTAGCAGCCGCTTCGCAGCTTTACCAAGCCTAAGTCCAGACACGCGCCGCGAGCTCGAAGGCACAGACGAAGAAGATGAAGACCTAAGTGGAAACGAGGACTCGGATATCGAGATGTTAGAAGAGCGAATCGCAAGCTCGCGGCAAGAAATCGACGACGATGACGATGACCCTTTTGCTTCTCCACCCCGCGTTGCAAATTCCAAGTCGAAATCTCGCCCTTCGACCACCCGCCGCTCAGACTCCATAGATCTCGATGATGATGATGATAATGAAGGTGGTGATAATAATGACCGGAAAGAAAAAATCCCAGAAGAGTTACTGAGTGTGATATTACATCAATTCTTCAAACAGGAGGGAACAAGGATGCATAAGGATGCTAATAAAGCGGTTGCGAGGTATATGGAGGTTTTTGTGAGGGAGGGGATTGCGAGGGCGGTTTGGGGGAGGGATCAAGAGGGGATTGGTGGGGGTTTGGAGGTCGAGGATTTAGAGAAGTTGGCACCGCAGTTGATTTTGGATTTTTAAGAGGAGAAGATCAATTAGAGGGTTTGTTGGGCTTGATGATATATCCAATGGGATATTTGGGCTATGGCTCATGGGATGGTGTACGGAGTACTGGATGATGGCTGGATGCTGAGTACTGGTCTTGAGGCATTCTGAGCGTGGCTCCAACGTGTGGGCTATACAACACTGGGTTTGATCAGCGCGATCTTGAACCATTTACACATCCTTGGGGACGATATTTCTGTTTTACAAAGAAGTAAGAGCATAGCTTTAGTCGAGCATGCTTTCTGATCGACTATGATGATAATGCAATCTTATTTCTTCTTTCTCCTTTCTAATATGCACCTATGCTTCTGTTCTCTCTCTCATATCTAGTGATTCCAAGCCATCATCTATGTTCTCTAAGTACTCGATGCCTATTCCCCCTCGCTAGACTTATACTGTTATATCCATCCCTTTCCACAAATACATTCATGAATCCTCAGCAACGCTATGCTATTATTCACCAAGCCTGTGGAACTTCCAATCAGACCGAAAAAGGCACAGGCCGGTGCGTGCATTTCTAGAATATGATTCATAGTTCAGTAGTTATTGAATTATTCATGACTTTATTAGACGTTTTGGAAAATATAAATACTAGGGTGTTTCTCTTGTTCTTGAGCTTGTTTCATCTTTCTCTAAACACCGCTTCTTTAAAAACAACTTCTGCAAGAACAGCTTCATCAAGATCATCTTTATCAAAAAACATTCAAAGCAGCCTTAACACTCCGAGTCCAAGGCAAGACCAAGGCAAGCCTCTACTGCCTGTCTATCACAGCGCACCGGGAGCACACCATATCCTCGGCTACAAGTCACTAGAAGAAATCAGAATGCCAACAGGTGCAGGACCTGGCGAATACGAGTGCTACTTCCTTAGTAGAAAGGAGCAGAGCGCAAAATGTTGGGCCTACGTTCAGTGGGATGGGGCCGCTTGTATAGCATGCAAAGTAGGATACATATTTCTTGTCATCTATTTCATTCGTAATTAGCTAACGGTTTGTAGTTAGCATTTAGGTCAGCCCAGAGGCATCGAGGATACATGGATCCTGGTTCTCTTGTCTGGTTCCCAGGTGGGCTCTAGTAGACTCCGGTGACCGGTCAGGCCATCCTAGGCAGGATCATTGGTAGAGAGAAGAGTTGAAGATCGGTAGTGTCGATGTGCGTTGCTTTGAAAATAGAAAAAAATGTACGAGTAATTACAATAGGGTATGGAAATCTTTGCGTTATTCTAAAGCCTGTCTTGCTAGCAGTCTGGTTTGATCTCTAGTATTTCTAACTACCTTACCTTATGTTCCTTTTAAGAGGTATCATGTGCGTATTCTACTTTCGATGGACTCACTGCAAGTTCTTAAGTGCTTACTCAAGCAGCTAGGCGTATGGTGTCGCTATGTTACTGTTGATATTGAGGAGTGCGCTGTTGAATGGACTTTTGTGACTGTGGAGTGTTGAGTGTAAGAGTATGAAAGCCAGATGATACTCTTTTAAGAGTGGTAAATGATACATGTAGCGAATGTCCAACCTTTAGGTCCGACTTCACTTGCGGGAACAAGGAAAAGAGTTGTTCATCCTTTAAACCAACATTCAAAAGTTCTTCTTTAGTATGACTCACCTTGGACTGCTTCACCACATAACCTTTGCACCAAATATTATTTAGCTTCTTACATTTATATTCAATAAGCTAAATAGACAAGCAGGCGAGCGTACTTGGAGTTTCTCGATGGTGGAACGACTTGGAAGAAAAACCTAAAAATAATCACGTGAGAAATACATCGTCTAACATAATTAAACTATAGCATTGTACATAACAAGTTTGAAAGCATGAAGAATCTTTCATCACGTGTTGGAGAATTCAAGAGCCGCAGCAAAAGGTGGCATTGTTTCTCGAAGAGCAGGCTCATCACATGTTTTCTCCTCAGTCGAAAGCTGGCGGGCCAGTTTCAACGCTTAAATCGATTTGTTGGATCTAACATGTTCCGTCCGATCTGGATACTGAAACGACGTCGTGTACTTGTCGTCAATGATACTGGCAAATACATATTGGATGTCTAGTTCCCCGGCTTTCAGAGTCTTCAATCGAAGATATAGCTCGACGAGAATTATGTGAAACTTGATATCGAAATCAAAATATGTGTACTGTATTACTCTGTATGCAGTACCCTTTAGCTGTAGGAAGTGCTTTGGGAATTCAATCATGATGGGAGTGCTGCAAAAATGGAAACCCGAGCACTTGGCTTTACAGCATCGAAATAAATAGCTGATTTTGGCCCATGCAAAATCATCCCTTTCAAACTTGATAATTAGCACGGTCGACTCGAAATACTTCTCAGAATTTTTGTACAAATGTTCAAAAATACGTAATTATTTCTTGTTCGAACTTTACAAAATTCCTGCGTTATTGTACGAAACGCTTACAGACTTTATATAATTGAGTACAGGTGCCAAAATCTGCCACTTCGTTCCAATGCCGTAGAGATTGGCACCGCTATATCCTAGCTCGCGCCACATTGTGGCTCAAGACATCACAACACGCTAAGTTCCAAGGCAAGCCACCTCTGTGACTTTCGTATCGTCACCATCAGTGCGGGGCAGGAATTATCGGCGCCATGCTGTAGCCTCAATCCGTCTGAGATCTGCTCCAGGATGAAATCAAGATCGAGTATCACTTCCCAACTCAGGTTATACAGATTCAGATGAACATCAGGGACCCCAATTACGATCATCCGATGCTGCCAAAGAGCCAATCTGCAACCTCCTACCTCCCCCAGCGCTCAACAGGGAATCCGAAGAAGAGATGCCCTATGACCTTGGCAGGGTAGCGCTGGCACGCTGGGTAGTTCCCTTGGAGAAATTGGTCCAATGGCAGATCGAGTCCATCGCTTTTTGGCCGCTATGGTGCAATTATCCACTGCAGCATTACAGCATCGCGTATCTGGTTCGATTATCAGAGCTAGATATGGCGTGAGTCTGGAGAAAGGTTTGCGGCAGAAGAGCTTGTGATGAGCTTCGATCGAGGACACCCAATCGTAGCTTACGCCACAGACGACATCATAACTCCTCCGTACCCCGCTACGGAGATGCAGTATGGCTGGTGAGGTGGGTATATTCCACAGTAAGGAGTACCTATGATATATACTCTTGCTTGTACTTCCCCTCCTCTTTCTCTCTCTCTTTCTCTCTCTCCTTTTAGACACCCTTCAGCCTCAATTGTCATACATACGGCATACCACTAAACTAGTATTTCTTAATTTGATATTTACTGCTATTAATCATGGACAGGATCAAGAATATTCTGTAAGTTCACGGTCCTATTCCTCACGCCAATTCTGACGCTGGTATAGTCATCCTGGCAGGAACCAGGACGATGAGACCCTCTACGGCAGTGGCCAGAACACAGCAAAGACCGGCGGCCTTACAGGCGAAGGAAGCCATCTTGGGTCGAGCACAGGGAATGCACCAGGTCTCACAGGCTTGCAGACCTCAGGAGCCACTGGTACATCAGGAATTGGCGATACAAGAAAAGGGGTTCCGTCAGAAGCGTCCACCGATCAAGCTGGACATACGATTGGCAGTGCCGCAGAGCATGGACAATCTACAGGGACGTTTGGTCTAGCAGGTCAAGGAAGCCATTTAGCAGAAGCTCGAGACACAGCTTCTAGGACGACATTGGGATTGACAGGCACCCAAATGTCAGCTCTTGGAAGTGGCTCCAACACGACCTCGGGCTTGACAGGTAATACAACAAGTGTCGGTAATACTTCGAATACGACAGATGCTGGACAGTCCAACTTTGCCAGAGATGCAGCCGCCATTGCTGCAGGGACCACAGCAGGAAGTACAGGTTTTGCCCATCAGTAGGTGTTACTCTCCAATGTTTATCTGTCGTTGTTAACTTCAAGTGTAGTGGCAATCAACATGGCAGTGGGCGCGAGTTGGGAACCGAGACTCTAGCTCCCGCAGTGGGAGGATCGAACAACACTAGTTTGGCTTCAGGCACAACTACTTCACACATGCCGGGATCTTGGGATGATTCGTATGATAGACTTGGTGGAAATACTGGGCCTACAGGAACCAACACATCCACAGGTCTTGATTCCGGAGCAGCGAACACTGGATATCCTAGTACGACTCAAGGGACAAGTCAATTAGGGTCCGCCGACACCTCTACTGGTCACCATCTTGGTCGGGATGCTGCAGCAATTGGGACAGCTGGCACCGTTGGAGAAGGTATTCATATTCATCGTGAGAACGAACGAGGTCTTGGTTCAAGTCCAGGGAATACTGGATACTCGGAAATCACTGATTCGCGGCAATTGAGCTCTAATACTGGCCACGGAAATACAACTGCCGGCTCAAACTCCGGCACTGAAAGAGAGAATGAGCCTGGTCATGGAACCGCCACTGTCTTCCCTACAACCACTTCACACTCAACTCGGCTTGGATCGGGATCTAATTATCCTTCCACCACGTCTGGACTTCCAGACAGAAGTCTTGGTTCGCAGCAAACTGGTTCTACCACGGGATACGGCTCTGGCCAAACTGGCAACACATCAACCAGCCACCTTGGTAGGGATGCGGCAGCTCTTGGCACTGCAGGCGCCGTTGGAGAGGGTATCCATCATCATAGTGAACACGAGCGAGGTCTTGGAAATACCGGTTACTCAGGATCTTCGACCTCCCAACCATTTGGTGAGGGTAATGAATATACTGGGACTTCACGTTCCATGCCACTTGGATCCAACACTGGCACAACTGGTGGTAATACCACCTCGGGTCACCATTTAGGAAGAGATGCAGCCGCCCTTGGCACGGCAGGGGCTGTTGGAGAGGGAATCCATCACCACAGAGAAAATGAACATGGCATTGGCTCAAGTGACGTCACATCTGATCCTCATACGTATGGTTCTATATCTGGTGTAAGTTCCTATTTTTCCCCTCCTTGCGCGTTACTCCCGAGTACTTCGTCTGACAATTTCATAGCCACACAGCACTGATACCGCCAATCTCTTGGATCCTAATACCAGCGGCGGCGCCCGTCAGCTCGAAGATTCCCACAAGCATTCGCCACATCATGGGGGCGGAGCTGAGGCTGCCGATAAAGATCACGTCGGCGGGTCTTCTAGAACCACCGGCTCATCAAGCCATCATTTAGGCAGAGATGCCGCCATTGGAGCTGGCGGAGCTGGAGCTATTGGCCTCGCGGAGCAGTAAGTCTACAAATAGATGACAAGAATGTAAATGACTGATATATTCTTCAGTGAGCGTAATAAACACCACAACGAGAGATTGACCGAGGGTATTAACCAGCGAACAACCGGCAACGCGACTTCCCAAACGGATTCAACCTCGGTGAACACTACAGGCAGAGATCATTATGGTAGAGATGCGGCGATCGGGGCAGGTAGGGTTGGAGCTGTAGGACTTGCAGAGCAGTAAGTTGATGTCTGCTTATGATTGCAAAGTACCCGTAACGATTTGTTCAGTGAATATCGAAAGCATGAGAGCCAACCAGGAAGCGGCATTGGAAACACATCAAGCACTACCAAACCAATTACGACAAGCTCGACTTCCCGAACTGATCCAAACACGTCTTCGACC
The DNA here is from genome assembly GCA_003988865.1 of Phialocephala sp. D728. Classification (NCBI taxonomy): domain Eukaryota; kingdom Fungi; phylum Ascomycota; class Leotiomycetes; order Helotiales; family Mollisiaceae; genus Phialocephala; species Phialocephala sp. D728. The sequence continues at coordinate 63,665 of QYAJ01000070.1, read as the reverse complement.
TCAACAGGGAAAGATCATCATTACGGACGTGATGCAGCCGTCGGAGCAGGTGGGGCAGTGTCCGCGGATGTTGCGAGACGGTAAGGTTAAATATTCTAAGCTGCTATCGTCATGCTAATAATTTACAGAGAGTTGGAGGAGTATCACCATGCCAGTAACACAGGTCCTGTTGATTCTACGTCCGGACTAAGTCAATCAACTTCTGGCACAAGCTCACTCCCTGGCCCCGCACCCAATACAGCAGGTCCCCATTCGAAGGACTGGTTGAACAAGCTTGACCCTCGTGTCGTTGCCAACCCTACTGTTGCTCAAGGAAATCCACAGGCCGAGTCCATTATGTCATCGCAGAAGCCGAGCGCAGAGACTGGAGGTTACGGCGTAGGATCTAGTACATCTGGACACCATTATGGCCGAGATGCAGCCGTAACCGGTGGAGTGGGAGCAGTGGGAACAGCAGCCTACGAAGGAGAAAAGCATCACTCAGGTAAACGCGACACCCAGGAACCAAACCGGCTCGGTCAGCCCGGCGCATCTGCGATCACTGGCAACCCATACCCCGCAAAGGACGCAACGACAACTGGTAATGTTGCCCATAAAGGTGATCCTACCACAGACAGTGAGAGATCGAAGGACCATCATTACGGCAGAGATGCCGCTGTTGCAGGCGGCGTGGGAGGCGCTGTATATGAAGCAGATAAACATAAGCATGATAAAGATCTTACGCAAGCGGAACGTGATGCTAAGAAGCAACAAAAGCATAATCAGAAAGAATTGAAAAAGGAACATAAGAATGAGGAGAAAGAGGCTCACAAAGACAGCAAGGGTGGTCTGTTCGGATTCCTTCGTAAGTCGTCCATATTTGTCCTCCACATTTTCCTGACCTTCTATAGATCGCGACAAGAACAAGAAGTATACCCCAGAAGAGGAAGCTGAGTTTGACCGCCAAGAACGCGAGCACAACAACTCCCACAAAGGCCGTGACGCCGCTCTCGGAACTGCTGGGGCTGGAGCATTGGGGACTGGAGCCTATGAAGCTGAAAAACATCATAACAAGACTGGTGCAGACACCGAAAAGCCCCTTCCATATGCTCCAGGCAACCAAGGTGTTGGTACAGGAGCAGGAACTCAAAATGCTCTTGCTAACGACGACACAACTACTGGCCAATCCGGCCGCCATTACGGTCAGGATGCGGCTTTAGGAGCTGGAGCAGCTGGCGCAGCCGGCTATGCAGCTCATGAGCACGATAAACACCAAGGCGCTACGCCTTTTGCAGACAAGCCTGTCGGCCAGGACATTGGCGACAAACTTCATGGACCAGAGCGTAACCGTGGTGTCCCAGGTTCTTCGAGTCTCCCTGATACTGGAGGTTTTGGCTCAGGAGTCGTGGGCAGCGGATCTGCTGTCGCAGGCTCATCAGGTCCTGCCTCCCACATACACTCTGAGGCCTCTACCGATCAGTATGCGAACCCTCTCGATTCCGGTGCGACGACCGGGACAGGCAACGAATACGTGCCCGCCGGATCTCAAGGCCATCATCTCGGCCGTGATGCAGCTTCTCTCGGAGGTGCAGGTGCTGTTGGGGAGCATGAATATCGCAAACACGAACATCCAACTGTCTCAAGCAACTTACATGATGATACTAGCCTGGGCTATGGGCAGCAACAATCCGGTACAACTGGGTCCAACACTGAAGGGCTCAGCATAGATGACCGCAATGACGGCCGCAGAGGACCACATGTGGTCTCGGGCTCGGATGGAAGGAACAGATTGCATAAAGATCCTCCTGCGAGCCATCCAGCGAGTGGAAACTCGAGCGTCCCCACGAGTGGGAATGAGTTGGGAAAAGACAACCTGGAGACAGATACCGGGGTTGCAAACTCGGGAAGTGAGAGGATGAACTACTAGGCTATGGGGAGTTGGGCTTGACAGGATTTGATACTGGGTTGGACTTTGGGCAATTGTCTGCAACAACTTTTGGTCGACGCGGCGATGATGATTCACGCGGATATTCACTGTATAATTGGTTTTGCATGTATTGACATCATGAGCACATGAAAAGTATATTCTAATCTTACATTCCTATGCCATCCAACATCTGCTGGAAACGTTATTTGAGAATCTCTTGAAGATTCAGAACACTTTTGGTAGACCTGCCACGTGGTGGGAGATACAATTTTATAAGGGATTTGGATTGAGGAAGCTCCACTTTTGACGCTTCTCAATTGAGTGTTGAATCCCGCCAGTTGCTCGATATTGGGTAGTTATAGCAACAACTCATTTGGGAAATTCACTCTGCCTTTCGTTGACAAACACTGACCGTTCCTCATGCTATTAGTCGACTGATTTATACAATGCGATTCTGTAAGTTATATGTATGAAGTTATCTCCCAAGTCATGATTACATTCACTCAGCTCCCAAAAGTAAACCATGCTATCAAAACAAAACAGAATTTATGAAGTTAAGTAATTGATAGTAATATGAAAATAATCTTTAGCCCAATTTCTGAGGATTGGTAAGTAGGGGCACATTCGAGCCAATGTTCAACACCTGGACCTGACATACCACTACTAAAAGTCCTCATCCTTCACCAAACATTCAAAATTCTGTTCTATATCAGCATTCTTCCAGTCCAACCATAAATACCCGCAGTCGCACTCGCATTCGTTTTGGCTGGGGGACTTGGATGCCTTCCCAAGGGTTGATTTGGCTTTCGCCATGCCTTATATATCATTTCAATAAAACCAGTACCAAAGTCGACATCGGAGTTTTGGTCTCCGATTATCTGGAAATATTAGTAAGATCCGAATCCTGACGACTGTCGTTCATTGCGTTTCACCGCTGTTAAGTCTGAAAATTCTCGAAGAATCTGGGACACTGAAAGTGATTAGCTTAGGGCCTTTATCCAAAAAATACAGGTTGAGAGACACGAAACAGGTAAGATGAAAGTTTGATTTACAGTACTTTAGACCGAGATTCGAAATTCGACCTCATCATTTTCCGCACCTCTGTCGCGGCTCCTACCATAAAGGTTATCCATATCCCTTAGCCAATGAAACAAGCAAGAACCACAACCCGATCTAGCACCAAAGCTATTCAACTCAATCAGCTCGCACCTCTCACTCTCTTCCTCAAACATAACGTCGAAAGTGAATCCTTGCTTAAGCAACAACTTATCCATCTCACCACCACCACCTCCTTTCACCTCATTCAAAATCTCTTCACGGATGCCAATAATACCTTGCATGACATTCATCACAATCCTCTCAATCTCTTTCATTGGCCTTGACGAGAAGAAGTTCGGTTCATGCCATCTATACTGACTCACGCCCGTCACCTTCCTCTCTTGTGGCGGGCAGAAAACCCTGAACTCTTTCTCCGTCCTCATCCTCTCATTATACGGCAAGAAGAACATCTCAACTCCCTCATTACTACGTTCAATGCACCTCAGAATCGACTTCGTAGCTCGATGCGAGGTCGTAAGTCGCAACACAATTTCTTCCGCTGTCCTTAATGGGTTGACTCCTCTAACGCCATCTTTCGGTGAACAGGCGTCAAGTCTCAAGAACAGCCCTTCAGGTGGAAAATGAAGAGATTTGAAAGAAATTGAGAGTTCTGCTAGTTCTTCGGCGTAAAGACGATTCGGCTCGCGGGTATGGAGAGAGCTTTGCGCTGCGTCGAGAATGAGTCGGGCTTGAAGGATTGTAAGGGTGAATGTTTGGATTCGTTCAAGAGGTATGCTTTGCGACCTCGCGATGAGAGGAAGCCAGCGTGAGAATGATTGCGGGAGCTCTGATGGTATGGGTTCTCCTGGTGCTTCGGCTTCGGTGTGGAAATTTGAGTTGTAGTTTTCTTCGTTTGCTGCGATGAGCCCCGAGTCGATCGTCACTAGCTTCATATTGGGCTTACACAATATAGAGCAAACATCACGGATGATTGAAGCAGTTTTTTAGTGTTGTGCGTAGAAATCGAGATAGAACTTATACAAGATTGGAAGAAGATTTGTACTTGAAGTGTTCTGAGCTTCGCTTAGCGGACGCAGCCCCTGATTCTGGCAGTCGGCGTGAGTCACGGTCACGTGGATGAATCTCACACCTTCCCTCACTTGGCATCATAGTTTGTTTTGGACCGCATGTTCAAGTACTGAAAAGATGCCATATCCTTGCCTCATGGATGAAGGTGAGGTAAAACCCTAATATATATCAACTCCTCAATGCCTGATCACTGTGTTCTAAGTCAAAATGTTTCATCTTGCCACATCACACTCTACAACCCCAAACTCCATAGAGGTTGAATCACTTACGTATTGACAGACACCTCTATATCGAAGTAAAGAGCTACAACGCTAGGCTACAGGACTAGCCGGCTGGATAACTTCAAGTTCTATAGGTTGGGCATAGCCGCATATGACATCAGACGAAATAGCACAAATTCTGCACTTCAGCAATTAGCAAAACAGCTCGAAAAGTTCGCAATCCTACTATAGTTTTTAAAAACTTTAAATTCGATAAGTTATTCTACTAGGATCTAGCAGGTATTGGACACGAGACTCGACTCGAACTAGCCTTTAGCGTCCGCAAGGGGGGAGGTTTACGATTTAAGCGAGCTCGCTCCCAAGCCATCCTAACTGTTGTCTAGCCCATATATAAATAGACATCATCCACAAACAGCCCAGGGCACATATTAAGCCTCATCTCATCCACACTTCCTCCTCAAACCACCAATTTTCTACAAATTTTTTTAGTCTCTCGTAACCACACAAACAACGCCCCACTCTCACGAGACTTTATCAGCAACAGATTAAGAAATGGACTCCAGCCACCTCCTCCCATAACGGCTAACGCTCAGCACAAATCCTCTCCCTCTCCCGTGCCGAGTTCCGCCAAACACACCTCTCCACCACCGCCTCCAAACCATACGACAGGATCGCCATCGGCGCAATCATCACCCACCCTTCAGAGGTGAAGGTTAATCCGGAAGAGCAGTCAGGAGATGGCAGGGGGAGATGGTGCGGTGGGGTTGATCGATGATAGATAGACTCAGCCCTTTACCATTGATGGAAGAAAATGAGGTCTGCTATTCCTTGTCTTCCCTTGGGTGAGGCACTGCAAGCGTGGCGAGGCAAAATATAAAAAGTATAAAAAGTATAAAAGATATAAGAGATACAAGAAATGTAAGAAGTATACAAAATATAATAAATATGCAGAATATGCAAAATATACAAGATATAAGAAATATAAGCAGTATACGAAGTATAAAAAATACCAAAAATACACAATATAATGTCTTTTCGATTTTCTTTTAATTATTTATCTTTTGTAGCTGATGAAAAGTAAGCGATTCTCAGCATTCAAGCTCAAGCAGAGATTCTTGAAGAGCAAGAAGGAGTCTTTGAAGTAAGTGGACATTCAAGATGTAAGAGAAGATGTGCTACTTACGGAAGGTGGGTTATTATCCTCCCAAGTCGGAGTATGAGGTATAGGATCAATTTGCAGAAAATGCCGCATACATTTATGGCGCATCTCTCCCTCGAAGGGCAATCAGCATTATCTTCTCCATCCCTCCGCCCACCCCCATTCAGATAGCTAAGTCCAGCACAGCGAAGGCACATTCATAATCTCACGTGACTCGTGTCCTGCTCCGATCCACCGATCCGTCTGCAGCTCGCTGGCGCTGGCCTCTCTCTCTCTCTCTCTCCCTCTCTCCCCCTCTCTCTCTGTCCCTCTCCCAATGCGCCCTCTTTCAGATGCAAATATGCACGCCGCGATGTGACAAGCCGCCTGGTACGCCCGCGCTTTCCCCCCTGCTGTGCCCTACCTAAGCGCGTCTTCTGGGACGGCCTGGGAGTGTTCAGCTCCTGCGGCATTCAATGCCATCCCGGCGATCCCATCTCCAGCAGGGAAGTTGATTTGCTGGTTTCCCATATCAGACAGGCAGTGAGCGGCTGCCAACCGAGCGACCTGTGACGGGGCACCGAGACACACAGCACAGCACAGCCCAGCCTGCGCGCCCGCCAGCCTGCTGCGATTGCCAAAAGGAACCTGGGAGAAGGCGCCTGAAGCTGGGTGCTTCTCGTCGTTGCTTTTTCCCCGTCCTCGTCCCATCGCTGGAATCTCTGGAACCCCAGACGCATCCTCACCACGACGAGGCCATTGTCCGTGAGCTGCGTCCATCTGGCAGGATCGCGATCAGCTTCTTTCCCTCTCTCGCTTTCTCGAGCTCCAGGCGCCCTTCCCTCTTCTCTCTAGCCGGACCCACTGTCGCGTCTCCCGGGGCAGATCTGCAGAAACACGCGACGGCCTTCAAACCGCCTCACGCCAACCCAACCACACCTCCTCGCGCCCTCCACCCTCACCCGAAAGAAAATTTTGTTGCAGACCGAAATATAATGGCACAGCTGCCCACAATGGGTATCATGGACTTTGTGCAGCGATTTCAGAGCTTGCAGCTCCAGCGAGACACTTCCGACGACTTAATAAAGGTAGGTTCGGTCTGGTCAGGCTGCCACGCCACCAGTCTTCCACGTTTCCTCTGCTGTGGAATCCCATCGTGACATTGATAGGACCTGTTGATTTATTGTGAGCACGTTGAGAGCGGCCTCCGACACGAAAATGCCCGCCTGGCACAGGAACTCCAAGACTCGCAGTTGGATCTCGACGATGCGAGACGTTCCAGGAGAGATATGCAGACCAAGTTGAATGAAGCCCAGCAGCGACTGGGTCAAGCTAGTGTCGATGTGGATTCTATGAGGGTACGCGGGCTGTTGGGTCTGCTGCCTCTAGCTAATGTCTGCAGAACCGCAATCCCTATGTTATGGTCTTGATTGATGGAGATGGCATGATTGTGAGTATCTGCCGCCGGGTTGCGGACATCGACTGACATCGACAGTTCAATGAAGCTCTCGTTCGACTTGGTCTCGAGGGCGGAAAGCAGGCAGCGACCCAACTTCGAAACACCGTCCTTGAAAATTGTCTCGACTCCACCGATCAGTTGGAAATAATGGCCAAAGTGTGTGCGAATATTTCAGGCTTGTCAAAGGCAATGTGTCGCGATGGCTCGCTCGATAGTCCCGACGACCTGAAGGAATTTACGTTAGGTTTTACACAAGGCAAAGCATCATTTGATTTCGTGGATGTTGGCCATGGCAAAGAGAGGGCCGATTCAAAGATCAAAGGTATACCTACTGGCTCGTTGGTAATGTTGGAAACTGACATGAACAGAATGTATGCGCTGGCACCTTCGAAACCATAACTGCAAACAAATTCTCCTCGGTATTTCCCACGATGCAGGATACGCCCCATTCCTCGATGAAGTAGTTACTGCCGAAGACCGAAATCGAATCACCATATTAGAAGGGCCACCCGCCGTCCGCGAACTCCAAGCAACCGGTATACAAATCTTAAATTTCACAAACATATTTCGAGCGGAGAAATTGGTCGATCGTGCAGTTTCTTCTCCAACACCTCCAAATACATGGGCTGGCGTGACGTCGATTGCTCCAGCTTTACCAATTCCATCTCCTGTTGCGGCCAAGAATGTTATTGCACCTCCAACGAGAGCATCTCCTGTTCAGGCTCCACCTCAACCTCAAGCCCGTCCAGCATGGGTTCCCAGCCCACGAGGTCTCGATCCGCCCATTACCGTCAACGCCGCAGTCCTCGACAAGATCAAGCGCCGTACTACAAGCAATAAACTCTGCAATAATCACTACCTTCGTGGACCTTGTGCTAAAGGCGACGAATGTTGTTTCGAACACAAATATAAACCTACGGAAGAAGATCTGAAAGCTATCGCTTATCTCACCAGGTTGAACCCCTGTCTCAATGGCCAGGACTGCGAGTTGGAATTTTGTATTTATGGACATCATTGTCCAAGTGTGACGATGGGTCCTGGGGGAAGGGATCCAGTCTGTACCGCTTTTGGGTGTAGGTTTGCCAAGGAAGACCATCCACCTGGAACGGTCATTAAGCATCCGAGGAAGGAGAGGGAGTACTACTAATTGAGCTTCACACACTCCTTCAAACCTCGAGGTGATTTCATGCGATGTTGAAACAGGATGGTGTGGGGAGGGGACGATTATACAAAATTGATTGAAATATAGTTACATATTACGACTCGTCTTTCGAGTGGACCTTTGCTTTGTTACTTGCGTGGAATTTTTGGGGCAAAGTTCCGACTTTCTTTGGAGACGTATGTGGGACTATCCGAGAGAGTCGAATCATGTGGTGGGAATTTCTTGAAGCTTAAACATAATCTTGTCAGATATACAATCAGACCCATATGTGGTCGTTACATTCTTTAGCAAAATCGATATTTTATCAGGCTGTATGCTTGGGCAGCCTTGGTAGCCTGTAATTCAATCTTGATACATATCCCGTGGATTGTTGAGGTATGTATGTGTTGGCCATGGAAGAAATGCTCAAGTGCATACGTGTTTACGTGCATCGCTAGCTTGGTGCTGTCTGAATAGGTGGGGAACCGAGAAGAGAAGATATTGCCTGTTCGTCATCTTTCCAGTAAGAGCTACTGTACTGCTATAAATGAATGTACGCACGCATCATTTCCCCAAGAGTTGATACCATACCATACCATACATCCACGATGTTCTAGAAGACATAGGAAGACGATAACCCACCCACCTTACGCAAGTACAGTACAGCACCATATCTTATCTCCTCCTACACCTTCAATACCCCATCATTCACTTTAGAGCTTTTCCTTTCCTTGCTCTTTAGCATCTCGTGTGTGAGTTATTTCTTATCTCTAAACATGTTTCGTTTGTTTGTTTGTACTGTACTGTACTGTACTGTACTGTACTTTATTCATTCATTCATTCATCTCCGTATATCTGGCTGCAGAGTGTGCAAGCTCAAACGTCGAACGGACAAGGACTTCTTCTACGAGTTCAAGAATCAAGAATCAAGATCGATGATCGTTCGGGGAATGTAAGGATGGTGTATTGAGAGTATTGAGAGTATTGAGAGTATTGAGAGTATTGAGATTTTTCTTGGCGAGGTGAGCAGGGAGGGAGGATATTGGGATGGATTTGGGTGAGGGTGGGAGGTGAGGTGGGAGGTGAGGTGGGAGGGAGTCGAGAGCTAGATGGAGGACGGACATCGAGGACGGACATCGAGTTAATATTCGTCTGTGAGTGCCTGCCTGAGCGAGTGAGGGGAGTTTGGTGATGTTTAAGCAGAAGAGGACTGTGAGAAGAGAAGAGAGGAGAAGAGAAGAGAAGGGGAATGAAAGTCAGAAAAGCTGAAGCCTAGGGATGTTATACAGACGAGGAAGGGTTGGCTTGGTAGCCAGAATAGGAGGCAAAAAATGACTCAAGACGGAGATTCTCCTACGGCTTTGGGCACATTTGGAGAATTGATATTACGAGTAACGATGATATCAATCGGCTCTTGATCTCGCTCTTCTCTTGGTATCAATCATGTCGCTGACGATGAACTCTACTATCTGTTCTCTGTTGTCATGATGCGCGACGTATTATGATGTGTTCGAGAGATCTATAATAATGTCCTTCATTCTATCATGAGTGGCAGAAGTTTTGATCACTTATGAGCAGTGGATCTGCTGCAAGGAGCAATTCGTGAGAGCGACTAGATATCCATAAAGTGGGTATCATTAACAAATGTTTAAAAACACAAAAATCGTAGTAAACATCACCTCGACCTAATGGCCCCGGGGCCAAACCAACTCCAACATTCCACCCCACCCCGCCGGCTTCTGGGCCCGGCGGAACACCCTCAACGCCTCAACAACATCCTTCGGCTTCTCCACTTCCACCTCCTTCGCTTTCTTCACCTCCCCCTTCTTCTCCACCCACTCTGCCCCACCACTTCCCCCGAAAAAAGAAAAGTCTCCCAGACTCTTCGCCAAAAAGCCATCTGCGTCCCGGTCGCCCGAGACGGATCCCATCTCCGGCGCCGGTGCTGCCGGCAAGAACTCCAACCGGAGGGTTTTCAACCCACTCAGAACTTGCGGAGCACGACGATTCTGCGGCATCGACGCGCGAGCCGCAGCTAATTTCTGCTCCTGGATGGCGCACTCCTCCAAGAGGGCAGTGAGCTGGGCGATCATCGGCCCGTAGCTCTTGGTTGGGATGTCGGTGAGAGTGAGGGACGTAAGACGGTGGTGGGCGAGCGGGGAGAACCGGGACCAATCTGGGCTGAACATTTCCTCTGCTTGTTTGAGTGATTCTGGGTCGTAGCCTTGGGCGGAATCGCTGCGGAGGATGGTGGGGATCTGGGTTACCGCGGAGTGGTGGATGCGGAGTTCTTCGAGGCGGCAACCGAATAAGGGGTGGATCTTCTCGCAGCCTTTGTCGGTGGCGTAGACGCTTTTGTATGGGACTTGAGCCGAGTCGAGACGCACGGAACCGACATCGAAAACTTGAAGACGGTTCTGTTCGCAGAGAATGGTGTTGACGATGTCTGAGTGTAGTCTGTTGCCTGAGAGATATAGTTGCGTCAACCCAGATCGGACGTACATTGGATCATCGAAGGAAAGGACGTCAGCTCTGGAGTATCGAAGTAGATTACCATTATCGGCGACGTAGTTGATGAACGAGGTTGTAGAATCGGGCCGAAGAGGTAGGAAGTCCGTGGTGGATGAAGGGCCTTCTTTGGTCTGGTGGTACACTGGAGGATTGTCGTAGAGATGATATACGTCGTTAAGCGGGTCTCGCTCTTGAGACAAGGTTGGGTAATCTTTCTCGAAGCATTTTTCGAGTAATAACATGATACTATAGTCTTGGAGGAGATTATCTCTCAAGTCTAAACTCCATAATTGAGTACCTAGATCTAGCACGAAGCGCGGGACTTTGGTGAGGCGTAAGCCACGTAGCTTGAGAATTCGAAGATTGTTGAATGAGAGCGGAAGTTTTAGCTCTTCGGGGCGGCAAGTGTAGGATAAGTCGAGGTACATAATATCTGAGAACTCGGTACGGTTGATAACATTTTCAATGCGGTTGAAAGAGATGTGTTGAGCACTCAGTAGAAGAATTCGAGTACGTGATCTTGAAGTATCCGGCGACTCACTCTCATTGCTCTCCCCAGCACGTGTCAATCCGTCAATGATGATGAAGCGTAGATTATTGAAGACATTGCAGTGCTGGAGGATCCACTGAAAACCTATGCATAGCTCGTAATGGGCAAATTCTTTCCGGAGAGCAGGTGCGTGTCGACGGGCAAGCAGGGGTTGATAGTCGATCGTCGTCACTAATTCACGTAATCGTGCTTTATAATCCTTGGATTTTTCGAAGAAGCGAGCTGCTTGATCTCAAGGCTGGTCAGCGATGAGCTATGAAGAGGATATTGGATACTCACAGAAGGGATGAGGAGATGAAGCGAATGACCTCATCGGATCAGCCCAGATATGACGACTCATTGCTTGGCACCATGCCTTATTGACCTGGCTGGCGGCTTGTAACGTACCCAAATCCAGATAAGGTGCAACCAATGATGGAATATCAGGGCCTGTGACGGCCTCTGGGTAAGAGGGAAGAAGCATGGTCAAGGTAGTGTAGTTATCGGGAGAGGTAGATGGATTCGTGGAAGACTTGTTGATACGATTCGAAGCGTGTCGTTCGGAATTCCCGTTAAAGCAACGCTGCCTTCACAATTGATACTAAGATTTGAATTTCAAAGCTCCCATGGTCGTCTTGAGGATCTGAGATGCGTGTTAGGGGGATAAGGTTTCGGTCATCCAGACTTTTGCGAACTACCCCTCGCAGGATGCTTCTACTGTGACTTTATTCCGAAAAGCGGCACCACGAGCAAATATCAAGAAAATCAAGAGGTTGTTAGAGTGAACAAGAGGAATGGTCGCATAGCGCTATTTCCGGTGGTGAAAGCCTTCCCATGTGGTGGAGGCGCTCAACTATCACGGTTGAAAGCCGCAGTCGGCGAAGTGTTCGAAAGAAACAATGACAAGATGTCCCAATCATGCACAGGTCGTCCAGACTTCAAGATAATATCCTCGATGGTCGGTGGTACGGGTTTTCTGGTGATCCAAGGCTTTCAGGGCAGGCACCAGCAGGATTCTTTCCTCCACAACTCAGCGATGACACTGGCTTCCGTAACAACCCCGAATGGTGCAAACAGATTTCAACCAGCTGCTCAGCGAAACCTCGCTGTCGACCCCGATTCCTACTTCTCAGGTCGATAAAGGACAAATATACTCCTAAACACGACGGTCGCGATTTCGTATAGGAGGCCAGATGATAACGAGCTTGCGTTGAATCCTCAACTTTCCAGTCGTCCCAGACTAGTCCTGTCTTTTGGAACCCTCTATTCACCACGAGAGACAGTTCTTAAATAGAAAGAAGGTTTCTCCTTTCGGTTGTTCGATGTCTCGGCTGATATTACCAACGAAGGGCTAAGATCACCTCAAAACTGGTCGGTTGATCCGAAGGGCTGCGTACCTGGACAAAAGATGATCTTCGACGACACTCTTTGGGTCGTGGTCTTGGTCGTTTGGGGACTATCTTTAGTCGAATCTTCATCCTCGGCCATCGATCAAATAGTACCTCCAGTGATCAACCTGTTTGGAATTGCCGCTGAAATGAAGGCTACCTAGGTGAGGTCGATTTTCAGCGTCTGAAGACACAATAGGTGCCTTATGATCTCAAGTCAAGAAATAATAGACCAACACTGAGAAACACTTGGCAATCGCACCTAGGCAAAAGTCAATCTCGTCTTCTCATGAATTATGACGGGAGACGTGAAATTCACGTGCCTCGACGACTCTCGAAGAAGCTTGTCTAGCAAGGTATCCAGGTGCTTCCCAATTTCCCGAGTCTATACGTGCATTCATTCACGGGAGCAGAGCCTTGATGCCAACAAAAAAGGGCAGTAATGTATGGTCAAGGAATCAACGAGTACGTACCGAGATCTGATCACGTCAGGGCAGGGCTGAGGAATGTGAAGATGTTTCTTATACGATTTCGATGATCACGAACTTCAAGGAGAGGTTGGTGAAGATCTGAAAGCTTGATGTATGCAACGGATACGATGGTATAATTCGACGAGGAGAAGTCATATCGATGATGAGATTCCCTAGTGATGCGTCGTTCCGTGCCGATATCTTTTTTCAGAAAGGCTTCCGCTGTCACGAGATCTTACCCTGCCGTCTCTTTTCGCAGACAGACGCATCGTCTCATCCTCTTCAACAGAGTATATCGACCGAGTATATGTACAACGTAGATGTCGGCTGTGACGATGAGATGAGGCAGATGATACGAGATTGTTTGGTGGCTATGCTCGGGGAATTCATGCCGTCATGACGAGTTCCTTTCAGCCAATGATTGCGACGCGAAATCCAGCGCTGCCTTTGCGATATACCCCATTTTCAAAGACAACAATACCTCAAGGAAGTGGTAGCCAAACATTGCACCTTCATTTTGGCCAACACCCTCGAATCGTATTGAAGATGAAACCCTGGACAGCTGTGGACGAAGACACGAGAGATGTGGGGTTGATGCTAGCTGCGGATCATGATGGATGTGCATCAGCGCGAGACAGAAACCTTAGAGCTCAAGACTATGGCAGTCGGCATCGAGAGCAGAGTCTGAGGTCGACAAGCGTAGCTGTGGTTCGGTGCTGGGGAATGACGAGGTCTCTGCAGACCATTTCGATTCGTGTTTCTTGGTGAGTCGTATCGTCGATCAATTCCTTCGAAGACGGTTCTAGTGTGGGGAGGTCAGACTTTGACAGCGATGGGTTGGATCTGCAAATCTGAATCTCACCTGCTCACTTTGTATGACCTCGAGAAATTCATGGCTCGTCCGGGACGTGTTCATTATAATGGCTGCCGAAGTGGGTAGAGGTTTGGATCGAGAGGAAGCATTTTTCCGAAGCAAAAAGTTGCAGGATGACGACTTAGTGGCCGTGGCTTTGCAAATGCAGAATTCCTCATTCAAGCCTCCAACAATTGCAGGTCCAGCTGGGAGTCTCAATTCACTTAAAAGTCTCCGGCCTTCATGCAAGGGATGGTTTTAGTTCCAGTTTGTGTCATAAGCGTGCCTGGATCGGATAATGCACCATGCATAACATACCTTATCTTCCCGTTCCTGCATGCTACGCCAGCCGTTTCTCTTGCATCACGTTCAATATTTGGCTGATCGTTTCTATAACAACTCGAGATGGGGAGAGTGGTCAATAGAGACACTGTTCACATGATCGCGAAGATCGCGAAGCGGCTGAGTCTAGACGTTGCCAAGCGGCTCGAACTGCCTGATCATTCTCGTCATTTTTACATCAGTTTCTTTCTCTTCGAACTCTGTCACTGGAACTCCAATGTCTGGGCAAGGAAACCGAGTATGCTTTCAAAGCTTGCTTTTAGAAATGCGTACTGCAGACTATCCAGCTTCCATCTTACCGACAAAAACTATAGTTAGATCTTGGTGTTGTGGCTGAGCAAGTGCAACACGATACTTTATTAATATCTCCCTAATCCACCGCAACCTCATGCCAATAAAATATCTCAAAATCCCACCCAAACAGCAAGAATCCACCATCAACCATTCCCACCTAACCTTTCCATGCAATAGAACGCTCACTTTTTCAGCCTAATTAAGAAATACAAAACTGGGAACCTAAAAATACCCTGCCTTTGATTTTAGTAATATCAAAAAGCTCCAAATCTTGCCCCTAGGTAATGAATCAATGAATACAGCGTTCGACCAAAGAGCCAAAGCGAATGGAGAGGGGCAGAAATAGCCTCGCTTGGGCCAGCGTACCAACCGAACCAAGTTATGAAAGAAACGCAAAATGCAGCACCCAAAAATGTCATCTACAACCCATCCATCCCATCAATCATAAAAATGTTCAAACGTTGCACCATTTAAAACATATTATGCCTGCCGACTCCGTATCCTCCTCCTTTTCCGGTCCGTCCTACTTTGCGTTTCCTTTTCTGTCCGTTCCCATTTTTTGTTTAGTACCCACTAATCCTCGGCCTCAGCGTCTTTCTTCCCTCCTCATCCTTCATCTTTCTCCCTTCACCGTCACTCGCTAGCCTACCCTTTCCCCTCTTCTGATCCATCCTCTGCCACTCCGCAAACGCATCCGGATGATACGCCGTCCGTCTAGACTTCTTCGTCCCATCCGCCAGGGTATGCAAAAAAACATGACTCTTCAAATTATCATTGCGGCCGAAAGTTTTTGTGCAGAACTCACACTTGTACATCTCTGCATCTGGCCAATGCGTTCGTTCATGACGTTTCAGATGCTCTAGTCGTTGGAATTTCCCTTTGCATCCTTCGTAGGTACATTCTTTCCTTGCCGGACGTATCATACGGATGTTGCCAGAGAGGATGAGGTCTTTGGACTCCCGCTTGATGTTTTTGAGTCTTTTTGGCGAGCAAGAGGTGGAAATTGAGCGCTTGACGTCTCGGTAACGGTCTCGAACTTGGTCCTCTCCTTTGGTGGACTGGATGTGTTGAAGTGCTGCTGTTGTTGGTAGGGGTTTGAAGATTGATTGCCGCAGACAAGAGGAGCGAGAAGGTGTTGTGGAAGAAGATTTGGTTTCGTAGGTGGATGGCTGGTAGTAGGACATGGAACCTGCATCGGAGACTTCGTCCAAAGCGAAGTTGGCGTCGTATTCCGAAAGAGGACTTTCGTAGGATAAGTCGAAGTGTAATGATCTGACGGGAGCCATGGGAGATTGCAGATCGAAGTTGCTGATGAATGTTGTTTCGGAAGGGATCACGAAATCTTCAGACACGGGAGAAGAGCCCATGCCTGATTCTGGGGAGTAGAGGTCAAGGTCCAAAGCTGGAGGCTCGAGGGTCAGGCCAGGGTTGTTCTGGAAGGTATCACAGATCAAGTGGTTCTCTATTCCATTGCTCAAGCCAGTGCCTAAGCTGTTATACGAGTTGAAGTTGTGGTAGTCAACCATCGTTTGTTCTGATACCATGCTGCCATCAGCAGGAAAGAGGAAATTGGAATCGCCAAAGCTAGACATCATGTCTTGTGGCATAGATGTCGTGGAACAAAATGATGCGTGTGCTGCGGATCGTGTAGGAGAATAAGTCGGTGTTTGGCTCGGTGTTCGCTCCAGCTTGACCAAACTAGGCGATCCCCTTCGTGGAGATGAAGTGGGAGTTGTCATAGCCATTTCGTACTCCCATGAGGACGAAGAGCCGTCCGAAGAAAATGATGAATTGCTCGACGGGCATAGCGAGAAAGAGTCGCCCAGCGTTTCGTCATTGCAAGCGTATGATACATTATGATTGACGAACATTTTTATTACAAGGTTGTTTGCTGAAGAGCTGGAAGGAGAATCTAGCAAGACGCTGAAGTTAGTGTCAATATTCATCCCAGCTTGGAAAGCTATAGGAGCAGCTTCCATACCTAAAATGAGAGACGGTGCTTGGAAGGACTGGAACGAGTGTGGGCGTTGGATAGAAAAGAGTGGACGGTCTTCCTGGTCTGTATGAAGATGTACAGAAGGGAGAGAACAGTCCTCCCATATATCACTCGATGGTATCTATTGAGTTAGAACGACTACAGAATAGCCGTCTCGATCGACGAAACTATGTTGCTCAAGGAGAGTACAGACTTACGTGAGTATTGAGTATTGGAGTCTTTCTGAGTCGCGTCGAGAGTCGCGTGCCTTGTTTATAAGCAAGGCTTGGAGGAAGGAATGCTAACGTGTCGCGCCTTCGAAGGAAGATTCGCCGTATCTGGCCTAGGAGGGATATCTGGTACAGGTGTCAGTGACCTCCAACTGCCAAACCTGGTAGCAAGCTTACTTCACTGACAGGATCAAGGCCAGTGTTCTATTCTGCAGTGTAAGGAGAGAATGATTGCCACGTTTAGTCAGTAACAATAGGTGATATCTGAGCCGGATCTTTCTATGGCACAGGACCTTGCAGAGAAAGGCCCCTTAGGAAGGGCGAAGGTAGTTCTCTTAACGGAAGAGCATCTTGGCTATCTGCGTTGGCTGCCACACATCATCAAAGAAGGCAGTAGCAGTCCTGGAGTAGGCTGGCCATGAATCAGCCTCAGCACTCAAATTATGGGGTTAAGTTCCAGATGAAGTGCAACTAGCACGGCAGTACAGATCCAGACAAGCTCCAGCCTTGAGGTCTCACTATCTTGGCACGATCTGAGTTTTATCGACCACGATATGACTATATTTCGGTCTTTCTTCACTCCATGAGAGGATGTGGCCACCAGGAACTGATAGTTTCGATGGTGGCGTCGGAGCCTTCTCCTGCTACTACATTCCAGGCAATATGGTGCCCGGCTAGTTCAGCATTCAGAAGATGGCTGAGGAATGGAGTCGCTGCCATTTGGAATGTACCCCACATCTTGAATATACAAATGAGCCGCTTCAATGACGACAAGTCTGGATGCAATGCACAATGCACGATGCACAATGCACAACACACATGAGCGTCTTTGTTTGAAGAGCACAGACGTCTCTGTATGACTCGGATTGCGGTATTAGGCTTCGAGAGGAAAGAGAAATACGACATAGGAAATGTTTAATTGCGGGTGTTCGCAGCCACCAGTTGGTGTGTGAAGTGACTGGAACTGTCTCAGATCTGCAAAGCCTGTGAAGGCGTCCTTGGCGAGATGGGGCAGATCAGCTAGATGCCCGGGAACAAGGATCAAGCTTCGAAAGTGAGATTTTTTTGACGCTAGCCTCGATCTCAAATGTTCTATCTTCTCGATTGTGCCTAGTGCCTAGTGCCTACACAATGGGCAAATGCACAGTTGACCAATGTCCAATGAGAAGAGTAACTTAATAATAAAGAGCGTATCTGACGGATCTCAGCTTGCTTGCTTGCTGATATTGCAGTGTGCTGTCTATCTGAAGGCACGGAAACTGGTCGGTGGTGTTCTGTCCTTTTTAAGAAAATGTCTCAAATGAAAAACGCCCGCCCAATGAGATCCTTAATCCAACAAAGCCACAACCAAGCCACAACAACGCCACAACAAAGCCACAACCAAACCAACAATGCTGATCGCTAGAGCGATGGCGAGCCCATTGTGGAAAGAAGGTACCAGTAAGAACCAATGATGGAGAGCAGTCATGGTCTAACACACTAAGAGCTGGCAGGGATGGGACTCGGAAAGCTGCAGCGGAGAAAGCAATAACTTTTTGTCGAAGCATTTGCTCAAGGTATCGTTACCATCTTCCAACCATTCCAGGTGCTTTTGATCACTGTATAAAGGGTCTGACGACGACACCTTTTGCCACCAAGCTTTGGGGGATTACCCGTTCGCCGCAAGTATCTGATTCTCACCACCCTCACGGCGCGTTGCCGGCGACTGTGGGCGCAAGCTGATGTTCCGGAACACACACCACAACGCCATTCCCGAACTGTCCAACCTTTCCCCTCCTTTGCTCGTCAAGGGCGCAAAACAAAAAATAGGAGGATCTCGCAGCTCACAGGTGGCCCGCTTTCGAAACTTCCAGCCAACTGTTTCTCTACTCCTTCCTTTGTAGACTGAGGGTGTGTGGTGACATCCTGAGGTCATAGCGCAGGTCTGATATCAACAATGCACGTTGTTACCCCTCGTTTTATTCCAATATATTTATCGACCGGACTCTTTCACGAAAATTCCGAGAAAGATGAGGCAAGGGCTTCCGGCTGTGGATGGTGCTTTACATCACTTGATGAAAACGTGGCACACGTGCAACTCTGTTATGTACTGTCTCTCATTGGCGAAATCGCAATTATCCTACTTCTTCGTTGCGAATTCTCCGTTCTCTTTCTCATCAAATGGTCGAAGTTGGCCGTGTCGCGCTGCAGCTCTGCAGACGTGCGGGTAGTGTGTTAAGAGAACCCTCGAGTCATTAGTGATGTATTGAGGGATATCTGCGATTGAACAACGACTTTTTGCACTGGGCCACCTCTAACTGGGTTGGGGAGACTCGTCATTGAGGTACGGGTCCAATTGTAGCTCTACATTTGCTCGTTTAGGCTATTCGTACATACTGCAGATAATGCGTGTGAATGCCTGCGAATGTGAGTGGAAGCATGGAGGCTGGGCCAGCTGATTCTGACCGGAGGTAGTCCCAATTGAGCAAGCCGGACTTCAGACGCACGAAGACCGTTTTGATCACCCTCCGGGGAAGCACGAGGCAATCCCGGCCGCATCGAAGTTCAGTCACCATCTTTGTCTCTTTGACATGGCGTATAACCAGCCGAATCAGAATCAACCCAAGGTCACACAGACTTCTTCGTTGGCCAATCGTTATGATCTCATTCGCAGCTGTTAGTATGCGGCCATGACCAGCCGTCCCAGCCATGTCTAGATCCTAAGACTCGAAGGATCTCAATCGGCTGTCGCATGGGCATGGAATTGACCAGGGTAAGGTCGAACCTCGTTCAATAGATGCAGGAAATCAGTACTATGGTTGTTGAGCGGAAGAGTAGACGTTCAAGGAAAAATTGAGCAAGCACAGTTTATGGCAAGTCGATCTGCGTGGAGACTTGGAGTCGGTGTTTGAATTTAGGTATAAATAGATTTTGTCAAACCAATACTTCAGTATCTCTTTCCGAACATTCCAGTATTCAATCTACTCCATCCTCCCTTCAACAGAATCCTCATCACGGATCACTACTTTTGCCGAGTACAGACAGTCATGTGTTTCGAATACCGCGAGCACTATCAAGAGTGCCGCTGTCCTGCAGCTGAGGCTACTTACAAGCAGTGTTCTTTTTATCCACTTTGCGGACGACATACTAAAGGCGTTCCCACGGACTAAGGTGGTTTCTATTTGCAAGAATCGCCAGTGTACGGAAATTGTCCTTGTCCTGAATGTCAAGATCAAGAATCAACTCAGTGAGGGAAATCTATTTACTTGGAAGACTTCAATTCCATATCATACTACGCTGAAGCAATGAATTGCAGCTTACACGGAATTGTGACAGACAATCTTACCACCGCACACATGAGCATTGAGCATGTTCGGATCCCATTATTGCATATCTTGCTTCGAAGAAATTTCAGAGAGGCACATTTGCATATCCACGTCGTTGCATATCGTTCTTCGCAACACACATCGATCATTTCTTCAATTGACCTTTACATACCATCGCGTTCCATACATACCAAATGTTCAGCCTCATCGCAGCCACCCTGCACGAAGGGTCTCTGGCTTCTCCCGTCTTTTTGTGTCACCGCATCCGTCGAGTTCTCCCGAGAACCAGGTTGGGTCGTTCTCCATTCATATCGCCTAAGTTGATGGTCACACAGCAGCTACTTTGTACTACCCATCCGCAATCAGATTGCGCACGACTGTAGGATCTGGATAAGTCAATACTGACGAGGGTGCGGTAACGTGGATATTGATTAGTCTTGTCTTTCGTACCACTTTCCTTGTGGAATCCGGGAATGTTGTAGTTGTTTCCTTGGCCTGATTTGGCGGCAATGGTGGAGGAGATAAAATAGCGTGTGGATGTTGCACTGAAGATCTTTCTCCTTTCCCGAAACCTTATTCCTATCTGTCTTGCTGTACAAGGCTTTCTAGTTTAGGGAAATATCATGTTCTCTCGCTCACGTCTGAAATTTCCTATTGATTTCACATGACTTGCTCCTCTTTTTATTCTCGAATATACAATGACACCTGAAGACTTTCAACATAGTGTCGAATGCTTCTTCCCTTTTCTCTTTAATAGCAGCTAACATCGACCCTGATTCTGATTACCTACAGCTACCAAAAGTCCGGCAAATCTACACAGACGTGGCATCTCCGAAGGCCAACCACGCAGCAGGAAAGCACAGCTCAACGTGGTTGTTGTATTCAACAACCCACCCTAGCATTCCGTAACCCTGGTGTATCATCGAGTTTCCACGTACCGAGACACGTCTCCTTCAACCCACCTTCCTTGGTAGGAGACAGGGTAACCTATTCCTTGAACCGACCTTCCCTCTTTCGTTCCCTGGAAGGCGTTTTGGTTCTTAAGCATATGCATGCACGCCACCCCAGACTTGGAATGCATACTTCACCATCCGATTCATGGAACCGGACAGATCTCCGCTGAAATAACCAACATCAGCCGAACAGCTTTGGGAAGTCAACTCCGAAACAGAAAGAAACATGCCGAATCCCGATCCGAAGACATGTCTCATGGCCTGTGGCTTGATATCGATATCTCCGGTTCACCAACGTCTCGTAGAGCATGCAGGATCTTAGGGACGGCGGGAAAGCCGCAATCAGCGCCTGTGTCTTAGTGTTTTAAATATGGGTGTTGCTTCCACCAACATATCTTTCCTCGTCCCGTACCGATCGGCGCCGCAGCATGCCGACCGAGCACGTAACCAACATTAAAAAGTAAAACTGAAGGGAAGAAAGGACAGGACAGAGAAGCCGTCTGAAGCGAGAGGTAGATCCCCGTTGAGGCTTACGTAGTACTCGTTCGCCGGTCGAGCGCTCAAAACGAATCACCGGATCAGAACCCGGTTCTCGGGAACGTGTGGCGCTTTGGAAACTAACATCTCGAATCTTCGTCTTCGGAGGTTCTTATCCGTGCCTTTTTTTCAAGTGTTGGTTCAATGTAATGTAATGCGATGAGGCAAATCTCAGCTTGAAGCTTGAAGGGGAGAGAGGTGCATGATGGCTCATTGGACCGAGGACCCGGGAATCCGGATCAGAAAAGAAATATTGCAAAGAGGACGCATAAATGAATGCCGCTGCGGCCACAGACGGTAATGGAAAATAGCTGAGGAATTATTCGTCGTTCATTGGTGAAATAATGGGGCGGCAGATTTGGCTCGCATTGTGCTCTATTCTCACGGCCATCAACAAATACCAGCATTTGTTGGATCCGATGTAGCAAACACGTGGCGTCCATGGGCACCCACATCTAGAACTACCATTCTTTACATGCCCCACCATAGGTTCTACCGCTGAGTAATGTCCGGTCCTGCATTGCATCGTCTTATATTTGGGTCTGCAGTAGGTTGTCCATCTGAAATCGCCAACGGCGAGCCGAAGAATTTGCAGTGCTGGGCCAGTTGATGTCTTGATACGGATGCCGCGGGATCGTGGGGAACGTACCGCTTTCTTGCGGGTTAAGGTTATTTTCTTGTTAGCCGCGTGAGTCGTGCCGTAAAGCTCAACGAACAAGACTCTAGTCGAAGCCAACCTCTAGGCCCACATCTCTGTCGTCGATGATCGCTTCGTCGTCGTCGACGAGTTCTTGAATCTCAGCTTCCGTGGCCTCCATACCTTCGGACGACATGAGCTTGTTGTTCTTATCCTCGGCTGTGTTTCAATTCGTTAGCTACCTGCATCTCATATAACAGACGATTTTAAGAAGATGGACTCACTCTTTGCTTCCACAAGCAGATATTCCTGGACTTCGCAATCTTGCAGGATAGACTCCTCTCCAATCTCACATCGGCGGCCAAGTATACAGCCCGTGAGTCTGCATCCTTTGCCAACTACCACTCCATCCATCAGCACGCATCGCGTGAGTTTTGCACCAGTCTTGATCTGGCAGTTTGCACCGATGACTGTTTCTTTGATTATCGACTTCTCTTCGACCGTTACGTTCTCTGCCAGTAAGCAGTCTGGTCTAGTTACCGTGGTCTTGGAAGCGACCCCTTCAGAGTATGCAATCTTGAGTTGGTGAGCGAAGGGTGAAGATGCTTCCTTTCCAACTGCTTCTATCGATTCGAGTTTGGCGAGTTGTAATGAGACGGTGAGAAGCAATGGTGCTGTATCAACGCGTCGTATGAGTTTGCCGTTGCTCTTTGGGTGGACATAGGCTAAAATAGGTGGCACTACCAATTTCGACTGCTTTTCTGAAGAATTCAGCTCGGATGTCCAAGTAGTGCTCAGTTCTCCATAGTTGATGTTGTCATGTTCGGTATTGTTCTCAAGAAGATTGTCGTCCGAGTCATCTGGTCTGAAAGTGGAAAATATTTCATGCAGTCCCAGTTTCTCACCCAAGCCGTCCTGCCATCCTGCTTTCGCCCACCAACCAACGACATCTTCACCAATACTGTCCATATGCTCATTATTGTTGATCATGTCTATCACCCACGCTGGAAATATGTAGATGTGGGCATCTCGGTGCGAACTCAGCATTCGAACTCGGGAATGAGCTCGAATCAGACTATGTCGGATCGGCAGACTCTTTTTCTCTTCTGTGATGTCGTTCAAGGTATCCGTTGGCATTGAGTAGACTAATTTCGACACGTGACTGAGCAAAGATGATTTCGACGTTGGTACTGGCCCAAGTTCGACAGGCGATGTGGCAATGAAATCTGTCTCTTCTCCTTTGATGGCCGTTTCTCCTTTGGTTTCGTACCAAACTCCAAGTCCACCTCGTCGTCCACCCTTCTCACCTCCGATCGCTATCTTTGGACCTGTGAACTCTTGACTGCCTCCTGTGGCACCACCGAGACCAGCCTCCTTGATCATCCATGATTCCAACAGAGACTCTCCGCCAAGCTCACACACAAGGTCGCATGGCAAGACAATGAAGTCACCTTTGATAGCCTCACGGACCTCAGGTAAACGAAAGATTTCAGCTGTTCCAGTATTCTGTTCGAGGTCCCTGGGCGCTAAAAGACTCGGCTTTGGTAAGGGCAAACTTGTAAGATGTGGATTTGTATTTAGTGCAGCAGTTATCGCTGGCGCCGAAGAGGGTGGAGTAATAAGCGTGATGTCTGAAGGAAGTCGTCAGTCTCCATGAAAGCATCTTGGCTGAGCAGTTCTGTCATAAACATAAAATGACAATGCAATGAGTTTCGAGCGTGCTCGGATCATCTGACCATGTACCTTGTACAGATTCGCGACATCCCCGACACCTGAGACTCAACATCTCAAATTGAAGTGACAGATTCAAGACATAGAACAACATCGCAACAAACTCCATAAAGTCTCATGGAAATGAAGTGACTCACTTGTGACGCCCATACGATGGCAAAAATCGACTGGGTACCATACCATAGGTCGATTCGCAATTGGGATGAGAGCTTTTGGATTCTCATCTGGATTTGCCGTGAAAGTCGGGAACGAGGATCCAGGTCCGCAGAGAATGATGGCCTGGAAGCCAGGTGCTGGCATTGAGAGCGCGTGGGGCATTGTGAGAGTGCTGTCGAAGCGACGGCGAGCGATGGGAAGGTTTTGTAATCGCCAGGTGGATCGTGAGAAATTCCTGTTTTGCTTGAGCTGGAAAGCCCCTCTGATGAAGGATGTGAGGACGTCTCCTAGGTGTTTTGAGGAGTTGTGGTCAGCTTGCGTTTGATATAAAAAAAAGTTCCCTTTGTCGCCAAAATTGTTAGTCACAGTCAAAATCTACGAGATGCGGCTGATCACGTGAAAATTCATAGATCGACCACGTCGCGTTGGAGCGGAGACGAGGCCAGAGGCCATCAACAAGCCGAGCTTCAATCTTCCCAGCCTCACGACTTTTCAACCGGTGTCATCCCCTCTTCCTTACCATTTCCTTGACGAAGAATGACGGCTGGAACAAATACAATGAGATATTTCCACAACCTCCACGTATCTCAATTCTAAATGTCCTATTCGTACGACCGCTACGAGCGCACGCAGCGTGGCTCTTCCTCGCGTCGAGGAACCTTCTCCTATTGGATCCCACTCGCTCTCACCGTCACCGTTGCGACTGTCGGGATCGTAGCTTGGATATGGAGTGAGCGTGGTGATGAGGAGGATGAATTGCCTCCGCCACCGGGAGGTGACAATGTCTATCCTCGACCTGACTATGGGCGCAATCCAGATGGCAGCATACGGACTGGTCCACCGTCCTACGCCGATGTAAGACCAGGAGAAGTTGCATACGGCACTGCCCCAGCGCCGCAGAGGCCAGAAGAATCGCAAAGCTATATGGCGCGTATGTCGGGCGCTTTGAGACGTACACCAAGTCCACAGCAGATGTTCGACGGGGCCAGTCGCAGTGTTATGGGTGGGATTGGAGCTGTTGGGGCAGTTGTTGGAACTGCTCTCGGAAGCATTATGGAGGAGAATAAAGACGCGTATAAAGACCATAATGCTTGGAGCGAGGAGGCAGAAGCTAGAGCGCCTGGTGCGAGCCCATTACCAAGCGGACCACCCATTGAGATGCGCTCAGATAGCACCCCAGGGGTCTCATCAGCACGAGTTCCTGTGCACAATGGAAAGAGGAGGACAGTCGCAGTGGTAGTGTCTGCGGATACTAACCTCGAGGACTTGGATGACGATGGAGGAGAGTTCCACGAGCATGCTGTATGGTCCCTTCGACCCGAGCGCATTGCAGGTTCTAACGACTACAGTCTATCCTTTCTCACCTTCCTCGAAACACAGACTTCTCCAAAGTCCGCCTCTTCGTCCTCATCTATGCCCCTGGACTGAAAGAACATCCACTTGATGCTGCTTCGAAACCCCCTGGATCTCTCAGTTCATCGTTTTCCAACATATCACACCAACAAGCACAAACACCAGGCGAGGAAGCCGAGAAGATATTGTGAGTTTCTTCCTTCAATGTCCTAATCTTGCTGACACATTCAGATCTTCTAGCTCTTCATCTCCCGCTTTTAATGCTGTCTACTCGGAGGCTCTTAGCCTGGTTGAAAAAGAAACCATGGTCTTGCCCTTCACCACACCTACCGGCCACGTTCACATTCTACGCCACTTGAACCCAGATATCGTGTACCTACAAGAATCGCTTGCTGGAGACAATGGCGATGCTATCACACACCTACAGACCTGGCTTCGACAGGATGTCGTGTTGGTCGTGGGTGCAGATGGAGGGCATGGCGGTCTCGCAGACAGCGAGAGTGAAGCCGAGACTGTCGAGAAGAAGCCACAACAATGGTGGGAGAGAGAAGACAGAGTTGGAAGGGGACGAGGTATAGTGGTTGTGGAAGGATTGAGGGTTGGTGATGACTGGGCGAGGAGAATTGAAAATAGGGAATGATTCTATGACTTTTCTGCCTGGGGAATAGGACATGTATGAAGTTTATGCAAATGATTTCGATATAATTTTGAATATACGATGCACGGTTCAATGCAAGGCTGGGTTTCTATAGATTGTCTGCCTGGTGTAGGTATACAAACGTAGCTTAGCTTTGCCGAGAGCTACCCCTGAGAGCCTTCCTAATTGGAGTTTGGATATCTCAACGTATGGTCGGACGTAGTTCTCGTATTCTCTGCATCCCATGTGCACTTTCTTGCGCAGCGGCCGATGTGCTGCTCTGCTCCGCCACCCGCACGAAACACTCGCAATCCTTCAGAGCTTAATCTCAGCAAAGCCTCAAAGTTCAATTGATAAGGGGTAACTTCGAACCTCTCTCGGAAGAGAGCTCCTATGTATAAGAAACAATCCGCACATCTAGACCTTGCTATTCTCAAACATTTTCTTTGACACCGGCGATCTCAACTTTCTGGATTGATCTGAACCTGTCTCTTTCTGAGAACAAACACCAACCCTCTTGATTATTATACAATTTCTCAAATATGAGCTGCGGCAACTTCTGGTTAGCTATCGGTCAGTTTCTACATGAGTTCTGCAGAATCTTCAGTCTAGCAAACTGCATGTGTTCTTGCTAAGATACCATGTCACGTGCCACATATACCCAATCAAGCCAAGCTCAATTCGCACACGGATGCCACCCCACCAACTCTGCCCCTCCACAACTTCTCCACGTTCACTACTAGAATACACAACATAGCTAGACACAATGTCGCACGCACGCATAGAAGAAGTGTCCGACTCCGACCCATCCGAGGGCGATATCTCAGACGCTATGTCCGACTTCGACGAGCGAGAAGTTCTTAAAGCAAGACCAAGCGCAGTTACAGCACCCAAACCCTCTTCCTCCCTCATAAATCCCTCCAGCATCCCTTCTCGCTCCCCGCAGGTGCAGACCGGTCCTGACGGCACACAATTCCATTCTACTGAGGACGATTCAAAATACAAGGACTTTCAGTGTATATACCCGATTTATTTTGATAAGAATAGGAGTCGGAAGGAGGGTAGAATGGTAGGGAAAGAATTGGCGGTGGAGAATCCCATGGCGAGGGAGATTGTTAATGCGTGTGGGCGATTAAGGCTGGAAACGTTGTTCGAGCCTGCCAAGTGCCATCCAAGAGATTGGGCGAATCCTGGACGTGTAAAGGTCAAGTTGAGGGGAGGGAATAACGGGTCGATAAAAAACAGTACGTGCTTTCTCTCCCAGCAATATTGGGCTGGAATTATCTGCATGAAGAATCTGCGACTTGAGGGTCTTAGAGTCCGGCGTGTAGTTGTCTAGAAGGTTGCTAACCTTAATCGTAGAACATCACCTCTACACTATGATTGCAAAACATCTCCAACTATTCCCAACCACAACAGCAACCGCACAACTTGTCCGCGTGCCAGGCGTCCCTCCACCAGATGCATCGAAACCATATCCCGAGCCAGCAGTACCAAAGGGCTGGAAGATGGGAAGCATATTACCGTACTACTCTCCAGCAATTACTGGTGGTGGAGTGAGCGAGAACTTCTTCAAGGATATGATGGCTGAAATGCAAGGCGCTGGAGGTTCTGGAGGTGGCGGTATGCCTGGGATGCCAGATATGTCTGCCATGCAGGCAATGATGAGCGGAATGGGTGGCGCTGGACCTTCTGGTACCGCGGGCGGGAGTGGAGGTGCGCCGAAGAAAGATAAGAAGAAGAAGAAATGAGGTGGTGTTGTAGCGGGTTGATTTGATATACTTCTTGACCAGAAAACTATGGAATCGTAGGGGAATACATCTGTGTGGAAGATATGCCCGAAGTATAGAAGGCATTAGATCTTATACACAGAAAGAAAGGTGGACATCAAGCGGACTCGGAGCGGCAAGATCTCAGAGGAATATTAGCTTGTTGTGCTAAGATGTCAAATTACACCCAGATACCCGAAAACTTCCGAACAAATAATAGTCTGCTTCGTCTGGAAATGTCCTGGAATGGAAAGAGACTCGAGCGTCCTGCAAATCGATATCTATTTCCATCCCTAACTAAATGTCTTCCTATCCTCCAATTCCGATCGTCTTCTGCTCCTCCTTACTTTGCCGTGTCTAGCTTGATTGGGTTGGATATTCACTACTTTCGTCTCGGCTTCGCCAATTTTATCTCTGTACTAAATCTTGAAAGTCGTCTTTGCGGAGTCCATCTCATTCCTCAACACATATTCAACCTCGTCCTTCTCTAACCACCTTCACAAGATTGGCTCTCTCACCGCAACTCTTTTCTTAACTTGCCCCGCAGATCCTTCAATCTATCGGAGGTTTTCTTCGAACACCTCTTTTCTCTCGCTATTTGTTGCTCGATATCGGATCTATTTGCGAGGAGCCTACTTTCGAGCACCATTCTTCAATCAAGATCGGAGAAAGGCAATCCTCAAAGCTCATCCCTAATTTGAGTCTACTACTAACTCGTCGAATCACGGACTATTACCCTCCTCTTCAATACAGGTCAATTCTAACAAGTATTGAAGAGCGATTAAGGTCTTGCAAGCAACGTGCATTACGTTTTTAGGTCCTTGTAAGTTCTTTTACGCTCACTTTTCCGCTTGAATTATATTATGCTTCACGTTATTTAGTTATTTCCTATTCACTTCTTTAACTTACGTTAGTTCTCTAAACATTCGAAAATCTTTTTTCTTTCTTAGCTCGAGACTTGTTTACGGCTTCGCCCTCTCTTAACCTCGTCTCGATTTGAATTAAGAAAAAGTAAATGTAATACTTTTTACCTTTTTCTCGTTATTCCTCTAAATATTTTCGTACATTTATAGCTAACTTTCTAATAGCTTCGAGGCTTCGAAGTTGACGTCCTCCATTACTCACTTCGATCTCCCAACTACAAATACTTCGAAAGCTCTTTTGCTTTCAAGACTTCAAAGCCTCCACGATGATGAGGATACCACACACCGAGTACGTGATCAAGGACGATGGCAGCTTCGAGATCCAGCATTATGGTAGATTATCCTTTTATGCAAATTAGCATTGTTGTCAAGTCCCTTTACTAATTAAATTAAAATAAATAGATGACCCATCTCAAAGTTCCTTGGATCAAGGCCCGCAATCTGTTGAGAACTCTCGACCTCAATCTCGAGCCTCCTCGGCTTCTTCTACTCTCCGAGCTTCGAGTGAGGATGAACATATGAAAGTCGATAATAGCATGGATGCGGGCGACGACGAGCTTAACACCAACCAATATATTCGAGAATATCCTAAGCAGCAAGTTCAAGATGGCAGAGTGCTCATCGACATCGATGCTTTAGAAGATGAGCTCGAGGCTGAGATTTACGAGGAAAAACTTCATGCTAGTTCCTCTAGACCTATTCCTCAAGACAAAGGCAATGTGCCAATGAGAAATATACCAATATCACTTCCATGGATCAAGCAAGATAGCGTTCGTTGCCAGCATATGACATTAAAAGGTGGCAAGACAGTTGAACTCCAAGCGGGATCTTTCTTGTTTATAGTCGACATTATCAAGAATATGCAGACAGATGAGGTTAAGTTGCGAGGCTGGCAGTTACAGAGGTGCTCGAGTCTTGATGGGCTACTTCGGAGAGGCCTTAATGAACTATGTTTCGTTTATGAAATCGAGCTGGACGATCCTCGCTCGATGGAAGAACAAGCTATGATTGAGACTAAGTTGCAGCAGGTTTTCAAAGTTCGAGAGCTTATTCGCACTAACTATCCATTTCCACACCTTCGATTTTCGGACCCTATCATCGTTTCAGACGATAAGAATGAGAATCAGAGGTTTGCTCGGGACAATGATCGGCTTGTCGCTCGCTGGAAGTACGTCACCAAGTATGAAAATCGAGCGGAGCGCTTAAGAGTACTAAAGTATCCTTTCAACATCCGTGGAAAGAAGCTCGAGACTCTGAACGAGGAGGAATGTACCAAAGGGTATTATCTGGACTCCCTTGTCAGCAGATTCCTTGGGCGAGGTGAGACTATACTCGGGGGCTCTAGTATGCCTTTCCTCAAGCAAATGTACACCTACGGAGATGCTTGTAAGATTTAAATATCAACTCTGAACCTATACCAAAAGCTAACATGAAACAGTTTGCGGAGCAGGAGGCACCACAAAAGGCGCAGTGCTGGCTGGCCTGTTAGCCCTTTGGGGTCTTGACAAGGACACTAATGCTGGTCATACGTGGCGGAAGAATTTTCCTACAGCTGCGCATTACGAGATGTGGGCTTCCGAGTTTGTTGCACTGCCAGACGAACTAAAGCAGTCCTTGGTCGACATCCTTCATCTTTCACCACCATGCCAGGTGTGGTCACCTATTCATGTCAGGCCTGGACGGGACGACGAACAGAACTTCGGTTCATTGTTCGCATGCGAGGAGCTTCTCAAGAAAGCCCGACCACGCATTGCTACTGTTGAGCAGACATTTGGCATTCTCCACCCCAAGTTTACCAATGCATTTAACTCTCTTATCCAGATGTTCACTTTTCATGGTTACTCGGTGAGCTGGCAATTGGTTGAGTTTCAGAGGTGGGGTCTTGCTCAACGACGTCGACGTCTCATCATTGTTGCTGCTGGGTATGCTCCTTGTCCCTAAATCTTATTCCAAATATACTGACTAACATCGCCTAGCCCAGGCGAAACTCTTCCCGATCTTCCGCCTTATACCCATTCCGAGAACCTTACAAGAGGACTTAAACCTTTCACAAGCGTCGCCTCGGTTCTCAACCGGATTCCACGAAATGCGCCAAATCATGATGTACATGGTATGCAAGCTTGTGGAACTATGAAGGCTCCGTGGGATGCATCGGGAATAGCTGCTTGCATTACTTGTAATGGAGGAGACAAAGGCCATCCCAATGGCACGAGAAATTTTACTCATCGTGAACTGGCAACATTGCAGTCATTCCCCCTCGACCATATCTTCTATGGAGGAGCTATTAGGAAGCAAATCGGAAATGCTGTTGCACCGCAGATTGCGAAGATTATTTTCCAAGCCATTGTCAGGCATCTCGAAAAGGTGGATGACGTTGTTAGGGAAGTTTATGTGATTGACTGAATTCTTGTTTTGAGTTGAATTGCTTTGCTTTTGTTTTCGGTATTCCAGTTCATTCTCTGTTGCGGGTGTATGAAGAGGCCTTCAGAGCCTTTAAGATAGTTAGATAACCTTCATGATGATCACTAAGCTGCAGGGTCAGTTGATAGAAGTTGATCGATTCGTCGAGGTTTACTTGATAGAATACCATGCCTTTCTTTATTATTATTTGGTCTTGAACATATAAATGTAAAGGACTCTCAGGTATTACTGATCACTTGATAAAGTCCCATATGATCGGCTTTGTTCAACTCTATCCTCGGTTTTACAATGTTGCAATAATATAATTCAACTTAGAACCCCTCCATGCACACCTGTCATTCTCTCGGTGTTCATTTTCAAATCTAGCATTTTAAATGTAAATCTTGCCTATTAAACCCAAATTTGTATCGAGCACTAGGACCTCGTTCTCGGTTCGTCCTCGAAATTATAGTGCTTCTCAAGAATTCGATTCACCTTTCATCGCCTCCTTTTGTCGCGCACGCGCACATACAACCTCTTCTCCAAGAATACCCAAACACATATCCAAAGACAGGCGCTTCGGCCCTAGGAGCATTCAAGAGAATGTCGAGCCAACGGACGTACATTGCGGCATCCTCAATCCCTGGCGCAGGCCGCGGACTTTTCGTTTCGTCAAATGTTTGTGCTGGTGACCTCATTTTCGCTGTCAACAAGCCACTATTGGCAATTGTAGACGAGAAAATTCTGGCAAGCACTTGCGATGAGTGTTTGGCATACTTTGGGACAATGGGGAGAAATGTCAACATAAAGGGAGGTATTGAGTATATGAAATGCGAGGGGTGTGGGGTGTTGAGTTATTGTGGAAAGGTATGTTGAATCCTGACATCTGCCATGGTTCGAAGTCCCAACAGTGTTGCGCCGCTCTAGTTTACATGCGTATTATTTTGGCAAAGAGATTAGGACCGAGATTATTTTTGTCTTTCTTTGATTTCGGCGCAGATGCAGGCTATAGACATTGCAGAGCTGATGACTGCGCAGACCTGCAAGGACAATGCCTGGAATTCCCACCACAAGTACGAATGCAACATCTACAAAGACATCAAAGATCACGAGTCCGACGCAGATTTCAAATGCACCAGAATTGGCTCCAAGCGCCTGCGCTGCATCGTCCGCCTGCTGTCTCTGCAAAAGCACAAGCAGATATCCGACGCTTGCTTCAAGACATTTACCATGCTTGGAGAAGGACGTCAGCGCAGTGACAACAACTGGGTCCATTACACCATGAACTTGCTTCTCAAGCATGGTGTTACAGATCTCCCTCTCTTGCAACTGGAGCATCTTATCCTGGCGGTACACCGCTCCCCCTTTTTTGCCGAGGTCGCTTCGCTAACTGCCTTGTCCATCCAGGTCGCAAATAACGAATGCCAGCTCGACACGCCCAATCTCCTGACTTCCTATCAACTCGAGAATTATGGCACGTACCAACAAGTTGAACCTCTTCCGATTGGTATGTGCCTCGAGCCTCATTATAGCATGATCAACCACTCTTGTGCACCGAATGCGTTCTGGACCTTCGAGGGACGAGAGCTGCAGGTTCGTGCTGAGAGAGACATTGTTGCCGGAGAGGAGCTTTCCATCAGCTACATTCCACGGGGTCACTTCTACGAGCGCCTGGAAAAATTGGGTAATTGGGGGATCAAGTGTTTATGTGAAGTCTGCCAAAAGGGACCTATCGAACCAGTTGGAAGCTTGCGCGGACGACTGGACAAAGTACTTGGTCATAAACCTTGGTTTGAGAATTCGGTTAAGGTTCGAGTTGATACGGTGATGGGGTTGATTGAGGATATGAGAAGTGAATGGTATGGATGGGGTGTTTGGCCGATGAAGTCGTTGTTCATGACCCTTTGCCGGTCCTTGAGAAATACCGGTGATGAGGTCGAGATGTTGAAGGTTTTGTTGCGAATTCGATATTCTGTTGACGTGGAGCAGGAGCCGAAGGCATTTTTGAGTGAGAGGGTGGAGACTTTGAGATTGTTAGTTGCGATGATGGAGCAAGTCCAGGGAGGTGCGGAGAATACGGGAGAAGCAGGAGAATCGGTTGCTGATGTATATGTGGGCATGAGAGTTGAGCTGTTGAGAGAGATTGAGACTTGCTATGGAAACACTTCGTCGTTGGCACAATGGGAGAAGAAGAGATTTCTGGAAGATGTTGGTGACGGAAAAGAAGTTGACGAAGGAGAGTTCCAGGCTGGGTTGTCACGACTTCTTGCTTGGGCGGATATTTCTGGCTAGTAAGATCAGGCTATGTGCATCCCCTTCTATGGGAGGCTTGCTAACTGAAGACATTCTCTTTGTCTCAGGGCAGGCTAATCAAATGAGATCTCTCACTCAGAGAAGCAATCCCGGCCCACTTCAGCAAATCATTCATAACCTTAATAAAATTCGCACGCTCTTCCTCGCTTGTATCAAGCGCAATGTAGATGAAACTGCTGTTTGTGTCTTCCTGAAAGGCTTTCAGTGCCTTAACAAAGAAACTTCGTTCAAATTTAGCGACTATAGAGTCTGCACCATAACACTTCTCGGTATCACTGGCTAACTTAGCCCGTAGATGTAAGAAAACGTTTGGAATAATCTCTCGGATGGCGGACGGAAGTTCCTCGAGGTTGGTGTTGTCTGGCATTGGAATACTCATCAAAGAGATGATGGTGTACAGAGTACAAAGCCTATAGTCCTCGTAAATTGGTGGAACAATCATAGGCTCGATCATGTAATAGATTTTCAAGGCCAATTTGAGACACTCAGAGGTCTTACCTTCACTTAAAAGTGCTAGGTAAGCTTGCTGATGCAAATCGCGCATTGGGTAAATTCCATAGCCCAAACCGTGCTCCTTCATGGCTTCTATGGCATCCTCAATGTCTGTCAACTTGGGGGGCTTTCGGGCTCCGTGGGAGTGAGCAAGTCGAAACATTTTCCTCCGGAAAGGGCCCGTGGGACCCGTGTCGCCAATCTTGCATGTTGGGCAATGGCAGTCGATATCGAAGTTTTTCAAATGGCTGCGTCGAAGGGCGTAGTCCTCCGTGGGGTCATAGCAGATTGTCAACTCATCGCCAGCTCTGATATCAGCACGTGCTCTGATTCTTAACTCTTTTCCGTTGCAGTACCATCGAGCATTCGCTGAGCACGAATGGTTCATCATGGCCACGAGAGGATCCAAGATCACGCCGCCAGAGATGACGGAGTATTTCTTGGGATCGAAGCTGCTGTCTCCTCTGAGCAGAGGCAATCCGATCACGAGTTGATTGTTGTGAAACTAAGAACATGAACCTTCCGCGGAAAAAAAGGATAGATAATGACCTACTATACAGAACAAATCGATGATCTCGTCCATACTGAGCTCAGTCTTCGTGAATGCTTTGGATACGTTGGCGACAGCAACAGCTACAGAAGCAAACTCCTGCTTGTTCATCTTAGAGTGCCTTCCTGTGCTAAGAGATCGTATCTCTCTCCATTCATCTTCGGGTACTTGGCCGTTTTTGTGTAGCTCAAGGACGCGAATTATGGAGCGCAAGTTTAACCTGTCCAGCATTGGCTTTGCTGTTGGATCTGGATGATTGACAATAGCTTGATAAGTCTTGCATTCGTACTTATGATGGTGTTTCCATGCTATGGTTTGGCAGTCCTGGGACGATTTAGTAGACGTTCTGATGCTTGCAAGATAACCCTATGATGCGGCTCCTTCACCTTGCTGCAGTAGTGTAGTATTTTGCATCCTCCACAAGCCTTGAACTTGATGCCGGTATCTTCTACAGTCCATAGCTCATCGACTTTGGCAGCAAAGCAGTTGTCGCAGATATGAGATAGTGATTGCGCATCATCGTCAACGAGATTGAGAAGTGGTTCTTTGATACTGAATATAGGGCCACCTGCTAGAACATTCCCGAGCACAAAGATCCCTCGGCCGGCACCGGTAATGGAAGAAGGTCCGACCCTGATAGGGACTTGGCAAGTTGCGCGTTCTGGTATGCTTGTAAATGGCGGATGAAACATGGTTGTTGTGTCAGACTTGGTCCTCACCTGCTTTGATTTGGGATATCTCGGCCGAGGATCTTAGTATGTACGATCTTGACGGATATGTAGGTCGTAGGATAGTGTGAATTGTTGGCATACAAGGTTGAGAAACACTTGAAATGGTCAAGGTAAGAAGCGGACGTTGAATAAAATTGTGCCATGCAGTTACTGAATTGGGCCTAGCTCCAGCTCTTATCCATGCTTTTCTGCCTGAACCCGAATTTTTATCGGTGGCCCCTGAGGAATATATGTGAAGGTTTATTTGAGAGAAGTGAATCGAAGGTAAAAAGAAATATCTTCTGTTTGAAAGCAAGCGAACACAATACTGAAATTCTGTTATATGGTGGTGCGACCACAGATCTCTGGCCCCTGTATTCTCGTTCACAGGGCAACAGCCTCGCTGTGGTACGCTGAAAGTAGGCAACTTAGCGACCCCAGCCCCCTATATTCACAGTGATTACACACTAAGCGGCATAAACGAGTTCAGCTGCCATTTAGGGCGTAGTGTCTACGATTCAAGTTTTTGGCTCCAATATGAGGTGTGTCACTAGCACCGCGTCCTGCTGTGGAGAGGATTTGATCATCGCGAAGCTTGAGTGTAGATAGAGCTTTTAACACCGTGTCCACTAGAGGTGTCTACCCTAGAGGTGCTACTTATGTTCCTCTAAGAGAAAGTAAGGATAGAAGGAGAAGATCTAGAAGGGTATGAAGAATTTGTTAATATGGGTAAGGATCGATGGCGTAGGAGGTGTGGAACTTTTTTTTTTGAAGCAGATTGAAACGAGGAGGTAGGAGGGTAGGTAGGTATGAGTTAGTCGAGCACGTACCATTTCGCTTAAATCGATATCCATTTAGGGGGGTCTGCAACTCTCGACCTCCGAGTGGCAGGAGGCGATGGTAAGTCTGGTAATATCTAAGTTGAATTTCAACGATAAACAGTGGCCGTGAGGTGGTTTCAAATACGGATAGGAGCGCATGATATTGTCACATTCTGCACTGAAGTTTCCATCCATGACAGGTGGCAAAGGAGTAGAACATGAGCGCAACATACGATAAAACACAGGCTCAGGACTACCTATTGGCGGAAATATACCTAATTTTGATTCACCATTCCCTCAGCTTTCGTCTCTGTAGTTTTCATACCTGAATCTGCAATGAATCTTCAAGCAGACACCGAAGCCCTACACAGCCTCCCATTCTGCGTTGGCAACCCATCCGCTGTCATTACCTCCCATGCCTCACTTCCTGGCGTAGTTGGGGCCCAAAATACTCCCCATGGATCCGTGTCCGTCTTAATGTCCCGCAACCTCTGATACTTATCCCCATAGAAACTTTGCTGCCAATTCGGTTCTTGTACATCCGCCTCGTTGACATACGATCCTCCATCCGGAGTCGCCTTCCTGATTATATCCATGGCGGCATTTAATTTCGCATGCGTATCTTTGACCTGTTGTGCCGCAAGGTTTCGTAATGGAACATTATCGAATATGTCAGCGTGCATGATTGCGTGGCGGAAAGCAGGGTTCACGGCGCTGTTTCCGGGATAACCTGCTGCAGATTCATCGGGCTTGATGTGGATTCCGTGGAAAGTGTACCCTAATTCGAGGACGGATCGGATCGCGGCCATGGTGTTGTTGAAAACTGCCTCATCTTCCCAGTTTGCGTACGGGAATAGACGGGTTGCAAATCGCACGTCGCCGGGAGAATCGCCTTCGCCTTGACGAGTTGTGCCCCATGAAAGAGAAGTCACAGGCATGCTTTGGTTCACAGGAATGCCTATTCTGTTCAGTTCTTGGTACAAGGGTTGAAGGAAGGTGAATGCTTCGGCTGCCGTCATGCCTGGTGTTTCGATGTTGGTGGTGAAGCTGAAACTCTTGTTGCTAGTTCGCGAAATGTAGCTATAAGCTGTGCCACCATTGTCGACGAGTGACTTGCCAAAGTAGTGATAGAGATTGACGCCCTGAAAGAATGTTTCGAGATTGTCGGTCTCGGCTGGTGGCGGTGGTAGTGTAAAGTTGAAAGGGAGCGTGAAGTTCGGGAACGTGAAGTTTGGTGGGAAGGTGAAATTGAAGACCGGAGGGACCCCGCCATTGAAGCTGAGGACGGATTCGCTTACGTACATAGCAGGATAGGCCTTGACAACAGCGGAGGTCACGATACCATAAGCGCCTATGTCATGTTAGACATCATGCCCGCTACATAATGAGGTTGACTGACCTGGTCCGCCCCCACGCAAAGCGTAATACAAATCTTCATTCGTGTCCGGATCTGCCGTCACAAATCTTCCATCTGCAGTGACAACTTGTAGAGACAAAGGTTGGTCACATCCTAGACCATAGATAGAGCCTATAGTAGAGTGTCCGCCACCAGCCATCCAACCTCCATAAGGCCCAACAGTAGATCCACCTGGTACAACGAGTGTCGCATTATATTTATCCATATATTGATACATCTCCCATGCTTCCAAGCCAGAGCCAACCCGAGCAGCGATATCACTGTAGTCTCCCTGTGTATACTCTGGTAGAAACTCGAAGCTTTTGAGATGGTGGGTCCAGACGCTGAGCGATCCCTATTGATCAGGATCTCGGAGTCAGTATACTTCTTTTGAATGTTTTAGGAGCAGATACGCATGTCCCAGGAGCTAAAGCCCCGGAGCAACAACTCCTGAATTAGGAAACGGTTCTCCGAGAAAATCGTCACTTACAGCACCAGTTGAGCGACCATTAAAGTCATGGCCTGTATTTCTGCGAGGAAAAATGTTAGCTACATCATAGATGAAATGGAAAAACGTACTTAATGACCAGTCTGATGTTTTTGTTCCTTGCAAAGTTGACAGCCATTTGAATATGCTTTACCGTCGTAGCATTCACGACATAGACTGGAAATCCGCCCTGAGTACAATTCCCAGTCGGGTAAGGGCTGGCATCACAAGTCCCTCCTTGAGGCCATGCAGTCAATACTGTGAGAGGGTCATCGATATAGAAACGAGTGTAACTCGCATTTCGAAAAAGGAAATTGCACTTGCTGACATCGTGCAGAGGTCCAGGATAGCAGACAGCTGCTGGGGGGGTGGGCTTCAGCAGGACCCCGCCAAGGGATTTGTTCAATTGGTGCCATTCATCGTCGACCGGCCAGTCTGAAGAAGTTGGATAAGCTTTGCAAGCTGGGCTTGAAGCTGAGGTGTTCAAATTGCTCGCATCGCCGAATGCTATGGCAGAGAAATTGCCAACATCCGCATCTGCAAGTTGAATTGATTCCCAGGGGAAATTAACGCAGTCAACTCTTACGAGGAGTGCCAGCAAAGTTGGAAGCAAGAAATAACGCATCACTAGATCAATGCAGGAACAAAACACTGTTCAGGAGACAGACAGACAAAACGAAAACACAAGCGGGGCATCCTGCTAGATGACTGAAGGTAAGGCCGACCTAGTGTTGGAAGTAATATTTCCCTTCATGGTGTCTGCCCACTTCCGTCAGATGATTGCTGGTTGTAACAACTGCCGTTTGCATTGCTGCAAAATGGAAAAATGTGTGCACATATGAAGTATCCACACCATACCAAGTCAGCACACAGCTTGTCGTTGCAGGAAATATATATTAAATCGCCGGTGACGGGTGCGGCTTGAGGCGGAAAGGATAAAGGGGTCGTGATGCCGAGATAATCAATTCAACCGACTTCCCGGAACGCTAGACCAAGGCAACAACTTACTTGGGACGAAGCGATAATGTTTTGGGGGCCTTGCAAACACAAAACTCTTGATCAAGCGGTGCCGAAATCCCGAAACTTGGCAACTCTTTGAGATGCTTGCGAAGAGAGTAATTGGCCATTCGCATCTCTGCAAATCTTATCCGGACTTGCCTCATGATCCCGAGCCCGAACAATCCATCCCATGTCAAATAATTCCGTGGATGTAGCAGCCTCTAACAATTTTCCAATCCTCGTGGTTCTTTGTGGAGAAGAAATGGGACATTGAAGCCCTCGAAGACAATAACGATATCTCCTCATTCAGTGTTACATAGTGCAGTACAATATATACGTATCCATATCCCGTAGCACAGAATCTGCATCCCTCATGTGCTCCTTACCACGAAACCTCAAAAGACCATGAATTCTTTCTAAAATCGCTCTCCTCTTCGTCATCGAAAACCCCAAATCCCAGCGAAGATTCCTAACTAATACACCTTCACATCTTCGAGGAGAACATCTTCGAGGAGAATATCTCCCAGACCTTCCCTATGCAATATTGAAAGACTTGAAGTTATCCAAAAATGAAAGATCTAACTTTGTACGTTCTTCTTGCCACGTATGACCCATACACAACGTCTTTGCCATCGTGGCTGTAAGTCCTTCATCGGTGTCGAACTTGGAGCGGTTAGCGGTATTCTGCACCACTTTGTAAAGCCGTAGTTCGGATCAGACAACGACTATCTTTATCTGTGAGGGGTAGAAATATTCTCTCTGGAGCTTCTTTGAAAGTTGCGAATTGACCATGCTTTCTGTCCTAGGAGTGGTAATGCCATCTATTGCGTTCCACTTGACTGTGTGGATGATCTGAAATCTGATGCCTGAGTATTGGAGTAACTCAGGTCCACGGCCGGATTCAATGAATCTTGCTTCCACATTCAACAAAGTGTTGCTGTCGGATTTTCCATCTAGTAGTCAGATGTGATGATTGACTTTGCGAACTCGTCTTCTTAAGTGAGACTGAGAAATGAGTAGCATAGTCTCGAGGATTCGAGGCAAGGTTTATGAGGAAGAGACTGAGCAATCGAGAAACTCGGCTTTAGGCTAAGTGGCATCTGGTAATCAAACGATCCTTGACGATTCTTTCCAAAGAAGCTAGCTCCTCATCCTCCCTGATGGATATTGACTCTGGTTGGGATGCTTCAAATTTCTCAAAACGTTCATAGCACTGACTGAACTTGAATGTATGATTATTGAACAGGAGGCCGCCAAGGACCAGCGCTTCAATATCTTAGACATATTTCTCTTCCTAGCTCACTCCCAGAATTTCATGATGAAATTTAAACTATTTGCTATATCATCAATTAATCCAATTTTTTGCCTGAGAACTTGAAGAGAACCAGATGAAGCTACGAATTAGATCAAAGGAGACTGAAGTATCGAAGCACTTCAATAGTGCTGTGACTACTGTACTGCAGTTCAAAGATGTTGTCACGTCGGTGGTTAGTGTCGAACCCCATGCGGCCATGGCATGGGCTGGTGTCTGTTTCGTTTTGCCAGTAATCAGACTATGCAATTTTGCCATTTCGAAATCTAATGTGGTACTAATGGTATTGTTTAGTTACTGCTGAATCACGAGCTCCAGCGCGATGCGGCAATCGAGGGAGTAGATGTGTTATCATCTATCGTCGCAAGGTCGAAGGCAATTGACGAGTCGCATGCGGATACGTTGGCTGACTTTCTAATAACCAGAAACTTTTGCTTTGATGGAAACGGCCCAACGAAGATGCCTAATATCATAGGAGAATACCAACGAAGCCATTACTCTCTTTCCTGCACCACGGACTTAGGTCTTGAAATGGGCTGAATATTTATAGCAAGATGGATTATTCCCCTCGTTCAATTTCCTCCTATAATTACCAATCAGCTAGCGAACAGTGGATGCTCCTTCATACGAGACATGCCTTTGACAAACGACGAGGCGCCCATATTGAATATACGTTATGCGAAATCTAACGCTCATTTGTTAACACATCTCGTGTGATTCAAAAGGAGTATTGTATCCTTACATCGACGTCATACGCGCCGCTGGGAAAGAGGTTGCTAAGAAGAGAATTCAATCTGGTACTGCTGATGCATCGACCTGGGATCTCTTGAGGTAGGCGACGGGTGTCTGGGCTTTCATTGGCCGAGCTCTTAGCTTTTCGTGGAGACGGCACCGTGAGAAATTTATTATCCATCATGCTGAAATCGTGGTAAGCGAAAGTCCGAGAAACGTATTTGAATAGAATAAACAATATCTAGGACCGAGTCGAAGGCTGGTTTTCCCTCAAGCATGAAACATGCTGCTAGACGGGAAGGGCGGAGGTTAAATCTCACTGTAGGGGCTCTGCATGTATCACCAACGCGCAGACCGCCTGAGCCGCATTGGCAGGCTGCACCCATCCGACACAAGGCGTGAACCAGGGCGGATCAAATGCAGCTGCAAATGGAATGCTGAATAGCGTTAGGCTTTCTCCACTTTTTCAAACTCGGTGAGCGTTTATGATGCTTACAGTAGGGCTTACCCGTTAGCAACATTCCCAGGCACTAGCAGGGAGCCTTTCTCGTGATAGCA
The DNA here is from genome assembly GCA_003988865.1 of Phialocephala sp. D728. Taxonomy (NCBI): domain Eukaryota; kingdom Fungi; phylum Ascomycota; class Leotiomycetes; order Helotiales; family Mollisiaceae; genus Phialocephala; species Phialocephala sp. D728. Next base: position 22,310 of record QYAJ01000070.1, on the reverse strand, counting down.
TCAGCGTTATTCCTCGTAGCTTCAGAGGTGTACGAAACACGAAGTGAGGTGGCTTTTCACCTTTCCTAGTTTCTTACTCCTTTATGTCTAGTCTCATTTAATTTTCAGTCCGATAGGCCTCGTGTCCAGCCTGTTCAGGTATCAGAATTGTGTGGGTGAGATCAGAGCTGCTGCCTTATGAGCCTGGTGACTTAAGTCTGTGTCAAGGTAGACATACTTCTGTCATCGAGGTTGGTTAGGACCATTTGCAGGCAAGATTCGAAGAAAAACTTGCATAGCACATAGTTTCCCTTCATAATCTAGCTGTACTTCTTCTCGTTGTGTCCTTCTCCGGAACTTTTGGTGCCTCAATCTGCTCGAATTGTTATAATCCAAAACAGCAAACTTGTCTACAGAAAATGGTTTCTTTGTATTATTTCCAACCCTTTGCAAATTTGCGCTCTGTTTTCATTCTACGCTTCGAGAGCAATGACCTTTTGCGTCATGTGGTGGCGAAGCTCCTCTTCAAGTTCTATCACGAGGCTCTGCGGCTCTGAGGCCCTGGTTATCACAGGCGTCGAGGCACATTGGACAGGTGAGGCTCTGTCCTAGGAGGTTGCATTTAGATTCCACTGCTCTCGCCACTGTCTCAGACCTCACTTCCGAAGTGCTTGCTAGAATAACTTATTTTCCAGCTGAAAATTTTAGCAGAGATATCTATGAGGCTCCTAATTATATCTCCATATTCATTTAATCGATAATAATACCCATTTCCTGCGCTAGCTTGACTTGTTAGACAAAGTGACTGCTTTCTCCCTCTAGAGCCAGTCAATCGCAGCAGACTTGTTTGTTTTAAACTCGGTCAAAACTACTCTAAACCGTTCAATTTCGGACAGGCAAGAATGCCTCCTCGACCACAGTCCATTGTTAAAGAGGGTGAAAACATGTCACTGGTAATTTTCTCTAAACTGATGGGTATTGAGCCCACAAAGCCTTTGCTAAGGCTCCCGCCTTTTTAGGAAGACGCTGCGTGTAGAGGTCCTTACCGCAGGAAGAAGAGACGTCTTAGGTCTCTGATTCCTGACTGTAAAGGGTTTCTATTATTGGTGCGTCTAAGGAAGGAAGAGGTCTCGCGAGAGCTATTTACATGAAGTGGGGTGCTAGGGCACGTGACTACCGTTATACTGCGCGTGCAGCCCGACCACCTCCTGATCCACAAATGGACTCAATACGCGGCGAAGGGCACCACAGAATCCCCGCAATATTGTTTGATGGCGATGCCAAAGCACCTGGGCTTCATAGGGAGCCAAGTGAGTCAGCTCTGTCAGACATATCAGAGTGGACCGTTAGCGACCTTGGAGAGCGCCACTACGCCAAGGCTTACCCACCAGAAGACCGCCCAGCTCAGCATCCTCATCGAAAATTAGCCAATAGATTCTCTCTTCAAGACCGACTGCTAAAGGCTAGAGAACGAATTGATAAGACAAAAAAAGGATTTTTCCCTAACGGTGCGCTGGAGGAAATCATCAATGAGGAAGTGGTTCTTGAATTTTTCAAAGTCTCGAAAACGCTTCCGGAAGATCAAATAGGAAGGTACTCAAAGACGATCTGCTACACACCACTAATAGATGATCCCACTCCGAGCTATAGAAAAATATTCGCAATCTTGGTCCTCCTCGATCACCCAGAGAGAATCGGACAGTTTGTGGAACATCAGTTAAACGACAAAGACCTTCCGTTGAAAACCGTACCACGAGAAGACGAGGAAGACCTCTGGTATTTCAGCCGCAAATCCGGTCCAGATAACCAAATAAAGTGCTTTGATGGGTGGAGCTCTGCGGCCTGCATGAGCTTCGATGAATGGCAATGGACTATGCTAGCACCGTACTTCGCGAAGGGCAAGAAACGGCAGGTTCTATTTTACCCCTTCGCAGAAGAAATAGTTCTACCATGGACTTGGAAAGCTGATGAAAGTCGCAACGGTGGATTTTCTGAAGTTTTCAATGTCAAGATACATGGCAAACACCATGAATATCATGGTTCAAAGGTAAGCATAAGCTAACTTCGAGTTTGCTTCTCTTTTCTTTAGTTGCATGCTAGGTGCTAATGGTTGCAGCTGGGTGATGGAAGCTTCGCAGTCAAAAAGCTCTGTTTTGAGTTCGAAGAAAGAAATAACACAAAGCAAGGGTCTATTACCAGAAGAGACTATGAGCGCAAGAGAAATTCTGATGCCAGGAAAGAATTTCAGGCGGAGGTCGAAATACTAAGGCGGTTTAGCGGAGATACTCACGAACACTTAGTCTCGCTGCTGGCAGCATTTCAACAGGGGATGGACTATTATCTCTTATTCTACTGGGCTGAAGCGGATCTTCTCAGATTTTGGGGAAAAACTTCTCCTGGACTAGCGCTCAACAACAAAGATGACCTAAAGTGGATGATCCGACAATGTCGAGGGATTGCTGATGGTCTCCAGCGTATCCATGAATACCAAATAACAAACCCAATAGCGAGCAAATCTGAGGAATCTCGCGAGCATCAAGAGGTGGATCCACGAGCGCCTTTTCGGATCTATGGTCGGCACGGAGATATCAAGCCCGAGAACTTTCTAATATACAAAGATAAGGATGATCCAAATGATCGAGGCGTTCTTAAAATCACGGACTTTGGACTTGCAAAGTTTCACTCCGAGCAGACCCGCTCCAATATTCGAAAGTCCCGGATTGTTGCTGCAACGCCGACTTACCGGCCGCCAGAATGTGATATGGATGATGGTTTAATCTCAAGGTCTTTCGATATCTGGTCATTAGGATGTGTCTTCCTGGAGTTCATTACGTGGCACCTAGGTGGTTGGCCTTACTTGAAAGAATTTGTCAAAGGTCGGAAAGCGAAGGATATACACGGATTCAATTCGGATCAATTTTTCGAAATTGTGAAAGTCAAGGAGAATAATAAGGTAACAGAAATTGTCGCAGCCCGAGTCAAGTTGGAAGTGGTCCAGGTAAGTGCTGTCCTTCCCTGCAAATTTTGAGATTTCTCCTCGCTTCTATTTGTATAAAAGAGTACCGATTCACTAATCATCTTCAAGTGTATTAATACCCTCCACAATCACGCAGCATGCTCTGAAACTATACACCACTTCTTGAATCTCATACAGGACGAAATGCTCCTTGTCGAGTCCAACGACCCCCAGGATACCAAGCAGAAACGAGCAACCTGCAATAGGGTTTATCGCAAGCTTGATGAATTGTATAAAAACCTAACCGACCCATTTTTTCAACTAAAGGCTGCCTCTTGGAAGCTCAGGGAGAGGCCTCTTCCAGACACAATCGCGGTCGAGGTGGTTCTCCACGAGGATGCCAACAAGGCCGTGAATTTGCGGTTTGCAGAGCTCAGAGAGCACGTAGGCAACACGATCAGACGTGTGCGAAGTCCTCACAATTTTTCAACCCGTCGGACTCAGAGCAGTATTTAGTGGGGGTTATTCTGCGTAGATCAAGAGGCTTAATTTACTGCCTATTTTATTCTCTTCTTTTTCCCTTTTGTATATTTTTTGTTTTTAAAGCTAAATCTTGTATTTTAACATCATTTAAAGAATAACGGGTAGCAAATCAGGAGGTTAAACTATGAGACACCTAATGTCCGTAAAGGCGTGAGGGTTTGGGTGAATTGGAGATGAGGGACCTGAGACATTAAACAAATGATACAGCAGATGTGATAGAATCACATGTGCTCAATCACGTGAAAAATCATTCCTCTTCCAATTCTATTCCTCAAACATTCAAAGCTAAAAAAAATCTACTTTCAGTAGGCCAACCTCTTGACAGGCCCAGGGTACATCAAAATGGTATCATCTTATTCATCAGCCACGTGCTGAACGCTTGCGGTAATGCCTCTGCTTGCTATATATGACAGCAATTTCCTCCTGCGGTTTCTACTTAGCCTGAGGATGGCGAGAAGAAATTGCACGTGGCAAACTTACAGCAGTCAGATTGCGAGGAATGATGAAGTGGTATTGGCCCATCTCGGTCTGCGTGCGCTATCGTCAGGTAACGCTCCACACCGGCCCTTAAGAACAGGGAAAGTCCCGACACAGTGCGGGTGATATTACTCACATCAACTGACCATTCTTGCCCTGGAAATAGTCGGTCAAGCTCCTTCTGCAAGGCTTTCATGTCGTTGTAGCGGAGCGGGACAATCTGCTCGACGGACGGCATATTGTTCCGCAGAGGCAGACCACAAGGCAGTATTCTTTGTAGAAGGGATAGTGCCCTAGGAGGCTTGAAGTCCAGGTAAGAGGCATTTATAAGGCTCCACGGGTTAATAGAAGCGATGACAATTAGTGGGGTGTGGCAACGTGGCAAACGGTTCTCAGTGAAGGGACGAACCTATCAAGTTAGGGCAATTCTGCAGTGTAACAGTCCGACGCATGAACCCGTCAGTAAATGGGGATTTATCAATATGTAGAATTTGTGTGCTGTCGGGACTGCGGTGGCCTTTACTGGGCAAGACAGCATTTCATTTTGGTTAGTCAGGTACCCCATTAATTAGTAAACTTAACGAGCGAGCTGCAGGAGATTATGGCGGATTAAGGAGGCTTAGATGCGCAGCACATGCTAGCTATACTGGGTGCACTCGAGATAACCGCTGCGGGCGGTTGCTCAAATGTCGTGTACTCTTCATGCTTCCTAGAGAAAATCTCTCACGATAATGGGAGGCTCCAATCACACCGCCCAGTCAAAGGTGCCAAAACATTTTGTGGGTCATTGTTCCTAATACACCGAGATCCAAGCAGATACATAAGAGAAAACTTTAGAAACCTTGATCAAAATGGATTGGCCTTTGAAGAACCCTGACTTTGATGATTAGGACCTGGATAATGTTTTCGAGTATGAATCTCGTGGCAGTAGGGTTGTGCGTCTCTTGGCTGACGGAAATGTATTTACCATGAGATTATAATCACTTGTTTCGAGATCATTACTCATTATTTACAGAAACATAAAGAATAGACTTTAAAATCTGAGCGTCAATGGGCGGAATGGCTAGAAGAGGTAATTAGGTTGAAGTTTACTACTTCGCTATTTCGATTTATGTAAGAGGGCTAATACATATAACAGGACCACTTTTCGTTAGTGGAAGGGCCACAACCCGGCTTGGATGTTATGTATGTGGCTTCAGGGCATCGTCTTCTCTCTTATTTCGTCTATCAACTTACGCGACTCCAGTCTTGCAGGCCGTGCTGAAGAAGACAAATCACACAATGGCGCCATCTTAGAATATCTCCCGTTCTCTCGCAAGACTTTCACTCGGATCACTAGGATATTACCTCTCCACGGAGACATGGTTCGCATCATAAATCGTTCAGATACAACTTTCTTCTCCGAGATTAATCTTGTTGATGCCCAGCCTGGTGTTTTATGTTGGTACCCTAATCATGCTCGTATAGCTTATTTCCTAATCTAACCAATGGTTAGTCTATTGCTGCCGTACACCCAGTACCTGGCCCGGCGGTCTAGCCGTGGCCTCAGTCTTTTACCCTAAAACAGGCTTCACTGCCGCCATAGTTTTTGGGTGCAACAAGAACCTAACTGAGACAATCTTGGGGCGCATACATAACTCGGAAGATACTTGGATACGTCCTTTATTTATCATGGGCATTCTAGCCGAGGATGAACGTGAACGACATATTGAGCTCGTTCGGAGGAGGGTTTTTGATCTGCTCAAAAGCGTTTATGCTATGAGCAAACAGCTCAGATCTCGGCCACGTCTACATTAGATAAGGAAAGCTACTCAGTTGACTTATGGATCAAAATGAGCCAACTGCGTACCGGACTCGAGAACTGGAAGGTGCAGCTGCTGAAGATCATTACCCATATCGATGAATTTGAGGAAGTGATCTTGAACCTTCAAAACTGTGGCCTGGGATCTGAGAAAGTGGACGACGAGAATTACGCCTGAAAGCTGTTGTCCAAGCAAACCGGCCGGCGTATCAAAAAAAGATTGCTGGAAATTGTATGTGAATATGATGAGAAGATCAGGGAGTGTACAATGGTAATGGACGGAATGACCTTGGCTACACAGTTGGTCAGTCTGCCTATCGGCCCATTGAAAGAATTAAAAGCTAAATGAGATTCGCAGTCATGGAATCAAATTGGTTATCAAGACACAAGAATAAATTTGAGAATCGCAAGCGACACCAAGCAAGACTTGAGCCAGATGAAGTCAATAGCGCTCCTCACGATGATTTTTCTTCCCGCTACCTTTGTTGCCGTGAGACTCCCTCTTCTCATCAGTTCACCGTCGTCTAAGCATTTAACTCTATACATCTAGTCTCTATTCTCGATGACTTTCTTCAACTGGTACCCTCCGGACGGCCATGGGGTGCTTTCGCCGTACGTGTGGATATATCCCGTGGTGACAATATGTGTCACTCTTATTGTTGTTGGCGTTTGGTACGTATTTACAAAGAGACGCAAGATTGCTTCAGGCGAGACGTCGTCAGTATAGAAATACAGTGTCTCCGTTTTTGCACTCGACCCGACTCCAGCCTATGGTATGCACCATAGATCGATCATGGGCAGTGAGCATGCTGCCATTGTAGAAGATTATTACGATGGAGCAGACACACCATTTGACAGTCACTGCACTCACACGCATAACTATGCAACCAGTACCGAAAATGGTAAAGCATTTTCCTTTAATATACTTTGTTTATTATAAATGAAAAATAAATATTTTGCGAATTATTTTTGTAATAATTATTACAAAAAAACTTTGAGTATAAAGAATATAATATTGAAAATGCTTTTATTAAAACGAGTTTTTTTATAAAAATTATATATATTTATTGATAATTAAAATAAAATAAAATAGCGGAATTAGCATTATTTTCTAGAAAGAGTCGCGTATAAGTAAAGTAAGAAGTTTTAGATTTAGTCGAGAGATATAATAAGGAGAAAAGAAGTGTTTTTATAAATGTTATCGAAGCGCTATCCTCGAAGCGGGTGCGCTAAACTCAAAGTTTACCTCCCTTTTCGATCGGATCAAATGAGTAAACGGAACCCTTGAAGAAAACAAAGACCACAACCTCAAGTTTCCGCGGTATTTCGTTCGGAATCGCTGAAGATATAAGCAAATCGAGTCAATACTAGCAAACGATAGGATATGGATATACCCGATGGCATTTATTCCTTCCCTAATACGAAACATGCGTGGAAATTTGAGGCGTTGATTTTGATTTGGGATGAGCTGATGGTAAAAAGGTTATGTCGGTAGAGTCCAAATAACAGCGCAGGCATCGGAAGTCCGTACGCCCGGCTATTGGTCGTTGGTCGTCAGGTACGCCTGAGATCTGCCGGAGAGCAATCATTTATCCGAATATGATTTTCAGGAACAACCGCACCCAGCGATATTTTTTTTTCTCCTACCCATTCTTTCTCCACGCGGGACAAGGCAACCTGGGGCATAATGCCAATTGGGGCTAATATAATATGAATGCGGGGTGATCAAGCTCTGAGAATGAAAGCCAAGGTCCCAAGGATTGACCAAGCTTAAATAGCTGGCCCAGCCATTTGGGACTGGAGAGCCCAGTAAGATCATAGTGACAAGTGTCCTTGGGAAACATTTCACCATGTCTCCAATTACGAGTACTCTGTTTGCCGGGTTTGCCTTACTGCCCACTGCTTTCGCGGCCACTTCCACGCTTCTGGCATCACACTTCAGCGGGGCGGTATTTACTCTCTCCTTAAATACACAAGGTAGCAATGGCACGCTTGCTATCACTTCCGCCACTGGAGGCTGTGGCTCCACGCCCACTTGGCTACAGTACTACGACGACACCAAGAAGCTGTACTGCTGGGACGAATCATGGCAAGGCTATGGAACCATGGCAGAGTACAACGTGTCAGCCGACGGCTCTTTGATCGTTAACGGCCAGGCGGAAACCACCGGAAACGATGTAAATGGAGTGCTGTACGGAGGACCATCTGGGAGGAGTTTTATAGCTTCTGTGCAATAGTAAGTTTCGCAGATGTTACTTTCGCAAGCAAGCCTATCTGACACTTGAACAGCACTCCCTCGACCCTCACAACTTACGCCCTGCCTTTGAAAGCAGGCCCTGACCGTCCTTTCACTACACCTCTTCAATTTGAAACCTTCTATATGGCTAAGCCAGGACCTAATGAACGTCAACATGACGGACCCCATCCGCACCAAACTCTTCTCGATCCCACTGGGAAATTCCTTCTCGTGCCTGATCTCGGCGCTGATGTAATTCACGTCTTTGCCATCAACGCTGCCAGTGGCCACCTCAACGCATGTCCCGATGCTCAGACGGGCCCAGGTGACGGTCCACGACACGGAGAGTGGTGGAGCCCGAAGGGTAACACTTCGTCCACGGATGGTCTAAGGCTTTACACTGTTAACGAGCTCGGAAACTCGGTTTCGGGTTGGAGTGTCACGTACGGTGCGGGATGTCTGAGTCTGAACAAGACGCAGACGATCAGCACCTTCGCTGGGGGAAAAGTCCCAGCCGCGACGGTGTTCAACGGCGCTTCATTCCCCCCTAAGGCAGCCGAGCTCCGCATCGTAGGCAATTCCCTCTACGCTGCTAACCGTAACGATAAGTTGTTCGGAAACCAGACGGATTCTTTGGCGACGTATTCGATTGATCCTGCAACTGGGAGTGTTACTTTCGTTGAAGCGACGAGCGCGCATGCTTTTTACCCAAGGAGCTTTACTGTTAATAAGGCTGGCACAATGCTTGCTGTTGGTGGGCAGACGAGCTCGACAGTGTCAATCATTGCGAGAGATACTGCGACAGGGAAATTGGGAGGTTTGATTGCGTCGTTGCAGGTTGGGATCCAGGGGACGTATACTAATGAGGATGGATTGAGTGCTGTCGTTTGGGTTGAGTAGGCGTTAATTGTGGGATGGTTGTGAAGCAATTGAGAGGGAAAGGTGTAAGGGGGCCAGCGATCAGAGGGTTTGGAAATGGTGTTGTGTAAGCCTTTTAAGAAATAGTGGAGAATGAAAAATTGGGCTTGAGATGAGGATGTGTTCATGCCTGCGATGATGGTGACGATGAAATAATTGCGATTTGCTGAAGTAATACGTTATGTTTGTGTCTCGTGCCCAGATAGATCTTCTCTTTCGAGCGGTATGTGTGCATGTGATGAACTCTGTTGTAGTGCAGCTATATTAGAGATGCGTAAGGGGTTTGAGGGGTGAGGAAAGGATGATAGGCACTAGATAAATGTCTGAAGTATACATAGAGATTGTTGAGATAGCATATTTTGAGGCAGAGGTGGACTCACATTGAATAGCAGCACAGTCGACATCAATTGGTTGACCTCGCTTAGAGGCCCCTGTCGTGCAGCTATTCTATCTCATTGTTGATAAGCAAGTATCTGTGCTAATAGTATATGTGCTAAGTTACAACGTCCTCATCGCATCAGTACATTCTAAGCAACAGTCAAAGCTACCTCTGTTCCTTCATAGTGTCTCCAGCATATCCGTTGTCTACGGTTATGTCGGTTCAATCAGTGACAGTTGTCAACTTGACCAAGAACGGCGTACGCCGAATGAAGCCAAAGACTTTAAGCCCCTCAAGCCAACCGACGCTCTCTGGTGCAATCTCGAAATCGAAATTGTAGAATAGTTGTGCCATAATCATCTTCATCTCAAACATGGCCAAATTTCTCCCGATGCAGTTGCGAGGCCCGACAGAGAAGAACTCGGCCACCTTGCGTTTGTCGCTGCCAAACTCGGCAGGAGGGTTAGCCATCCAACGCTCAGGAACAAAGTCCTTTGGACGATGGAAGTTGGATGCCGAGTGGAAAGCAGCGTACATATCGACAGCAACAAGAGTATTTCCTGGTACGATATGCCCAGAGACAACCCAGCCTCCAGGAGGTGTGACGCGTCGAAGGTTGCCAGGGACAGGGTGCGAGAGTCGCAGACCTTCCTTGATGATAGCGTCTAGGTATTTTAGTAGCTCAACCCTCACCCTTGTAATTTCGGAGGCATCCTTAAAGGACGATCGAAGTTCCTTCACCAGTTTCTTATACACGTCGTGATTTCGAAGAAGGTAATAGATTATTCCGCACATTGTAGTTGCTGTAGTTTCGGAGCCTCCTACCATCAAGATGGAGCAAGTTTGGAATATCTCAGTGTAGGTGAGACCATAGGGACGACCGATGAACTGCTGAACAGCAGATATGCTGTGATTGTTAGCAGGTCTTAGAGGGCTTAGGGGGGTAAAGACAAGGCGGGAACACACAAGTCAGGCCGAGGATTAGATAAGCTCAAACGCCTGTCAACCTTCACTTTTGTCATAGCTCGGTGGTAGCGTTCCGATCCTCGCCTGCTTTTAGGTACCAGAAACAGCAAGATATGGCTCAAAGGCCAGAACCGCTGTGCCATACCAAGCATAGCGACGGTTGAAACCCATGTGAAGAGATTTGCCAACCACTCCTATTGGCAAACCGACGTTAGCGAGGACAAGAAGCGACATGTGAGCAACTTACGTGCAATGCTCCGTTGTCAAGGCATTGAAAGTTGTCACCAAAGGTCAAATCGCCGATAATGTCGAAGGTGACATAGTTAAGCCAAGCAGAAATGTCTATTGGGTTGTTGCAAATCTGGCGAAGTCTAGTAACCATCTTTTTGATGTTGGAAAGGATTATGGGCTCTTGGTCTCGCAAGCTCTTCTCAGAGAACGCGTGCGAAAAATTTCGCCTGTATGTGCCTGTTAGTAACTTATTTGCATTTAATAGAAGCGAGAAACATACCGCATCCGTCCGTGTTCAGCATCATTTGGTTCAAAGAGGAGATCGTTGAATTCACCTGGGCGGCGAAGGAAAGAGTACGGATCCTTGGCCAGTTGTGGCTTACCCGGTTGTTTTCCATAGATGTCGTTCCAAGCATCAGGGGTAATGAAGGATATGTCGAATGGAGCGACACGAACAACAGGACCATACTTCTCATGGAGTTCGGCGATGCGGTAGGGGAGGCGCCCACGGTATAGGTTGTACCCCATTGGCAGACGTGTGATTGCCCAGAGCTTTGGGCCAGGGAACTTGGAACATGGAGAGAGGTAAAGACGATAGAAAGCAATTGTCCCAAGAAAGAGGGACAATGCAGTCAGTGCTAGTACGAGAGCGTACAGCATTATGATTTTTGGTTGTACGAGGAATTTTGGGACAATGTAAACTGACAAGTACCCCCGTGAGAGGTTTGTTTTTGAAGAGGAGAATATTCCTAAAGATTTGGGAGATTTAAGAAGTTTTATGCACCCCTCGCTAGCGTAGCTTCTTTCCTTCCTAGAATCGCGTTTGGAAGGAACGAGGCAGCAAAATGGATTGGTCAATGGCAAGTGAAATTACAGAAATACCGCCCGAAAACAAGGATTGAAAGTCCCAAGAACTGCAGAACATTCCAAGATCATATAAATAATACATCAGGCATGTGCTCACAAAGATTTGCGGTAGTCCTAAGCTTCAAAGCGATTCCAAATGTCCCACTGTCTGTAGGTGATAATCGAGGAGGCTAACGGAGCTCGAGACCAGTTCTCCCCCCCTAAATTGTCTCTAACACTGCTAGACGATGAAAAAAGTAGCCCTATCTATGCTTCAAGCAGCCCTGAAGGACCGCAAGCACCGGATACCGTTATTAAATATCTCGCAATTAGTAGACTTTAATGTTCATTGTCTTGCTGAAGATTAGCGCCGAGGAGCATGGCTCGCCTTTGCCCCGCAGCTCTTTTTTGGGGGGCAGACCACCACAATTCTCCCCAATACTACGGGGTATTAAGCAGACTACCTCTCAGACAAATATTTGGAACCCTAAAATTTTTGCAAATTTAATTCGAGGCAGCAAACTTCAATGCTCAATCACTTGTTGGATACGATCTACGAACGAAGACCGTCGCTCCCTTCGGCCTCGAGGTAAAGACGGTTCGAAACCCGCCTGCAACTTGACAACATTGGTTACCGCGCATTTCAGATTACAGCAACGAAAGGGATGTACTGGATCTACGCAAAAGATTGCAAAGGACAACAAAATCCAGAAAGGCGCTCTGTCAACGCTGCAATTCAAGTGTGGTGGTCTCTCAATGCAGACAAGAAGTCAAAAGCCCCGCGTTGAGAAGCGTCCACCCGGATATTGCGGGTAAATGACTAACGGGAGCTACAGATTGCAAAGAGTTGAAGGCCACTAATAAGTTATCGTACATCTGCAGATCCCACAGTAGGTACCAAGCCCTCGTTGCAACCTCGAGCCGTCCCTTCCGCACATCACACCATCATTGGCCCGAGGATCCGTTCTTTTGAATGGCACAGTCTTTCTTCTTCCGAGTTCCCAATAATTGAGTAACACAAGAGCGCATGCAACAAGCGGGCTGGGTGTGTCGTACGTAGGGTATGGCTGGTTGCACGACATGCTCCCAGAGCGTTGACCAATCCAATCAGATGCCAGCCGGGAGACAAATCAAACACAGCGCAAAAGCACAAGTACAGAGGCAGCAAAACGAAAGGAAATATTGATAACCAATATTGTGGCTGCTTGGGAAAGCTATGCTACAGTCGCCGTGGCGCAGCCTGGTCAGTAAACCACAATCCTCCTATCGTATGATTGCTTCCACACGTTTCCCAGAAGCCGGTAACCATATTTTGATATCCCAAGTGCCATAAATACTATATATCCTATCCAAAATCCCTAAAACATATATGCATGTACCCAAAACTTATATCAAGGTATATAACTATTCATAAATCCCCAAAAACTATCATTCCCAAAATCACCCTCAAACTGCCACTGCCCGCCATTTCCACCGGGTACGCCCGGCGTATTCCATCCCCCACCAGTGGCTCCCAGCCCTCCTTCGGGTATGGACAGATTAGGATCTAGCCCGCTACCATCCACTGTCCCGAGATCGTTGTACAGCAGATCCTGTAATGGTTGTAAAGGCGGCATGGCGCTGAAGTCGAAGTTTGGAGTAAGCATGGGAGGTCCGGAGAAGGCCTCCCACGCTGCTGGTGTGGCGGCTGAGACGGGGGCTGGAGTTGATTCTGTGAGGTTGGAGATAGTGGGGAGCGTGTATTGTGTATTTGTCGAGCTGTTGCTCTGGGCTGTTGTACTCGTTGTGGAGGCACTGGATATGGAGGGATGAGAGGAACTCGTGGAATATTCGGGTTTGATGTTATAGGAAGAAGAGGAATCGGGAGTGGGGTTCGCGGGAGAGGGATTTGAGGACGTTGTCGAGCTTATGGAGGAAAAGCGCTGCACAAGAGGATTCGCAAGTGCTTTCCTTAGTCGGACTGATATTGCTTTCAAGACGTTCAACGCTCCTCCTGCCATATTATTTCTTGCGCTTATAACCTGGAATCGTTCCATAGCCCAGTCGAAGTGTTGAAGTGTGTCATCAAGGTCTTCTCGGTTTTCGGAGGGATGGAGTATATAGATTGCAGCGACGAGAACTATTGCGTCGAAAGTGTTGAGGACGAGAGAGTGCATTTTGTATTGGGCTACGTTGATGAGGTTGAAGAATGTTCGTTGAGCGCGGAGAATGTCGAGTCCTGCTCGCAGAGCTGCTGTGCGACTAGAGGCGTTGGTGAAGATATAGGGACGATGGAGAGCCATTATGGAGAAGGCAGCGGAGTTTTGGAATAATGGCCGACAGCGAGGAAGCCAGTAGCAGTCAGGATCGGCATCGAAAGTGGTATCTGGGTTTGTAGCTCGGAAATATGGAGGGCAGTGTAGAGATATTTGCTTGATTAGTTTGTGCATCATTTCTACCTTCGAGGAATCATTCTGGTTGGGATCCTCCTTCTCCAGATTAAAGATGTCCCAAAGCGGAGCAGAGAGCTCTGACGACCAAAGCAACATTGTGAGTGATGTCGGAGCGTCTGATTCTGACCTTGGTGCTGGTGCTACTTCTCTTCGGTTCTTTGGAATAGGGGCATCAATCGGGAAAGCTGGCTTGCCATCCCTGGGGTCGACAGTAGTCGGTCTGCCCAAAACGATAGCCATGTGTATATCCCACAACGATAGTACCAGCCACAGCCGCCTTCGAAGTTGTTCTGTCCATAGATTTTCCAATATATCCTCGGGCTTCTCGTCTGCCATGCGTCGCTGGCCACTATTTGCTTTGTGTAATCCAATTTCTTGGCCATCTCGTATTGTCTGGGACAGAAAGTGCCAACTTTCGGTGATCATGCCGCCGTTCTTCAGGTATGCCGTTCGCAAAAATCCGGCTTGTACTGTGACCAAAGTTGTGTGCCGCTTCCCCAGCAAACAGAGGATTTGACAACCAGATTCGCTATAGTCGCTCGCCAGGTCGTCAAAAGACATAGCCGCCGCATATTTCAAGGAATCGAGGCTCAGGTCATAGTCAGGAGGCTGATATTGCAAAGCTAGAGCAAGCATCTGGAAGAGTAGAGCTGGGAAGAACTGTAAGTCTGGAGGCAGCTCGAGAGGTCCCTTATTAAGGGTCGAGAAGGAAAGATTATGCCAACTCTTCAAATGGTCTCGAAATGTGCCCTCATCCAATGGATAGTATTGCCAGTTGACTTCTCGAAAGTAGGTAGTCACGAGCTTTTCGATATATGGTTTGGAAGGTAGTTGTCGTATGTAGCTCTTGTATTTCTCTCGTAGACCACTCTGGTCCGGAATAGTTGATAGGAACGTTGATGTCAAGGAGGGTGATTGTGCATCGTGGGTTTCCAGTTTTTTGAATATGCCAAGCGTTGTATTGTTATTGCCATTGGACTTTGCATACCCAAATGCCGTGACTTGCGCAGCTTCGTCCGATTCTGCTGGCTTAATGACCCCGAAGGCCCCGCCATCGTCTGAGGATGCCGCATTGCTCTCTTCCAATAACTGTGCTTTCCTGGCAGATTCGTTTTCGTAGTGACAGAGGGACTGCTTGTTCCTAGCAACGCAATTAGAGCAGGGAGAAGCCCGATCGCACTGCGGATGTCAGCCGGAATTTGACAATTGGCATCTGGGTCTGTACCTTTTGCTTCCGCCGGTGGCATTCCGTACACGATATCACGATTCTCTTCCGTTTTCGAGGAGGCTTGACTGGGCTCGTAGGTCTCGGACGAGACTTTGCTTCTGCGACGGTCTCCATGATGGTGGGCAAGGTCGTCGCAAGTACTCGAAGTGTTCGCAAAGATTTTGTAGCAGCTCAAAAGAACGTTGCTCCGCACCTGCAGTATATCCTTGGCACACCGCGGAACCGATGGCAAATATCCGCCGCCGCGAGTCTAGACGTTCGCTATGGATGCGCCGTGCTGAAAGAGTCCTTGATGGAACAATTCAGATCGTTGTGCTGAGGCAATCTGCATGGGCTTTGCTGACTGCGGAGATAAGGGGGCTAGGCCCGGGGGGGCTGATGAGATATCCACAGAACCTCAATCGTGCCTTTCACTCGAGTCACGCCTGGTGTAGGTATCCCACGTCAAAATGTCCTACGGGATTCAACTCTCACATAGATCCCTTCCCCCTTCCAGAAGACCCCGATTCCTCGATGATGTCTCGCGGCAACGCCGTTCCGGTTTGAGTTCGAGTTAGGGCCAGACCGCTCCACGCCGACGCCAACACCAAAGAGATCGCTGTCTGGTACCTGAGCCACGAGAGGGCGGAAGCATGTCAATCAACAGTCTACATAAACGCAGAGGCCTGTGGATAGAAGCTATATAAATACTACCGTGTTTGCGAAGAAAGCCCATATCCTATATCTCCGAAGAGACCGAGGGGACGAAAACTCGGCGGGTTGGAAGAGAGAGGGCAAAACCCGTCGTCGATGACCGATCGAAGGCATCTGGAGGGAGTGGGATGGTTCCAGACTAGGACCTGGGGAAGTGTGCAGATTTCTCTGCAGTCCTTCTGTGGCTGACCAGCTCCTGCGTTGCATAGGCCGCCACTTGGAGATGCAAACGGAGCAGAAATCTTGAAATCTCGAAATCTCGAAATCTATCTGTACTGTTACGCTCTTCTTGCATTACGTTCGTTCTCTTTGGCTTGTATCTGTACTCCTGCTGCTTGCATGATAGACTTGAGATAAATCGGAATAGAGTTTGATAATTGAGGAGCAAAACTTACCTCTCAGCACCCCCTCGCTTTGGCAGGGGCCAGGGTCCTCGGTTACCCAGTGACGTAGATGGCTTTCTTTCCTGGGAGATACCAACAGCAGGAGACTTCCACAACCAACGCCTTCTCGCAGGATAACAGCCACATCGCGAACACTCGTCTTGCGATACCCCAATGCCAATAGGATAGGCGCTCGCTCATCAGCCGCACGAGAAACCTGCAGCTTTGTGTGATGCCGGCGCACTCAGTACGTTCTCCATGGGCTGGTAGAATCCGAGGAACATGATAGCCCTTCTTGAGCCTTCCCGTCCATCTCCATCCTATTATCTAGCCATGCCTAGACACTAGTAGCTGATTTCTGATCTAGTCTCTGTCGCAGAGTACCTGCCCTTCTATTCTCCACACTACAACGGCGTGACAATAGTACTGACTTCAAGAAAGGTAGGCAGGCGCCATGTCGCCCGTGAAAACTACAATGAGGCCGTCCTATGTGGAGGGCGTGTCAGACAGTGCAAGGGCAAGAGAACTATATAAGTATGTATCTACCCCTCTGCAAACCATTCTACACTTCCCAGAGGTCTGTATACTTCTGCACATACTGACAAATCTCCCTGCAGGTACTACCAACCAAACGCTCCTGTAAACCAGAATGATCGCCTTCCTGCGCAAGCCCCAGGAACAGGCTCTCCTTCGGATAAGATTGGACAGCATCCAAACCTTAACATTAAGTCAGATGTCACTTCCTCCAAGATCTCTTCCCCAGATACTGCGTTGACAGCCTTCTGCCAATTGACAACATGGAGAACTGGGGCTCAAAGAGCGATGATCAGGTATGAAGCGACTATACAGGTTGAGGTGTAGCAAACTGATTGCTCCTAGTGTCATTGATGCAGAAACCCAATACTTCATTGCAGAGAGCACCAAGACCGTGGACCTAGTTGACAATACTAAACATGCTCCTGGAGATGATATTTGGATGGGCTGCGGAAGTGTTGCTAAGGCAGGGCGTCTTTGCGAGAGGTATGCACTTCATGCCACTGCTGCCTCGGGTCCCACATGCTGATGCCGACGCAAGAACTATAGCAGTCGTGCCTCAAAAGGCCGGGAGCTACCCTTGCTTTATCATCAACGACCTGAGCACCGACGAACGATTCAATAACCTTCCTTTCGTAACAGGACCACCGCATCTAAGGTTTTATGCAGGCGTGCCATTGATTACGAAGCGCGGGATCGCCATTGGGAGCCTGTTCGTTGTGGATGATAGAATCGGCCATGGATTCTCTGAAGAGAAGATCCATTTCATGGGCGCAATGTCAAACACAATTATGCAACATATGGAAATGGTCCGAGAAGTAGAAGAACATAGACGGGGAATGAAAATGAGTCGTGCTCTAGCCTCTTTTGTAGAAGGTCGTTCAGAACTTGCAGAGGCCGATGCTAATGCAGAGGATACAGAGGGCACAAAGATTGCAGGCCAATTTGAGACAGAGTCTGATGTGATCTGGGCCAGATCAAAGGGCTCTACAAACAGCTCTTATGCTTCTGCTCTAACCTCAGCTCAGAGCATCGACAGAAAGGAGAAGGAGTACTCTGCCGCACTGTCGACAACCGAGAAAGCAATTATGGCATCTCATGAACTTTCCGAGTCACCTGCTTCACGTCCTGACCTCGAGGCGGCTTCTCAACCAGCTTCATTTGGAGGAACGAGTGTGGGTATGTCATCTCGTGGTACCTATGACAAAGGTTTGAGTCCTAGGAGCGACGGACTTTCGGAAACTTCATCAATGAAGTTGCTGTTTTCTCGCTCCGCAAACCTGATACGAGAAGCCTTCGAGGTCGATGGCGGTGCTGTTTTCTACGACGCACAAACAGGGTTTAGCAGCAACATGGTCCACCCGACCGCAGGGGATACATCTAACCCACAGGACCAGGAGAGTGCAACGGACAGTCATACCAGTGGGGATGATGTGCCGCCGATAGGGGAACTAACTTTGGATGGAGAAGTTAAGGCCAATCTTCCATCCCAACAATCTCGAACTACTTCGCCAGGACTTGCTGACGGGAGTTTCTCGAGAACTACGGGAAACAGCCAAACGATAGTAGAAATCCTCGGCTTCTCAACACCAGAAGCGGCTTCAATTCACGGCGAACCACTACCTGGTCCTCAATCATTCGCCCCTTTTTCGGAAAAGGCATTACATATTCTTCTCCGACGATATCCGAGGGGAAAACTATGGACGTTCGACTCGGATGGAGCAATCTCTTCTTCATCTGAAGAAGAAGCATTGAAGCCCTCCTTGGATCAGTTACAGCAAAGCAGAGATATTCACAAGCGAAGAGCTTGGAACAGGAAAACAAAATCGGATGCCCTGTTCCTGTCGAAGCATTTCCCTGGTGTTCGACAACTTCTTTTCGTTCCTCTCTGGGATGGGTCACGTGCTCGGTGGTTAAGTGGCTGCTTTGCATGGTCGACTGAACCCACTAGAATCCTTTCCAAGCAGAATGAGCTTGCCTTCTTGACTGCTTTTGGAAACTCTGTCATGGCTGAGTGGGCTCGAATTGATACAGAGATCGCCGACCAGAAGAAGAGCGATTTTATTGGAAGTATTTCACACGAGTTACGATCGCCACTTCATGGTATCCTGGCAAGCGCAGAGTTCTTGGCGGAAATATCAGTAGGATGGTCAAAAGGCTTAGTCGAGACAATCGATAGTTGTGGACGGACACTTCTTGATACGATTGTAAGCTTTAACCATTTTCCACTGATATAATCTAGCAACTACGTATATTTTGTATCTAGACTAAACCCCGGCAGAACCACATCCTTGATTACTCCAAGATCAATCACTTCGAGAAGAATTGGCGCAAGAATAAGCAAAGTGATCGACGCCCAAGGCGCGGTTCAAATGGCACTCTCGCCCTTCGACAATCCGATCTCCCGATGCTCAGTTTGTACCAGAACGTCGACATCTCGGTTCTCTGTGAAGAAGTTGTCGAAAGTGTTTTCGCTGGTCATGTATTCCAAAATGTCACTGCTCAGAGCTTTGACATGGTGCCCGGTACGCGAGGAAAGATGTCCGACGCCGGAAAATTAGGCTCTTCCCATGAAATGCTCGGTCTTCAGCCAGTCCACCACTCAGGAGTTGTTGTCATCCTCGACATCGACGTACAGAGAAACTATCACTTCCACACCCAGCCGGGAGCCCTTCGGCGCCTTGTCATGAATCTTTTGGGTAACGCCTTGAAGTACACATCGCATGGTTATGTTTGTATCAAACTGGAAGCTTCTGAGATGGATGATTTCCACAATGCATCATCAGCAGGCTCTGCCAGTAGTGAAAGTATACCTAGATCATTGATTACGTTAACGGTCACGGATACTGGCAAGGGCATTTCGGCGGAATTCCTTCGATCAAAGCTCTTCATGCCCTTTGCACAGGAGAACTCATTGTCTAGTGGTACTGGTCTAGGCCTGTCTATCGTCAGGAAGATCGTCTCCCTGCTCGAGGGAGACATTAGAATCGATAGTGAGGTTGGACGTGGTACTCGTAAGTTCTGCTGACGACGAGTAATGTCGCAGCTAACGAAGATACAGAGGTTCGAGTGACTCTTCCGTTACTTCGTGAGATGCCAAGGACTACCGCATCGTCAAGTTCCTCCGGCACGACTTCATCTCTCATCGCGATGGCTCGTAACATGGATCAATCAATCACCGAACTTGGCTCTAGAGTCATTGGCCAAAGGGCATCTCTCTATGGATTCGATATCCCTACCGTGGATCCCGTTCAGCGAGATGTTGGTCGACTTCTTAAAGCTTCTATCACGAACTTTTTGGTGAGCTGGTATGGCATGAAAATCGTCCCGCTCGGGCAGAAGGCCAACATCATCATTTGCAATGAGACGAATATTCTAACCCTGCAGAGCTTGGTCTCGGAGATTCCAAAGCAGAGAGGATATCCATCGATTGTTGTGCTCTGTGCTCATGATACCAGGTTCGATCATACTCCTCAATTAGAGGATCCCACATGCAATATCAGTTATGTTGCCAAACCAGTCGGTCCCTTGAAACTCGCCAAGGCTATCACATCTTGCCTTGACGGTATCCCGCCAAGTGCGACTCCTGGTATTAATGCCTCGCTCTCACGATCCCCAGAAAATAGCGATCTTGCAAGTACCTTCGACTCTTTTACACTGGGTCCGCAAGGTGGCGAAGTTTTAGATAATACTCGAATGGCGGTAGACAGTGAGAATGCGAGAAAGGCGATTGAAAGCCCAACACCAAATGCTGCAGCAGAGAAAACCGTGGAGTTCCCATTCCCGTCGCCTATCCTAAAATCGACCACGAATGAGCTCTCGCATGACTCACACACCAAGGGACCACTCAAACAATCTAGTACTACTAATGACACTTCTCAAACGTTGAAAAAGGTTACCAAGGTTCAATACCCGTCCCTTCTTCTGGTGGACGACAATCATATCAACCTCCGGCTTCTCAGTACCTACTTGAATCGCCGCAACTTTGAAATTGTCCATCAGGCCCAGAATGGCCTCGAAGCGGTCCGACAATTTGAGGCAACTGGGGGCTACGATATCATTTTTATGGACATCACAATGCCCATTTTAGACGGTTTTGGCGCCACCGACCAAATCCGCACCATCGAGGAAGCCTGGCGGGCCAAATACGCAGCGGGCCCGAAGCTCGAACCCATCCGCCCGCCCGCCCTCATCATTGCGTTCACGGGGCGGAGCAGTATGGAAGACCAGGCAGAGGCGGCGCGAGTCGGAATCGACCTGTTCATGACGAAACCGGTGGCTTTCAAAGAAGTCGGTAAGATTATCGATAATTGGACGGCGAATCGGGAGAGGGAGGAACGGGATGAGCGGTGAGAGAGGCTGTAGAATTTACATTGTCGGTTATTGTCTTAGTGTTTTCCCCGACAAATTGTTGGAGGTATGGCATTGTGTGGTGTTGGTGGCTATGCATTTTTGGGAGGGGGATACCCGGGACAAGACTGGCGTTGAAATTTGGCAGCATGGTTAGAATTGAAAAGTTTACACTCCACAAACTTTAGTCAAATATACATGAGCTGGAGAGTGATTTTCGGGATTTAAAATGCGATGATTGCAAAATAGGCACCACTGGAGGTTACACGGGTCATGATATTTGTGACGATTTACGATTAATGTCCGTCACATAAGCATCTCTTTGCTTTGCTTGTAGCTGGTTATATATAGTAGAATGAGCTGTTAGAAACTAACTCTAACATCGTGCCTTTTCGCCAGTTGGCTCAATAGATAAAAGCTTATTCTACCTGTTCGTTTGTCACAATATTCACATGTTCAGCTCCAGCTAGAATGCAGACGTTTCAAAGATGAATTATTAATTAAAGTGACAGGCATCCGGATCATGTACATGGTATCACCCTGCTTTTTTTCCCATCGCGAACTCCTTCCTTCCTTCCATTCATTCATTCACTCCTTCCTAGGAACCCAGCAGCCAAATTAACCCAATCGCTTCTTTTCAAGTTCACCCAAACACCTTGCCCCAGAGAACGTTCATGGCACTGATCTTCTTGTACATCCCATGCACCTTCTTCTTCCCCTCTAACTTCGCCTTGACGTTGTCCCATACCTGCTTGAGTTCCGGACGATCTTTCGCGCCGCCGAGATTCATCTATACTTGTCGTCAGTCTTTCTACTCCTGCCCCACAACTCCCTCCCCGGGACGAAAAACTAAAATAAAATGAAATAAATAAGGAAATTGAGAAATAAGGAAATAAGGAAGAATGTGAAAGGAGCATCAATCAAGACTCACCACCCCGGGCACAATCGCCCACTTCTCCAGCACCTCTTCCTCCCTACTCAACACCAAGATGCCCGGCTGCGCCATCCCGTTCGGATACCCCTTCTTCTCACTGATGGTCACCTCCAACCAGCCCTTCGTCTTCAGATAACTGGCTAACTCATTGGTCGGGTCCACGATCGCGGCGCCGTCGTACCCGGATGCTTTTCTCGTCTCCGGGAGGAAGTTGGGTGCTTCGGAGGTGACGGCCACGATGACGCCTGAGGAGGCGGTTATGGAGGGGGAGAGGGAGGATAGGGTGCGGAGGTAGGAGATGCAGAAGGGACACCAGTGGCCGCGGAAGACTGGGAGGTTTTGTTAGAATAGGGAAGGTGAGAGGGGAGGGAGGGGAGGGGATGAGGGGGGAGTGGGAGAGGGAGAGGGAGAGGGAGAGGGAGAG
>QYAJ01000069.1:219086-286124 GCA_003988865.1 Phialocephala sp. D728 | reverse complement strand
ATATTTATTCAAAATTGAAGTGGGTGGTGGCGGTGGTGGCGGTGTGCTAAGCGAGGTGCCAACTACAGGGGGGTGCCAACTACTGGGGGGGGAAACTTATACTTCTGAATGAGATGATTATACTTTCACACCAGCCAGTCCGTAGCCATCCACATATTATCGGTATTGAAGGCCTTTCCTGGGAGGTAGTAGAAGGTGGATACATGCGACCTATCCTTGTCTTTGAAAAGACAGAGCTTGGTGATCTACATCATTTTATGAGCACTGATGCTGGGACGCAATTATGGTGTATGGAAAGATGGTCTCTATGCACTCAAACTGCATCTGCTGTAATTGCCCTTCACCTTGCACGGAAGTTCGATAGATCTCAAAACTTACCATCGTTAAATTTCTCCAGATGTCGTTCACGGCGACATCAAACAGAACAATATTCCTCTACACATCAAGAGCGGCTCGGTCCTCTCGATGTGAAACCCACCAGCATACATAACCAACAAAGTCCGTCAACAACCCTTCGTCTTCCTCATTTCTGCAAAGATCAGAAGTGAAGCTGCCGGGTCATTCTATCTCGGTGACGACGAAAGCATCATCCAAACCTTTACATTCGAAAACACTATGTCCTACATCGGTAAAGGTATTATTCATCTCAGGTACATTCGATTATCCTTCTAAGAACGACAATAAGAGTCCTCTCGAAGTCACCAACCTCGGCGTTGAGGCTGAACTAAAAGGCACTTACTTCACGAAGGAGAATACACCAAATGAAGGGGCTTGGATTTCGTGCTTAACTAGCGGCTAGACGTACGATGCTGAGAAGCAGGCTGTGAGGATTACGGTTGTGCAGAAGGTGGATGCGCCGATGAGGCGAGTAGATGGTAGAAGAGGAGCTAGATTAGCGATTAGAAGAGAATACGTGATGAGGCTTAAGAGGGAGATTTGAGTGTTAGCTTTGACGGTGTCGGTGTGGTTGTGTCAAGCGACGGGAGTTTGGATTGTCTTGTAGGAAGTCTCCTGGGTTCGAACATCGAGACGTCAAATATTTTTCTGCCAACGACACCCTTATATCACCAAGTGGTAAAACATCTTTATACAGCTTTCAAGCACGAACTGCCTGTCCAAGCAGGTAACGCGCGAATTTTCAGCCCTGACAGATGACCTCTTTCACGTGATATAAGCCACCACCATTTCCGCACTAACCTTTCGTAAAAAAAAGCAGCGACTCAGCCCTAGACTGTTTAAGCTCTCGATCTGCCTTGGCTGATTGGCCAATGTCTCGCATGTGCTCATGGCATCTCGCAACCCAATCCGCCTCGTCGAGCTAGGGATGTCGATTCCTGGGCTGAGCCTCATCACGGGCCGCTTGTACTGCTGCGGCCAATCAGGACAGTTTTATATTGGGCATCTGGCTGTGTACCAGATCTACCTGACCTTAGCCTCGCGTAAACCTGCTAGGCGTATTCTGTACATGTCAATCTGGTAGCGTGAGGGGAGTCCGATGGGTTGCAGGATTCGAGTGAGCATAATGTATCCTTTTCGCGATTTTAGATCCTCGTTTGTATTTTTTTTGTCTTTTCGCATTTGGAACTTTGAAATCTGGATCGGAAACTTGATGCGATGGAGAATCATGATATAGAGAGAGATTCGGAGACAGATAGTGATAGGAGCAGTTTGAGGCAGGTTGAGATGGCGGGTTACACGAGGGAGGATGCTCGAGATTCGTTTCTGGAATACCCGAGGCATACGTTGGCCATCCCCAGGAAGCCGGTACAGAAACCTATATCCTCCCATTTCAGGGAGAATCTTTCGCCTACGAGTCCTACGACACGGGTAGAAACAGGGTTCCCAGATATTGAGATGGTGTCACCGGAGTCGTTGAGGCAGAGAACGACGGAAGAGGATACCAGGCAATATTTTCCCGACTTCGATTTCGAGATGGTTAGTCCGGAGACGACGATAGATCAGACACCGATGCAAGAAACGAGTCGCGAATTACTTGTTATTCAAGAGGAACCTGTATTTACAGAACGTCCTCTGTCGTATGTGTCAGGCATGGAGGAAATCCGATACGTAGCTCCGAAAATGAGATCCAACGGACAGTCCCTAGCACCGGACCATGAATACAATCCCTACCGATCGGCAGGCAGCCAAAATGATCTCGTGAACTTTCCTCCTCCCAAACGAAAAGATACAAGGAATTGGTTCTGGCGACGAAGTACGGACTGGTGGCTAATGGAATTCTTGAGCTGTTTACTTAGTCTATTGGCCTCTGCTGCGATTATTTTTATTCTGAAAGTCTATGATAATCAACCTTTACCGAAATGGCCGCATTTGATTACGCTGAACTCAGTTTTAGCGCTATTTACGACATTGGCGAAGGCAGGGTTGATGATTCCCATTTCCGAGGCGTTAAGTCAGTTGAAGTGGGTTTGGTTTAAGGAGGAGGAGAGGCCGTTGGTGGATTTTGAGACATTCGATCAAGCAAGCCGAGGGCCGATTGGTGGGATAAAACTATTGGGGACGTTGAAATTCGGGTAAGACAAGAGACAGGTTGAGTTATGGGAAGTGCTGACAGTTTGGTAGGCATTTGGCAAGCATCGGCGCTATAATTTCGATCCTTGGTATAGCGACTTCGCCGATTACTCAACAAATTATCTCCTATCGTGAGCGTCTTGTTCCTGCGACTTCCGGTCCACTAGCCCAGGCACCTCGAAGTAATCTTTTCATGGCTTACAATCCTCTTCGCGGCAGCACTGGTAAGTCTTTGTCATTACACTAGAAACTGTGCTGATTGATACAGGTGTACCTGACCTGAGTATGCAACAAGCTGTGAAGATGGGACTCTTCAATGCAGCAAATGAATCAATCGCTCACAGTGCACCTTCTTGCTCCACAGGCAATTGCGCTTGGCCCGACTTCAGCTCTCTTGGTATTTGTTCTAAAGTTGCCAATATCACCAGCTTCCTCAATGTCGCCACTGTCCCAGGGAACCTTTCTGCCTCTATAGGTTACCTTACGGACAATAATGTGACTCTTTCCAACGGAGCATATCTGCAAGCAGGCGAAATGGCAATGAACATCACTACTCCACCAGATACACTTGATGGTTTGGCTGTATCACCTGTCAACTTCTCCCTCGCTTTTACCAACGAACCCAACGCTGAGTACACGACCATCAGCAATCATTTCATAATCTGGCAGAATAACGAAGGGCAAGGTCAAGGAGACTTCGGTGCCATCGAAGTACTGATGTACTGGTGCGTCAACACCTACTCGACACAAGTCCGAGTCGGCGTTCCAACGACAAACATCACTGCATCATCCGTGAACATCAGCTCCACTAATGCAAGCATCACACTCCCTGTAAGCAATGGCACGAACGAGACATATCAACAATATGGCGAGCTAGCCATGAACCCCATGAACAGCACCGCCAACTATACCGTTGATGGGCCTGCTAACGCTGCTTTATCGAGCTACATGGCACTCACTTTCCGCGGAACATATGCCGTGGGCTTTGGCGGAGGATACTCCTCCGATGCAGCAATGGCTCTGGTGTCTGCTCTCTACGGAGGACCAAGTCAAGAAAATGTCACTGGGAAAGCAGCAGACGACATGCAACTATCAGGGGTCCAAAATCTCACCCAAAACATTGCTACATGCATGACTAATAAGCATGTCCCTCCTCCTCTCCCATTTTACTCCTCGCTAACTAATCCCAGTATTCGCTCCCGCCAATTCGTCGGCGACCCAGCAACAGGGACATCCTATATTAGCCAATCCTACATAAAAGTAAGCTGGGCTTGGCTCTCGTTCCTCCTCATCCTCCTCGCATCCAGTTTCGCGTTCCTGTTAGCGACAATTAACAGAACGAGAACGGCGAAGGTGGATGTTATTCGTTCTTCGGCGCTAGCGACAGCGTGTGCTCTGAGTCAAGAAATGAAGGGCTATATGGGCCCGATTGAGTTACAGGGTAGGACGTGGGAGAAGGCTGAGGGATTGAGGGTAAGGCTTGATAGGGGAGCGATGGGCTGGAGTTTGGAGCGGAGCGGTGCGTCTGAGATAAGGGAGAGAGCGCAAGGGATGGGAATTTAATGAACATGTATGAGATATGTATGATTAAGTTTGGTTTTAGCGAGCATTTGCATGTAGAATTTAGAGTTACATAGAGGAATGATAAGCAATTTTGTTGGTGAATCTATCAGTGCGACGAGTAAATTTTTGGAAAAGGTGATAGCCCTGATACAGCCACAAACACAGAAGTTGCTCACCAAAAGGATCGAATCCAATACCAAGATGGGGAAGAGGAGAAAGAAATGTGTGGAGGGCGGGGGGCGTTATTTCTTTCCTTCCTGTCTCTCTTTCTTTCTTATTTATTTGGGGCTTCTTATTCATTATTTCTATTGTCAAAATATAAAAGGGAAAGAGATAGATGATCAATAACCAATCGATACTTTATCGATAAGAATAGACCACACTTGATACCTTAACAAAAATACAAGCACAAAAACCAAACGAACAGATAAATAGAGCAAAGTTTCTTATTTCAGGAGTGTTAACTAGCTAGCTGTCCCTCTTCCCTACTTTTCGACTCGGATAGCTAGGTACTTGAATTAAAACTTGATTACTAAAGCGCATAAGGGTTAATTAAAGAAGGAGAGGAGAAAAGAACGACGGCTTGTTTTGTTTTATTTCATGTTTCTGGATGTTCCTGCTTATGAATTATTCTAGAAGATACTAATTCTTAGAACCCATGAATGCCATCCAATATTGACCCAATAGCCGCTGTGCTACCTTTCGGCCGTAGTGCATACGGATTTGGTCCCCGTCAAACCCACATATGCGCCTCTGCCCTCTTCCCATGCGCCGTGGTGACCACGTTCGTTAAGCCGCTGGAACCGCCAGCGCCCTCATTCCCCAAGTAGTCATTTGCAACTCGATATCATGCAGGTTACAACTGAGTGAGTGGACAATCTGGACCGGCGCGGCGTCAGCTGCGAAGTCAGCAGTGGGTGCAAGACAGGCGGTGAGTGCAAAATGGGCGGTTGGTGCAAGACGGGACGGGTAGAGTTTAGAGCTGATTTCGATGGCTTGCTGAGGCTCGGCCCGCCCGCCCGCGATACGGTAGAACTAAGGTTTGCTTCCAATTTTTAACCACGAACTACCCAAGGCACCTTACTTTAGCTTTCAAGGGTCGCATCCCAGACTCCAACATCTATATTGCAGAGGTTAAAGCATAATGCTAAGGTAGTGTAAGAAAGAGGAAATTTCGGAAAATAGTCTATCGTGATCGGTGTCCTAGTCTAACATCTTAGATACATGGTGCATCACAACTTGTGAAACCTAAACCTATGTGTATTATCCACCTCGCTTAGTTTTAAAGAAAGTCGAACTGCCGCGTAGATTGGCTAGCTGAAGTCAGGTCTCACACACGCCACATTGAATGTTGTGAGCGGAATTAGTTCTCGAGCCATAAACTCATGCTACGGAACCCCTCACGCGACTACTTATCAGTCGGTGAACATGTGGTCTAATACGATGTGGCTGGCTGGAGTTAAGTCTCAGCCCGAGTTCGGACAGAACAGTGATAAGAGTTTGAGGGTCACACCGCCTATAAGTAAGGCGTCCATGACCTTTGTCCAAGATGAAAAGTTCACATGAAAAGACCCAAGACACATACCATGGCGGCGAACGAATCCCCGTATCCCATTAAGGGTATCAAGGTTGACCCAGGACAGCCCCTTCCGTTACGGAGGAATTTCAATGATTGGAGCGCCAACTATGAGCAAAGCATTTCAGTATCACTCTTTATTCGTGCTCTGCAGCAGTGGTATAGCATGGATTACGACACGATGCTATCCTATTTTCGTATTGCTGGTAAGCCTTTATCAATCACGCTGTGTAAATAACGCTAAGTCACGATAGCAATCCATGGCTATCCCCAAAATTTGGGATGGAACGGTGTGACGAACTCCGGCATCTTCTGCTCCCATGCGGTCATTACGTTCCCAACCTGGCATCGTCCGTACATGCTCCTATTCGAGGTAATAATACTTGGCTATGATGCATCCTTTACTTATGCGTGCTTTAGCAACGCATCTACGAAATCATGCTTGAAGTAATTGACAAACTCCCCTTTCCTGTGCCCACCGAAAAACAGGAGTGGCTTGATACCGCCTCGCAGTGGCGTCTTCCGTACTGGGACTGGGCCCTTTCTGCAGACGCGGGTCATATTCCAGGCCTCTTCACGATGGACAACCTCGCTATCCGCCAGCCCTTAGATGCAGCGGGTGCAACCCCGACTACGCTGACGGTTACAAACCCACTAGCGCGCTATCTGCTTCAGACAGGATCACCGAAGGCACCGACCGCCATGGGAACGCTTCCTAAGCCCTACACTGTGAATGACGTAGTCTTCAAGAACGCTCAAGGCGAGGTGATATTGACACTCCCAGTAAGTGATATCTGTCGGCGGGAATTTATATTAACCTCTTGTAGTGGTCTAAATGCGCTGGCACCAGCCGCTGGGGCATCAAGAATGATGTGGACCAAAGCCAGTGGATGCTCGGCATTAACAATTGGAAGGGTTGCAACGACGCCATTGATGGCCATCAGTACGAGGATGCGGGGGCCTCAATTAATGCCATGACCGTCTCAGACTTATGCTATCGGATCTTGGCCCCAGGGTACGTCCAGGATTGGCAGACCTTTGCCACGACTGGAAAAGATAGAAAGTCATTACCGTCACCGGACTGGCTCAAGTATCTCTCGCTCGAGTATATTCATAACAACTTGCACGTAGGTTCTCATTAGGACGTTTCAGTATAGTGCTAACGATTAAGGGCTTCATTGGAGGAGATGTTTGGACTGATGGAATTGGACACATGGAAAATGTACCATCTGCTGCTTTCGACCCAATCTTTTTCATGCACCATTGGTATGTCTTGCTGGAAGATAAAGAACGAAACTAATGTCGACAGCAACATCGATCGACTCCTTGCCATCTATCAGACACTTTATCCCAAGAATTGGTTTCTCCCGTCCGACAATCCTCCTTCAAGCGCTTCGCTAAAACCTTTCTATGGCTCGTTCCCCGGAGATCTGATCCCTGAAACCCGCCTATTCACTTCAGATGACGTTTATGACTGGACCAAGTGGGGATACCAATACGATGTGCTGCAGCGTCAGTCTGGTGACTCGCAGGATCAGTATATCGCCCGCATCAACGCCTGGGTGAAATCAAGTTATGGCGGCACAGCCTCACTTCTACTTAAGGACTCTAAGAAACTGTTCAACGACATAACCATCACCAATCACACTTACCCTGACTATATCATTGACGTTATATATGACCGGTACGACATACCATCACATCACAGATCATAATCCCGCTAATCCACGCAGTTATGCTCTCGGTGGAGAACCCTACACGATTCTGTTCTATGTCGGTGAAGTCTCCGAGGAAGAAATATTGACGAGAAAAACTGCCCTAACACAGGATCCTCGCTTTGTCGGAAGCGTCTATAACTTCAGCAGCCCGATGATCGGTGCGGACGGTCAACGAGTGTGTGAGAATTGCGATCAGCAAGCCATCGCCGGGTCTTTATCGACGGGTCAGATCCCACTAACAAGGATCTTGTACTACCACGCCGCCAATCCGAATATTACGGAGCTGAGCCAGATAAGCCCGGAACAGGTGGAAACGTATTTGGAAAAGCACTTGCATTGGGTGGTAGTGTCGGTAAGTACACGCATTAGCTTGCGAATGTTGAGATTTAACAATCTCGCTAGGCCAATGGAAAAGTCGTTGGAGTCGAAAATCTTCCGGAAACAAAGGTCTTTGTGCTCAAGGGAAGCGCACAGCATTACCACCATGAAGACCGACCTTCGCAGTATGGAGGGTATTCAGCAATGCCACGTGTTACGCAGAATAAGCGAGGTGGCGCTGAGGACCACGAATACTTCGTGTAAATCTGCGGGGGTTATACCCAGGTATACAGCTTATCATTTCAACCATCTTAGTCGCTCTTTAAATATCTACCAGGTATCTCTGCTCGAGAAAACTGTTTCTGCCAATCTAGAAATGCAAAGTCCCTTTTAGCGGTCTTACGGGAGAATTTGGGGCCGAGTTTTGGCACCGTGCGCCAGAACACGAAAACACTACGCAGAATCTATACATATCGAGATCATGCTATCCAGCCTCACTGATTTGTTCCTCTTTCCATTTATTTTCTCACTACAGTTATGCCCTTGCCTTCAAATCTCCCACTCTGTCCGTTGTGAAACGATTGGCAAGTTTTGGTCTTCTCTTCGGACTATTTCTAACGTCAAAAATGAATCTCACGATGTCTTTTGGGCCTCCTCTATTTGTGGCAGGTAGTATTAGCACTAGATCTGACTAACAAAAACTGCAATTATGACTATGACAATCGTCTGCTTCGTCAAATATAGAAGATGGAGCACTTACACAAAACAATCACTTCCACCTCTCACACTTACAAGGTTGTCGATGACGTCTTTGAACTCGTTTAGATTGACATAGTTCCAGACCTCGGGATCGTGAATTCTAGATGAACGTTAGAGGCAGAAACTATGTGGTAGAGTTGAATTTCTAAAACAAATATCTCTGCAAAATGACGGCATATCTCAATGAGAGAGATTGATGCGTCCAGAAAGAAAGATATAACTAAAGTTTACTTACTTCAGCCACCAGTGGAAGTCAACGACAGCTAGATCCCTGTTCTCGCCAAACCACTCATACAGTTTATCTTGGACTTCCGAATTACCCAGCCAGGTATCCAGGCCGGCCGCAAGCTCGTCCAGGACGTCGATTTCCTCTCGATCATAATTTTGCGCTGGGGGCCAACCAGCGTTTCTGCGCATAACTACACCACTTCTTGGATATGGCTCCCATCTAATTTCTCTTGTTAGTATCTTGGTTACCAAATAAAATGGCAGCAGACAGTGCCAGAAGATCTTACATAAACAACTCCCCTTTCTCGTTTGCAACCCCAAAGAAGCTTCTAAACTCCAAGGTGGTAAGAGAAATGCCGCTATTTTCTCTAATGTATCTGTAAAATGTACGCTCCGAAAGGACTGTCATCGAATCAAGTGCAAGCTCTCCCGGTGCTTGGTTATCGAGTAGGTATTTAGTGATCTCGTCCCATCTCAGACATGAATACTTAATTGATGGAGGAGGTTCCTGGCCTGGATCTTGGTCTTGCTCATCATCTGAATTATTAAGTTAATAATTAAAAAAGAAGTTTAATAATGAATATATTCGAATTTAAGTAAAATAATATTATATATTTTATTAATTTTAGTTATATTAACTAAAATAAAAGCTTTCTTTATTAATTAAATTTTTTTTTACGAATAAGAAATAAACGATAATTCTTTTTTAAAGATTTTACTATAGCTAAACTTATAAATAAGGGCTTAAAAAGTAAATAGCGGAAAAAATTTATTAATAAAAAAATAATAAAAGTCGTAAATAATATTGGAAAGAGGAATTAGTGTCATTTTAGATAAGACACCTGCGAAAGCCACAGCCCCGGTAAAAAGATTTCGATCTTGTACGGCTCCCATAGACCTGGAAAGACTGTAGCAGAAAACGCAGCCGAGATTGATACATTTGATCTCCTGGGGAAATGCGACAGATCTTTGTATGGTTGCATCCTAGCTACTCCTATCTTTCCTACTAGACGAGAAGATAGATCTCAAGGATAGGAAGGTAAAGTAGGAGCTATCAGCTCACGTGAAAACATATCGTCCCAAAAGAATGAGATATTTGCACCAGATTTCACGAATAGAGAGCGGGCTCCAAACCTCTGCCTATCAATAAATCACTCAAATGAATCGGTTTTGGCATTACATTGGGTTGTGTCATAGTAAAGAATGAGAGTGAGGAGACCGCAGAGGATAGACAAAAGCACTGCACGAACTCCTTGGTCCACGATGAGTTGCTTAGGGAAGAAACAACAATTGCCTCTCTGCCTGCCACCTTTAGAGGGATTTTTTGACCGTGAATTGTTGCCGCTCTCATGTCCCGGACGAAAAATTGTAGGGGAGGGATCTTCATGAGAGAGCTAGCGGGGGTATGGATTTATCGTTAGGAAGAAGATTGAAGTTGCTGTACCAAGGCAAGCAACTCAAAGAAGATGATACCACTTGCAGGGACTTTAATCTAAAGCACCAGAGTGACGTGCTTTGTCTAGCAGTTGATGTCACCAGCAGATGGGTCGAGGGAGAATAATGCTAGTTAAAGCGTTGTTGACCTTACTAGTATAGTAAATTTTGGAACCGGTTTCCTCTCAACTACTCCCTCTTAACTCCTCGATGGCGTTGGTACCCGAAACGTTCGCACTCCTGAAAAACCGGTATCAAAGCCATTGATCATTCCCAAACTGGCTCACAAAGCGCCCCCCATACTTCTCCACAGTCGCACCCTCCACAACCTTCAGCATCAGCTCCACGGACTGCTCGGGAGTAATAGGCCCTGTGAAATTCGGCTGGTATTTCATGAAACTTGCGATCATGGGACCGTATTTTGCCAACTTTTCAGGAGTTGCTATGCAGAAAAGAGGTGATTAGATTTGGTTTTCAAAGAGGAGAAGGGAGAGGAGAGGGCAGAGTGGGAACATACGTGGTACTCCTTCGGTAGTGTCAACCATTCCAGGGGCGATGGATAGGAAGAGAATGCCTTGCGCACCATATACAGCGTTGTATTTACCAATCAGAAGGTTCAGGGCGCTTTTGCTGACCGCATAGGCCGGGGATAATGTAAGAGAGTACTCATTGATTAGGTCTTTGGGATTTTTGTTAGCATATTAGACTTGGTGGGTCATTGGGTAGGGGAAATGTACTGAGATCCGCTATCCCGGTACTGATGGTGATGACTTTCTTGATCGTACTCTTCTTGATCAATGGCAGAAATGCGGTGATGGTCTTCGCGACGCCGACAACATTGACTGTGAATGCGTCCACAAGCTCTTTCTCTAAGAGTGGAAAGTCATTCTCACTTCCATGTGTGTTAGCGCTTAGCAAGGCTCAAGGCGAACGAAGGGAGAGTACAATTCACTGATATCCATAGTGTCAGAAGCCGTGAAGAGAAGTGCGGCATTGTTGATCAGATAATCAAGACTCCCGCCTGTCAGTCTCGCCGTTTCAGCGGCCGCCTTTTGTTGAGCTGCAAAATCTGTGATGTCGGCCTCGAAGATAGTCACATTTTTGATGTCGTCTTTTGCGAGACGCTGTTCCGTGGCGGCTTTGTTGCGGACTAGGCCTATGACAGTATTTGATTGATCTTTGGCGAATTGACGAATGAATTCGTACTGGGTCTTGGTTAGCATGGTTGGAGAAAGCAAGACGAGGGAGGCGTACGCCAATGCCACGTGATGCTCCGGTTACGACGTAAGATGCCATGTTCGGGTTGACTAAGAGTTAATGGATGCTACCGGTAGGATGATGAGACAGAGAGGGAAAATTTTTTTTAGTAAGGAGGAATTCGAATGTGTTATATACATGACTGAGAGGCATGAATCCCACCGAGTCGCATATTCCAATGAGAGAACTATCTAGAAATGCTGATAACTCTAGTCCAGATTGGTAGGGTTCAGCGAGCGAGCGAGCCCTCTTCTAGACTAACGTTCACAATTAACTTCATATCGTATGAGTGTTTTCATGTTTTTGTGGAACTCCCTTTTGTGAGTTAGCAATCCAGCCGCAGGTGGGCAACTTTCTCCGGTAGCGGCTTGGCGCATACGCAAATAGCCTTAGATAGCCGCCTTTGTGCATGAAACATCATTATAGCATCAAGGAGGTATCCCCGTAAATCCTGACGGACTTCGCTAGATAGTGCCGATAATTTATGGTCACAAATAGCAGCGTTTTGGATGCTAGATTGGTTGGTTATTGAGGCCGTGGCAGACCAAAAAGCTCTTGGCAGCTAATTAATTCATATCGTTTTACGAGATTATGAGCCATTACTCAGCGCCCTGATTTTTATCCTTCTTACTTTATTTGGGTGGTTGGTAGGAACGATCCGCCCATCAAAGACACTGCAAAAGAGGGCCGATATTTACTCAGGCTCATGACCGCATCGAACTTCCTCACATAATCAAACTCTTCCTCGACGCGCAGATCGTCCTGTGCCCACCAAGCTTCAATCAATTTCTGTGCCCCAGTGGTATTCCAGATCTTGCGGCAACCTTGGGTCCTGCGGAGAAGGTCCAGGATAACTAGTCGGTCCCTGTCACAACGGGCCTCGCAACCCAGAATGACGATTGGGAATGCTCGCGCGCAGGCAGCAAGGCTGGCCGCGATCTCTATTCCAGCTTCTACTAATGGCTTCAAATTGGATTTGTTCGACGGAAACCCTTTGCCTGCTCGATAGAGGTATATAAGACCTGCTAACCGATAGAGTTCCGCAACCTTTTGAATAGAATCGTCCTGACATGGTTCCCTTGACGTCTCCGTTTCATCTTCTTGGTCAACATGCTGTTTTATGTGAGTAAGTCTCCTCTCCAGGCGGTTGAGACCTTCGATGTATTCTAACGAGTCTCGCGCCGGGTCGTTATAATCCAATATGTGGTCGCATATCTGGGCAATGACCTCTAGGACCTCTGTGGAACATCCTATGGTGTTTATGATCTATGGAAAATGAGCAAATCTCACTGAGGCATGATTTCGGAATGCGTTACCTTCGAGGCATTACCTGATTGCAGAACTGCTTTAATAATATAGTTGTCCTGTGCACATCCCAGCATGTCGGCTGTTCTGTGCCTCCAGTGGCGAGCACTGAATTTGTTGAGAGCATCATGATAGAACATCAAATCAAGGACTATACGGGCGTCCCCTTCGTAGACGCGATCAAGGGTGTAAATACGCTTTGCAACTTGCTTGGCTCCACTAGCATAAATTTCCCATTGGCAGGTGGACTCGGAGAAATCCAGCATCTGATAAGATATAAGCACGATATCTCGTTTGATAATAGGGATCCAAATTTTCGTACCTCATAAAGACTTAACAGTATCCCCGCAACAATGTGCTGAAGCCCATCTTTGGCATTCAAGCAGGATCGAAAGGAGTGGTTGAGTGCAGTGATCGCATTAACCTTGAATGGCATTGATCGAGTATATCCGTAAATATAAAGAGCGATCAAAGCGTATAGGGATTGCTGGACGGCGACTGATGCGGGAGAGCTGTCGATGAAGGACATGCCAATAAGCAACCCTCGGAATCGCTTGTCGCCCACAGAGGTGAGTATTGCTGAAAGCACCTGATCATCTGAACTAATTAGCCCCGCGTGCGACAATTATGAGGGGCATGATTCGCATCCTTACAATAGGTCAATAAAACATTCTCAAATTCGCCTTGTCCGGAAGCTTTCCATGGCAAGGGCCTAGGTATAGATTCTGGTAATGTAGCAGTGAATGGAGGGATCCCCAATCCAGATGGCTGCTCTTTGTATGCGTTTAATGCGTTGGAAGATAAAAGTAAATGAAATCTAATATCTGATGATCCGATGTTCAGGAAGTGGGGACTCAAGCCGTGTTCTGGCGAAACCCTTGTCCCGTGACGTATTTCATGAGAGACGATGCTTCTGCGAGCGTCACCGTCACGTGGCCAAGATAACAGCAGACCGTACTGGCATTCTTTTCCTATTCTAGTACAATTCTTACATGTTGGGGTGCTTAGGTCACAGCGTATTTTGCTGTCTTCGCCAATCCGTCCTGTGTTAGCTACTGGGACCAGAACGAGTGGTGAAGTGGGGCGCACTTACTTTTGCATGCCCAGCATGCTTTTCTCGGATTTAAAGGCCTCATGAAGAAGTCCGGCAACCTGATGGCTAGCCTGATTGATAGATGGGGGCAAGTTGAGAACAGGTGAAGCAAAGGAGGTAAATTGAGGCACAGAATTGATGGTATTTGTCAGCTAAGCTAATTGGCCCTAACCGATGTCCCGAGCCGAAGTGGCCATGCCGGTATTTAATAAGCCTGGGTAGAAACCCTCGGATGAGAATTCAAGCTAGGATCGCACACTGAGGACCGGTTTGCATCTGCGGCGGGTTACCCAGCACACTCAGAATTTGGGATTCTCAGAGCCATAGGAAGGTTTACTGGACCCGGCCTCTACTCCGCTTCCCCGATTCGAGACGACAAAAGGAGCTAAGGTACGGCCGCGTAAGATGCTCTTCGCCTTCGCTAACTCACGTGATCATGGTTCTGAAACACGTACCGAAATTCCGAAGGCGGTGAGTATGCTTCAAGCGGTGTGGGCAGCGTGGTAGGCTCTGGGCAGGCTTGGGTAACTTGGACGATCGCTGCGACAGCTTGGGGGCCCTGGGTCCCTAGATTAGAGTCTGGGTAGCTTCCGGTAGCCTGGGCACGTGCTGGGCAGCCCGAATAGGTCGGATGGGTTGGGTAGCCTGGGCTATGGCTATACTTTTGCCGTTGTACCATGTTCATGTCGCAGCCCAACTAAAGCCTAAGCCTGCAATATCGGGTGTCGTGTAGTTAATCACTGGAGCAAAAAATATATATTGTGGTGGGGTGGAAAGTCATCTTACCTTCTGTACAGTATTCTGGCGTTCTTGCAAGAACTGTCCCTTCCCATACTTTTGGTTTAGCCTGAAGCTTGGACTTAGCTAGACCGGGGTGGTTTGTACATAAAAGGGGTCTTGACCTCTCTCTAAAGCAGGCGGTTGTGGTGGCAACACGGTGATTTTACAGATGATTAATTCATGATTATTTAGCCTCCCGACGATTGAGAGTGCCTCTGAGTGATTCTGACGATCATTGATTATTACCTTATTACGACTTTTACGGCCTTCTTCGATTATATTCTGGTACTGAGAGCTACGATACTGTATTCGTTTCCTGCCCTAGGAGACAGATGGCCTACAGTTGGGCCCTTTACACTCTGGAAACCTCGCCCTTCGACAATATTCAATACGCCATCCTCACCTAAGTTGAAGGGTGTAAGCTTCTACAAAGAGATGGATGCTATGTTGCTTATGCATTGAGGATCAGGCTTACTTGAATATGACTAGACCCCCCTCTGGATCAAATTCTGTTGCTTGATCTTACAGTGATGGTATTCAGGCTTCTCCCCCCACGCACAGCCAACTTGCCAAGAAAAACACTAGAACATCCTCAAAACAAGAAAGAGTTTCCCAAGAACATGGAACAAGGTCGCAAATGGGCCCCTTTTCAACCTTCAGATGAATCTAGGAGCTCTGACCATGATTGAGAATATGTGCAAAGAAATCCTTGGTCGATTCGAAGCTTCCGAAGCTAATACGAGGTGAATGTTCACCCAACTCGAAGAGTTCGAATCCACGCTCGGTGGAGAGGATAATCTACATATCTTGATAGAGGACATTGATTCGAAGCTCGAGCCCACAAACACACTCCTTGAGGTAAGGAAGATCCAGATCGACCAAATCCAGAATACAGCTCACAAGCTAGAGCCTCTCACTGAGATCAAACCCGACTTGACGATAGCTCACGAACTCCTGTCATCGATCACTAAGAAGACAATAATTTCGAGCAAATAGAACTCGTGCTTTGAAGCGCAACAAAGATACACTTGGCTCCGCTCTCGGTGTTTCCGACAATCTTCAACGACGCATGCTTGCACGAATAGGTGAAATAGTGGCCAAGCTTCACCTGCTCCTTCCTCGGAACACTGGTGGAAAAAATCGAGCGGGAGAACAGCCTTCTGCAATATTCGAGGAGGAAAAGGACAATGCTCCACCAATTGCGGGACATGGCTAAGTTGGAAACGAAGCCACAGAAGTTTCAGCAAAGCTCATGGTCCCGATCTTGACTCCTGACGCTATCCTTAGCCGTACTACCGCCGAGCGAAGCTATGCTGTGAAGAGAGTTCTCGGAGTAGGAGATGAAAGCCGCGCAACGACCACTACAAACGATGATAATTTCTTGGCTGTACTGGGACGAGCGTTGAAGGAGGTCTCGTTGGATGCGGTGCTCATTTTGTTCATCGTTTGCAGCGTCTGGGCAGTTGAAGAGTCTTTAATAATCTCGTTTGGTATTGAGGACTAGGTGAAGTAGATAGGTGGAATTTCGAAAATCCATTCTCAAGGTCTTTTTATACGTCTATCAAAGTGGTGACTTCTGCGGCAAGAATCATGTAGGCTGGCGTAAGGCCCTGAAATGTTAGTAGACTTGGTGGCAAAGACGATCGTCTCATCTTGTTCATCTTGCCCACTCTCCAGGGGGGCCAACATAGTCAATACATCTACTGCCAAGCTTCTGATGTTATGCTGCATTGTTGGAAGCTACATCGCGTGGTAGACTCTTCCTCTTAATTCGATTTCCATCTCTAGCTTTCGGCTCGGTCTCTGGTGTAGGGAGTTCTAGAGGTACAATGTCAACTCCTGGAAGCTCCACGATATCTTTTGTGTTGGCACCCAGCTCTGCGTGGATCCCATCACCCGAAAGTTCATGCTTTGCTGGTAGACTGTCTGCGTGTAGCTGTGCCTTATCTTTGTAGGATTCATCACTGGGGTCTTCGGTGGGGACTAATTTATGACTCCGACGCCGACGAATGAAGAAGAATGCCAAAGACAAGCCTGCCAAAGCTGCCAATGGACCAACGACAGCGCCTGCTATCCAAACTTGACTTTGTGGTTGTGGAGTGAAAGTCGGGGTGGAAGTCGGAGTGGGCGTTAGTGAGGTAGCTGCCGGTGTTAATTTCTTGTTAGGAAACAGCATAAATGCTATACGGCGGCGAAGTACCTGATGTTGTCGGCCCAGTCGTGGTTGGGGATGTAGAAGTTGTACACGCGTCGCTTGCTGTATTCACAAGTGAGTATCCCAGCGACGAAGCCTGCGAGTTCAAGGCCGATATTGCAGAAGCCTGAGATACCACAGATGTCCAAGGATTGTCCGCTTGCGTCGCATTTTGCTTCTCGCAGAATAGGATAAAAGGTTGGAATACAGCAGCCAGTGGTGAGTTGACGCTGATCTCGGCTAGATTTGAACCCTGGCATGCTTGACACTGGGTCAGGTCCAGGAAGAAGGACGAGTCGGCTTCGCAGAGGACTGGTGTTTCGCCGTATTTCTGGGCTTCGATGTATGCATTGTCTAGAGATTGTTGTGTTTGAGTTAGCTTTTACCTTTTCTTTTCTTTCTCCAGCCTTGCGGGGACAAGAGAAGTGAGAACCCACTGCAGACCCCATAGCAGTCCGCACAAACGGTAGTGCTGTTCCTTGTCGCGACTCGAGCAGCCGATCGCCTGAAAAACATTTTCGAAAAATCAAAGGCAGTAAACATTATCCACGTCTAACTACACGATGTGGACAAAGAGCTCAAAAGCCTTGCAGAGTTTTAATTTTTTTTAAGCTCATGGATAAATCGAAGTTGGTTCGAGGGGGCAAACTATACGGGCAACTTCT
Source organism: Phialocephala sp. D728 (assembly GCA_003988865.1). Classification (NCBI taxonomy): domain Eukaryota; kingdom Fungi; phylum Ascomycota; class Leotiomycetes; order Helotiales; family Mollisiaceae; genus Phialocephala; species Phialocephala sp. D728. The sequence goes on along the minus strand of QYAJ01000069.1, from coordinate 268,705 downwards.
TGTTGAGAAAGCTTATTTTTAGCTCCCGTTATTGGAAGGTTGTGTGGGGGGTGGGGGTCAGTGTGTGTATGTAGTAAATTTAGAGCGCGGCACGGGTGGGTATGGGCATCTATTTGGCAAAATAAACTACCCATGAGTGGATAGGGTAATAAGTATAGTTTTAAGAGGTCTACCCACTATAGCTATAGGTATTAATAGTATACCCGGCACGTGTATTTCCATTACGTGTATATCTAATTTAGCTAGATAATTGCCTAATTAAGACTACACTTGCTTTTTCTAGCCTTATTAAAGCTAGTCTAGCTAATAAGAAAAGCTTATTTCACGTAATAAAGTAACCCGCGGGTATCTTACGCATTTTTGAGATTGCTCTCCCCACCTAACGGGTAATAAAATATCGATTACCCTCCTTATGGGCACCCACCCATGTGGATACCCTTGGTCAGCCGCAACCCGTGCCGCGCTCTAAGTAAATTACCCCAATTCGCTTCCGTTCTACTGTAGCTTCCGCGCAGCCTGTTCTACCGATTGCGACGGTGCCCGTGGGTCGGGGTCTGAGTTCATTGAAGACCCATGGGTCCATTGCGCAGCGTATACACAACGCAAGGCTAGTCAATCATCTGGAGGTTACACAGCATGCGTGTCGCCGAACAGCAGAAGGACAAGTCACAATGTAGGCGCTATCTGAACACTCGTCCAAGAGAACCTTACGAACCAAACCGAGCTCTTGTTGTAGAGGCCTGGTCATCTCTGCACCGTAGCAAGGAATGAACGGGGATTTTATTTTAAAGTCTATCAGTCTCATCTTCCCGCCATTTGTTAATAAGGCCTCTCTCAAAATGCCCATTTGTTTCGGTCAGGCCGCCAAACTGGGGGCTTCTCCACTACGCTGCGCAATAGGTACCCATGGGGCCCCATGAAAAAAATGGACTCGACCTATAGGTACTCGATCTATAGCGAATTTTTTCAATTTTTTAGGACTCGACCCGTGGGTAATTTATAGGTTTGGGATCCGACCTATAGGTTTTGGCGGACTTATAGTTCTTTAAATAGATTTGCACGTGATTTATACTAATTTTTATATTAATATTATATATTATATTATATATAAAATATATTAAAATACGTAAAAATACATTAAAATATTGTGGTGGGGCGAAAATTCATTTTACTTTCTGTACAGTATTTTACCGTTCTTGCAAGAACTGTCCTCTTTCAGGGATTTGGCTTGGGCTGAGACTTGGACTTAGTCAAGCAGGGGTAATTTGTAGATAAAAGGGGTCTTCCTCTCTCTCTGAAGCAACACAGGTAGCTTTGGCAGTATGAATACAGACGATTGATTCCTGATTATTGTGCCTTCTTGCAATTGAGAGTGCCCCTGACTAATTCTGACGATTATTGATTATTACCTTATTACGATTTTACGGCCTTCTTCGATTATATTCACATACTAAGAGTTACGGAACTGTATTCGTTTCCTGCCCTAGGAGACAGATGACCTACAGTTGGGCCCTTTACACCTTGGAAACCTCGCCCTTCGACAGTATTCTCCACAATACCTCTATCTATTTTGCAAGCCGCATATATGTTGATTAATTAGAGACCTCGGTTTATCCTCTGGCTCCTCTCTTGCCGTTGTGTTGTCGTAGGAGTACTAGATCAACTGTACGAGAGCCTCAACTCTTTCCTCGTGCAATGCCAGGTGTGCTAGAATTCGCCACAACCTGCAAAGAGATAGGGATCGTAGAGCAGTAATGCCACAGCGTTCTGCGAATGTTTTTTCCCCCAGCGAGCGTGACGTAGAAACACATCGTTGTAATCGTCGTTTGGAATGTTGCAAGGAAGCACAACGCTCTTTATTTTCGACTAGGTGTCTATTGACAAGAAAAGACAAGCCGGTCAAGTTCTGGTGACTGACTTGCAAGCAGGGCGCTGTGTATCTTGAACTCGGTCTTCTCCAGTCCCACGAGCATCTTGAAATTGTTTGACGACATGGAGGCAAGTTGATGAGTACAAGGCTGAAGTTGACGGTGGAGGAAGATTAAGCCGTGATGCTGTCGCCGGTCGTTTGTGTCATAGGTTGTGGCCGGGCAGTAGCCAGAGTGCATTTTCCCAAGCCATACAAGCGGTTCATCAAGCATCAGGTTCTGAGCAGACAGGTGCTCATTGCAATAGGCATGTTGAGTACTTGCCCGAGCGAATTACACAGATAATGGCTTGCAGCAAGATGGGGCACATCGGGTTTCAAGCGGACTTCTTTTTGATCTTCACGCTGATCCATCATGAGCAGAATAAGTCTTCATATTCTGCATCAATTGCTGGCCGCCTACTATCTATTGCTGCATGGCGCAGTAGCCCATCTAGAAATTGACGTAACCCTGCCCTTTAACAAAGGTAGCGTGCCATGGTACTTCTCCCTCTCCGCTCGCGAGCTGAGCAAAGAACTCGGCATGCGCGTCGCCGTCAAGCTGCATGCCCTTCTGGCTGCCATCGGCATTGCGCTCATCGGCGTAGAAGAAGCTGGTGGGAGCATTAGTCATCATCCATCTCCTCTTCAGGTCAAAGTTGAACTCACCGGTAGCCAAGCTTAGAGTACTGAGTGTCTGCCGCACCAATAAGATAGGCAGAGGCCGACTTGCCAATGCCTAAGGTCACCGTGAGCAGAATCGGGCCGATCCCAGTGTTCTGCTTGTTGCCCGTGTAGATAAACACCTTCTTGGCGTCCTTCGCGAGGGTCTTCCAGCCCTTGACAGCTTCTTGAGCAGCCGCGTAGACAGACACAGTGTTGGTGTTGAGGTTGGCGGCAAGGCTCTCCGTCGGGATGGAGAACAGGTCGTCACCCGCAGGCGGCGTGAATGCTGCAGCGTTGTACACCACGACGCTCGGCGCGCTTTGGAACTCCGCCTTGACGGCATCAAAGACTGCCGGAATCGATGAAGGGTTAGACAAGTCTGCCTTGACAGACAGATAACCCTCTTCGATCTTGCCACCTGTGGCCTTGCGAGAAGCGACAGCCACAAGATAGCCTGTGTTGGCAAATTGCTTGGCGACCGCGGCACCGACTCTGGGGCCAGAGCCGAGGATGAGGACGACGGGCTTAGAAGACATGCTGCTGTAGTTGCTGTAGAGAGGTGGAAGTATGAACAAGATGCTTGCTGCTGCTGTGTGCAAGTGAGATCCGGCATATTGCCCGAGGTATTCATCCTTATATATATGCAGACATAGGCCTTCGCAAATGCTCTCCAGCCTGACAAACAGTAACGTTGGCTTCTCAACGTCTACCTCGTTACCAGAGCATACTTCAACTGTGCGCCAATTACATGAGCTCGTGACAAGGCGCGCGGAGTGATGCTCGCGCGCGGGATGTGGACTTGGGGCCATGAGACCCACAACCCGCGCGGGTTTCCCGGCACTCAGACCAACAGAGACACATACCCCAAGCTGCAGACGCACGCCGCAAAGTCGGTGTCGATGGTCAGCGCGTCTCTGCACTTCCAGACGTTCTCCATAATCTCCAGTGCCTTCCGCGCGGCTCCAAAAAGTCGATGCGGGACCAGCGCATCGGCCATGGCCCGAAGGCGGCATTCCTCCCCGGGCTCAGCCAGGCAGCCGACCATGCAGAAGGGCCACACCATGGTCCGCAGCAGCTCGGGTGCCGGCATCTGCTCCAGCAGCGCGAGTGTTCGTACCACGTTCTCCCGGATCCCGGCGCCCCCGGGCTGCCACCCAGAGACCACAACCGAGAGGTAGAGCAATGCGGCGTGCGCCCAGACACGGGTGACCCATGCGGTGCAGCCGCCCGGCATAGGCGGCAACTGGTCGTTGGAGAGGGTGAACAGGCCGAGCCAGTTGGTCTTGGGCGTGTTTGCTGCAGCGTCGAGGCGCGCGAGGTTACCGAGCAGCGCCTGCTTGATTGCCGACGCGCGCGCCACCAGCTCCATCATGTCGAGCTGCCCAGCCTTTCTTACTGACTTCTTCCACGCGTCGAGCGCCGCTATCTCGCCGATCTGCAACATGACCCAGTTCTCGCAGCCGATAAAGTCCTCGAGGTTCAGAGGAGGTTTCTCGTCGGGGCTGCCGCCGTTCGTGAGAAGTCGAGCGTGATACTCGAGCAATCGAGGCGGTTCCTCCATGCATGTGCTGGCGATAATGTCGTCAACGATCAGAAGCGCGGAGTAGAATCGGAAAGCTGCTTGATCGGAGCTCCAGGCTCCGCTCTGTTGAGACGTTATAACCCAGAGTGGCCGTCCCATATGACCCAGGACATCGTAGAAAGTCGGCAGCTCGCCGCTGTCCATGACATTCTCTGCAGCCCGGAAGATATGTCTGAATAGCGCAATGGCCGCACCAAGGTGCTTTTGACAGTTCTCGAAGTTCCCAACCGAGATCTCGAACCGTTGGAGCTGGATAATGCTTCCCATAATCCGGGAGGTTTTGACTATCAGGTCCTGCGTATTGCTTGAAGCAACTTCCTGGAGGTTGTGCTGTAGCATTATAAAGGTTACACCCATCTGCTTCAGAAGCTTCTCCCAAGCAAGCGTCTTGCACACGTTTTGCCCTGAAACAGCGCCATCCAGGGCGACGGAGACAAAGTATGTGCTGAGGCAAAGTGTGGTGTGCCACATGGCCTGATTGCCTACAACAAGCTCCATGATCCAGGTGCGCCCACCCTCAAGCAGTAGGGGCTTGTAAAAGGGGAATAGAAATGGGAAGAAGTGGTCAAAGTAGAACATCATGAAGCGGCGGTCGAGCTCTGAGCCCTCCGGTTGCCCATCAGATAAGTTGCTTATAGACAGCCCGTCCAGCCTATTCCAGAAACCTCGGTGGGCATTGCTCGACGTTGGCTCGGTGCTAAGGTTAGGTTGCGTACGCGTAGAGGTCCAACCAGGACTGGAATCGAGAGCCGGCTCGCCGCGAAAGGGCGGGCACTGTGTCGACGCACTCTGTTCGTCGAGTCCGCCGGTAGCCAGCCCAGCGTCCTCGTCCTTGTCGGGCTCGGCGGCCATGGGTTCCAGGACATCCATCGGCAGGGTCCCACGACGGCGCGCGGCAGCACTCCTGACCTCGCGCTTGACCTCTTCGGCTTTCTCTTTCTGCCCAAATCCGCCGTCCATCCATGACGGCTTCTCGTTGCCGAAGTGGCAGGTGATCTGGAGCGCGGAGCAGTTCCCGCACACTGGCTGTATCTCATCGCACCGCTTCTTCCTCAGCCGGCACGTCCAGCAGCCGTCGTAGCTCTTCATTGCGATCAGTCAATCCTCTTGATTGATGCTACTGTAGGAAAGATGATATGCGGTTTCGATAGTTAAGGATCTGCATGGTCTTACCTGCGCGGCCGAGGAGGTGTTCGGCTTAGCGCATTATCGCGCGCGGCTTATGGGGTCCCAAACCACAAGCGGTCTACATGCATGAACCAACGTCGCTTGCAAGGCTCATCGCGCGCGCGGCTTATGGGTCCCCGTTGCTTTCCTTCAGCTGCGACAAACTCCAGGATCTATTCCGCCAGCGCTTCATTGGTGCCCACACGATGTTCCAAAGTGAGTAGCAGATAACAGGTGTGGTATTTCTCACCTGCTCCTGTACCGCAATTAGCGCAAGGGTTTCTTGTCTTCCCCTACCTGTTCTGCAGAATTCACATAGTATCCCAGCTCTGATAGCGGCTTCTTGTCAAAATATGGTTCTAGCTTGTCGCCTGGCGCTCCTTTCAATATACCTCGACTGGCTTTTATTGATCTCCAAGTAGCATGCTTGGGGACTGTCAGCTTGTTTCATGAATTGAAAATGGACGCCGGATGACGGGGACTTTCTGCTAGCTCGTGCACCAATCTGGTCGCTGCCCTGACCCGAAGTCCCAGCCTGCAACTATTAGCAAAGTGTTCTAGGCTTGGGCAGCAACTCATCTACTTCTCGGCATCTGTCAATTTTTTCCGCAGTAGTGGATGCAACCACTCGATCGAAAACAATGTCTCGATTCTATCATCGTCCAGGGGCCGCCTCCTAGCTATTGCCCACATGGGCTGCGAAGGAACGGGAGATGAGAGTCGGTGTTCTCGTAGCCGTTGACGAGTAGGAATTCATAATTATCCTTCAATTTCTCAAAATGGTTTTGCTTATCTCTAAGTGCCGAGCTTTCGCGTCTTTCGACTTCTGTTCGAGGCGAAAAGCGTTGGAGGACTGACTTCCTTGTCATGTTTTCCGAATTCTTCCAGTCGACCGAAGAATAATGCACCAAGCCTAAATTCCTGAGTTAGCAGCACCTAGCCGGCAGACACGGTGACTTACCAGGAATATTTACACTCATTTCTAAGAAGGAGTGTTGCTAATTGCAAGCAAGGTCTTAAAATATCCCCTATCGCAGGATTCTCGGCCGGGAAAAATGCTAATTATGTATACGACTGATAAATACAAGGCTTACCACCCAAAGCCCCTCGTGTCCGCCTAAAATAGGTATCGCACCTGTATGTTTCGATATTATAACTTCCATAAGCCACTGAGAACGGTTAAAGATAGGATGGATTCCATTGCTTAGATCAACGGTCTTTTCTTCTAGATCCAGGGCTTCAAGCGCATTCAAGTCGCGCAGCTCGGCTGTCGTGTAGCCATAAAATCTCCGTTTCTGATAAGTCTCCAACTTTCTTCTCTTCCTGATCTGCTTTTAGCCTTGGGACTGCCCTGGAGGAGGGGACGAAGTCGGCGTTATGCCACTCTTTCCTGTTTTATTTAGAAGTCGATGGTGTGAAAATTGGAAGATTCCTTGAGGATGGCTATTCTTCTTTGCCAGATCTGTGAAACCCTTAACCCATTTTTGCCCACTGTCTATGCAAAGATCAGAGACTGCAACTTACGCTGAGGTGGAGAAAATAGGGCAGTATAAGCTGTTAGAGTAAATCTTGTTTGGGTCGAGAAACTGTCCCGTCGTATCGTAGCTTACTCTACCAATCCAGTCCGCTTCCCTCTCTTGGGCCGGTTGTGTTGCCGACGCCACATTCGGATAACCACCTAGAGTCAACAGCAATTCGCGAGTGGTTGTGTTCAACGATAAATGCATATGATGTTGAACTGAGGTTGTCTTCTTGAGATACTAAGGCCTCAGGTATGAAAATAGACCAATGTCATGGCCATTACGCAGGAAAATTCTAGAAACAGAGAAGACTTTTTTGTCAAAGATAACGTAGCATCCATACATACGTTGAAGGTACGAGAATAATCGTGTTCAAGGGTTCGATACAATCGATGAAAACGCGATGGCAGAACAAAGAACTCATTTTCTTGATTCATGAAAGCATTGTGCGAAGTTTCGTCTTGTGTAAGTGACGATAGCATAATATTCATTGACACAGTACCAATCTGTAGTTCGCAGCAAGTCCAGCGTTCCGATCTGCTTGTCCAAAAAGGCATTACCGCAGCCTTTTGAAGAAAACGAGTGCTTGTTGAATCCTTTGGACTTTAAATCACAACAGTCCGACCTGAACCCTGTATTTTGCGTAGCCGCTAATCCAATCAAGATTATCGGCCCTCACATTATATAATGATCTGCTGTGGATCATGCAAAGCCCGATATGATCATGAAAATCGCGCGTCTCGTTACTCGCTCAGGGGTCATCTCGCTTACCACTGAGCCCCTTCGCCTAATTTTACCGATCAGCATTGGCAACCCTTTACTAGACACCATGCGCCGCTTCCACGAGGCCTCGTGATGACGGAGCCGCGGATTTTGGAAGTATTGAATGAGCCGCTTCATCGACAGCACATACCACAATCTTTACATTGAAGACGCTCAAATTACGCATATATTGTAAGCAGGCAAGAAACTGGCGTTCGTTGCGCACCCGAATTCGATTTTCGACCATCAAGAACTCTCGATCCTCATTAAAACCAACTCCAAAGCCGTCATCAACCTTCAAAAGCTCGATCAGTTTTGCCCAAGATGGGGAGTTGATCGAGGGGTCGAGAATATCGGTTATGCAAATTATATCCTGCCTCCTGGCATCGCCTAGTCGGGTGAAATGGAAGACTATCGCTGAGATTGAATCTGGATAGCAACGTTCTGAGGATAGGTCCATTGGCTCAGTGAAAACCCTTTGAACGGAGTTGACTTGTTCAATCTCAAGGTTTGCAGGGCCAATGCTAGCTACTTCGATTGGTTGAAATGCTGCCTGGGGCTCGAGAGTCATCACAGAGTCCTCGCTCGTGACAAAGCCCGCACGCAAGCTAGTAGCGAACTCAGTTCTTTTTCTCTTCGCGCTCGACTCGGTCAATCCGGAAAGAGATACACCAGCTGTCGAGTCTGGAGGCACAGGTCTGCGCTTGGTGCCCAGTCGACTGTCGAGATGTTGCTTGGCCATTGCCTCCATTGTTTTGCTTAAGTCTCTGGTAATAACTTTCCACTTTTGGTAAACTTTAGAATCCACGGCTGGTGGAGGTATCCACGTCGGATATAGTTTTTGATGGCAAGAAGAAACGTTGAAGGAGTCGCAGTGATTCGTGAGGAACAGGTGGCACAGGTAACATGACTTCTTGCTCACTCCAATAAAACGAAACGTGGGTCTGTACAGTTGATTATGGTCGTAGAAATTGACTAGCTGTAGCTCGGCGTGGGCCACTAGATTCAAAGAGCAAGCTGTCCGAAAATGGGCTTCGGCGTTCGATGTGTTCCAGATCGCAGCGAGACGAGAAATGGACTCCTCTGTCTTATCTCCACCTACTATTCTTCTTAGGACGCAAGTGAGAAAGTTCTCTCCCTCCGAGACGGTAAATGATTTTTTTTGGGGTGCGATTATAGGCTCCACAATCATAGGGTTAATTAACGAAGGAAGCTCTGTGGCGAGTTCCACAAACGCTTTGGCAGCCACCCCATATCGCCCCAATTTGAATATCGCAAGAATCCATCGTGGTAGTGGTCTGCCTCCAGGGGCAAAGGCAGTCTTTAAGAAATCAAGGTAATATCTTCTGGCTTTCTGCGCCCATCTTATGTGCTGAACAAGGTCGTCCGGGTTTGTACCGACACCCAAATCTCTGACTACGAAGATGTGTCGAAACCATTCAAGGTATTGTTGAGAGGTAGATGGAGCGGCGTCTATAGAAGCTTTCGCAATGCGTGATTTAACCGACTCAACCGGCTCTTCAACTATGCCATGTGCAGCGTGGAGATCTTTCAGGTAAGACCTTATCTTTGTAATGTTGAGTCGTATAATCCTGAGCAGGATCTCGTCTTCTGCCGTTGATGGATTATGTACTGAATAGAAGACAATCTTAGCCAAGGTTCAAAATACACGGTTATCTGGGTAGCGCGCCTTGACCTGCAACACCACTCATCTCACCCACGATCTCTCGCAGTTGGAACAAGGTTGTATCGGATACTCCACAATTGCTAGCAATTCGAATGACCGTCCCCTCTGGTCTGCCTTCTTCCATGCAGGCTGCCGAAACGCTGTCGCCCTCCCTCTTCGTAGCGCACACCAAAGCGAAAGAGTCCAGAAATTTCCGCTTGAGCAGCCGGTCTCTGGGTGCTTCAATTTCGTTAGGATTTTGGTCGAGACCGTATGCGGTCGGCTCTCCACGTACAGGATCGAGCATGTGGAGAAGAACAGAAGCTTGAATGAGGCGATCTCGCGTGTTGCCTAGCATCTCCAGGACGGCCATCTTGCAGCTTAACGTGTGGGGGTGGGCAGCCCCAGGCAGCCCGGAAAGGGACTGGATACTGCGTATATGATGCTGGAGACTGTGGGAATAAAATAATAAGGTACAGGAAGGAAGGATATTTGGTATGGAGACGAAGCGTCGCGCTCAAGGCGGTAAAAATCTCCGGATGGTTTCTTTCATGTGCATCTTTTCCTTCTGCCAGCACTCAAGCTTGGCTAACCAATAACCTTAACCGTACAGGTACTGTGTGCAGATCCGCGACCCCGCACCATGCCCCGCCCCGGCGCAGCCCCGCGTACAGGCCGGCCAAATCCCGCGAATAAATTAGAAGCATAGTAGAAGCATGAGCGTGTTGCTCGTGTGATGAATTAAGGACATTGGATAGGATTTGTAGTCTACTGCTGCGGTAGAATCCAACTGTATATCTGCGATACGAAAGATCAGTGTTGAAGCGTAGGCGCAAGGTCGGTCGCTGGTGCTTCGTCGGTTAATCTACGAAGTATCTACGAGGTCGCCATCGAGCGAACACAAATATTCCTGAATGCTGTTTCAAAATTGAGGCAACTTGTTACATCTGATTTCAGTCCTCATTTTCCACCCCCCTCATGTTCGCCCCATTTCTCGCCCACCGCATACTCGGGCTGGGTGGTCCAGACATCGATCCAGATAAAGATGCAGATATAGAGCCACTCCTACTCATCCTGTTCCTTCCATTTCTAGCTAGCTCCTTTCTTGCAGTTTCCATCACTTCTTTCAGGTATGCTTTATTTTCTTCCTCCTCATCTTTGCCCAGCACTACCAGCTTAGACCATTCAGCAAGGCCAATCCCAGGATGGATGCTAGTCTCCACAACAGCAGACTCCTGCTGAGGCATCGAGAAACTTCCAGGAATATGAGGAGACAGCTCGGCCACGGGAGACAAGCTTTGAGCAACAATGTTAGGGAAGAGGACGAAAACCCGGGGACGCGTGAATGACTTCATGTCCGTTTCGCCAGGTGAGTCTTCCGCTGATGGGGCAGGATCGAAGCGAGCAGAGCGCCACATGTTGTAATTGGAAGGGTTGAGGGAGGAGTAAGCCTCGATTTTCAACTCATCTGTCTCAGCTAAATCCCAAACATTGACTGCAGCTTGCGCAAGACCAAGTAGCGCCTCTTGTATTGGGACTTTTTGTGCCGGGGCAATCAAAGGAGAGAGTTTCTCGAGCATATCTTGCACCGCTTGACTGGCTCGGCCCGAGGAGTTAGAGACTTGGTGAGATGTTGATGTTGGGCTCAGTGGCAATTCTTGATCCTGAGACTGAAGTGCGCGCATAGTCAGAACTTTCCAGACAGTTGCTCCACGTCCGTTCTTCCGGCCATCCCCGTTGTTCACAAGTCCCGCGTAGATTTCATCCAGCATGGTGGCGAACTTTGGATCCGATATAGCCTTGTCGGAAGAGAAAGGTTGCCAAATTTTGGTGTACAGGGCCGAAGAGATAATTCGTTGAGCGTGGGCTACGCGCAAGTTTTCAGAAGTTTCGTCATCAGAGACAGGAACCGAGTAGAAGCATTTGTCGACAGCGATGAGCTCATCGTAAATCTTCTGAAAGTCCTACAATTGGTTAGTAGATTGAAGGGGATGCTCAAAGTGAAGCATACGTCACAAGGCAAGACTCTGAAGTATTCCAAGGATATCTCGTCAATGTTCCTAGCGATATCTGCAAACTTTCCCTTGCTACCTTGGAGTCAGAATTGTTCCTGGTATGCACTCGGAAGTGATGTCAGATACTTACTAAAACTCTGGTTTCATCGTAGTCAATCCGAACTCGTTTTGAACCTCGTCCAACTTTTCTTTTAGATCCTCGTTTTCCTTCTTATATGTAGCATTGGCCCTTATAACATTGTCGAGATTGTCTTTCGTAGAATTCAATTCTACCACCAACTCTTCTATCCTTTCCTGCTTCATTGCGAGATCCCTAGATAATTTTTTCTTCTCTTCCTGCACGTCACACAATTCTCTCTTCCTCTCGTCTTCACCTGCTGCCATTTTTTCTTCTTGCTCACGCTTCTGAATAGATAACTTCTTTTTCATCTCAAGTTCCAACTCGGCCCTCCTCGCTCCGATGCTTTTCTCTGCTTTCTTTGCCTTCTCATCTTGCTCCCTCTTCTCCTCCTTCAACCTCTCATCTTGCGCCTCCTTCTCTTTCTTCGCCCTCTCCTCATCTTCTCTGAGCTTTTCTTCTCTTTTCGCAAACTTCGTTTCCTCTTCTTCGCGCCTAGTGGTCAACACAGTGATTGTGATGTGCTGTTGGCGGATTTTCTCGGCTTTGTGGCTGCACTCCTGTCGGATTTTGAACAATTGCGCATGGGCTTCCGTGACTTGGTCAATTCCCTCCGCATGCTTGACATACATTTCGCTGAGTTTCTGTAATTGTTTCTGGAATGCTGCTATGCAACGAAGCGTCTCCCAGACAGTGTTGGAGTATGGTTGAAGGTTGGAACTTGATTGTCCTTCTCTAACCAGCGACCCCCCAGGCTGATGATTCTGTCGACTGCTGGTATTTTCTGCCCCATTTACCTCCCCAAGTCCAATGCTACCTCTCGTCTGGCTATCACCGTCACTTTCGTTTCCAAACGGAATCCATTCTTCAGCGCGACGTCCACGTTTATTCTTACCACCCGACATGGTATGATGCGGTACCTATGATTCTCATACTTTGTCAGCCGACATTCTTATTCAGTAATCTGGATCCGCAATCGTATTTCTTACCGATCGTCTTCGTCGGATATCCTTCGTCTCGCTGTCACTGTTTCTTCTCCAGGCGAAAGATTTTGGAAAATGCTTCTTTATCGAGCCAATTCTAGATCTCTGAAAAGACTCTTCAAGATCTGTCTCTTTCGAACCCGTACGACGGTGGAGACTACCCAACATAAAGATCTCCAATTGCGGACTAATACAACGAATCAATCGATAGCTCAAAATTATTGGATGATAAAATGGCCAACAGAATTGACTCGTGAACATTGCACTGCACAGGAGCACTACCCAGGTGGAATCTCGCTCCCTATATTCTCGAATCTTCTTCATCACAAGGAAACGCTCCCCTCCATGACTCCTTCATCTACACCAATCTTAGAAAAGCATTACCGCCGCAGCCAACCGGTATGACTAGATGACTATTATCACCTGCCACGGACTTACACGTGTTCTGCATTGAAACGGTTTTGCGCATTTGCGTGAGGCTCAATGCATAAAAATTCATGATTAGCTCGTTCTCACAGGTCACTGCCGATAAGCAGCATAATCATGGCGACGATCATGTGCTGCTAGTCGACTCGAGCATCCTCGACGTATGAGACCTGTCTGCTGTGTAACACGAGTGCTGCGATCGGGATGCAAGACACCGGATTAAGCACAGAGACACAGAAGCGGCAAATGGGATTTATTGCCGCACACACACCCATGAAAGACTATCTCCTGCTTGACGCAGCTCAGTGGGTAGCTTTTTCCTAGAAGGGGTGGTGTGATTGATGCCTCTGTCTTGTACACCTTCCTAGACTCCTAGGCCTACGCAATCAAAGAAGCCTTCCATGAATTTCGTGAGAAATAGATGACTCACGCCGAGTAGAATCAGAATAGGATCACCACAGACGCCGATTGGAAGACGACTTTCGGTACGAGGTTTACTCGGGAATACTTCAACTTCTTTAAAGGAAAGGGATTGGTCTCCGATCACGTGCGGGTTTTCATGTTAGTACTATGTATTTGGGATCCCATCCATAGGCTCCATATGTTTGCCGACGTATACAAGTAAATTGACGCAAAAACAGCCCCAATGGTCTGCTAGGTTATTATTGAATTATGAGGAAAGGCCTAAGTCTCCTTCAAGATGTAAGAACAGCAGCTCTGCTTGCTTTCGACACCGATAACGCGGCATACCTTCTTTCCCGATGGTGAGTATAATGCACCTAACATATATATGATATGCTGACAGAATGGTAGATGGTGGAGTACTAATCTGTCTGCGTGTGCGAAGCTAAAAACACGAACAATGAAGAGATTGGAGCAATATCTCGTCGCAATTTCGTGACGAGTTCAGACAATAAAACACGATGAATTTACGAAACGACTTGAAAAGATTCTACAACAAAACTTTTCCTTTAATTGCAAAGCGTTGCGAGCTAAGCAATGTCTTTGCAACTTCAAGCTCTGGGATGCCTTGCAACATACCTATGGCAACTAGCCACTCAAGGCAAAAAACCTTGCCTTTCACTACGAAATTGAGAAACGATGAGAATACGTAGGTACTAAAATATCTGCCAACCAAAGCGCTTGCGCAAATGTGTCACGTGACATTACTGTGCCTAAGTTCTTCGGCCCTACTGTAGAACCGTTAACCTTATCGTCGCTGACGCGTCTGGCAGCGCATTCGAAAGCGCGAACGCTGATAACGAAGCTCATGGCTTCAATCATGTATTTCGACTGCTTCTGCAGCCTCAAGCTGCATCCTATTCAAGATGAGAATACTTAAGATCAGTAGTGTCATTGGATATGTGTTCCTCTCATTCTCTACCGCTTCAACCTCTCAGCAGCAACCACTGGTCGACATAGCAGAGATGACCCTGAACAGTCGATGGAGGTTCAACTATTCCTCCGAAGCACCACACTACTTCGCATCCGTCTACGGTCTGCTCCAACAATGGTCAAATACATTCTTCCCGAATGGACACAGCATAGTCCCCTGCGAGATTCCACCGTTTACGAAACTGTATCATGGCCGAATGGATGGCGATGTCCCTCCTAGTCCAGAATGGTTTGCGTTCGATATGCAAGTTCCTCCTTCGAGCCTCTCGAGCTCTGCTAACCTGATATAGTGGGATGTCCTATGGGATTATGGGCGGGTCCCGAAACTCACATATGCTCACTTATCAAACCACACGCCGAGTAAAATGTATACACTTCGACGGCGAATCTGCCACGCTCTTCGGTACAGGCCAACTCGATACACAAATGCTTCACATATGGGGAAACATAAGTGGACCAGCCAGACCTGATAATGGATTCCGCGGATTGTGGGAAGAATATGCTCGAGCTGCTGGACTTTGTGACTGGTTTCGTGAACGGAATCTTGGTGGTCCTGGCTGGGGATACGAAGGGATTGTGAGAATGAATGCTGGATTTGAAATGATCTGGTGCAATTTCAGCAGTCCTTCTATTCGTCTGATATCTCATCTCAATATTACGGTTCCGCTGCTCCCAGAAGAGAAAGAGAATGTTATAACAAACGGACAGGACGACCCCTCACAAACTTCCTACTACCCGTTGCCACCATCACCCACTCGTTCTGACAGAGCAACCGATCCAGCAAATCCACCCCAACCTCCAGTTGGAGGTCCTGCTCAATGGTTGAGAGAGCCGTTCTTTCGCAGTCAGGCTTGGACCTGGTATACGAGTGCTACGCCGCACTACGGGTCGAATGGAGATGGACCTGGTCGTGGTGAGACGCATGTGAAGCCTATCAGCTGTGGTTATTTGAGCTACTACTCTCCTGAATTCCTTAGCCAGGCAATTCCAAGAGCAAAGGAAGAACAAAAGTTGCTCAACCTCACAAAGGACGGACTCTGGACTGGACCGGGCAAAAATAGAACTAGAGAAAAAGCTTTGCAATCTTTGACTCGAAGGCGGAGACTGCACACATTAGAAGATGTCACACCATCGGAAGCGGCAATAATGAGAGCAAACTCGGAGAGAGTACTTAAAGACCTATTGTCTGAATCTCCTGCCAATTGTAGTGGCATTGACTGGTCAGTAATGACAAACGACATCGTTCAGACTTATGGGAGCGGTCTCTTCAACTTCCTTAATACGCTTGAGAAATTCGAAAAACTCATCGTCACTAATGGAACTACCCTCCGAGAGTGGATGATTGATGTTCGTGATCAAACACATGCATTTCTTATACCTTTCCTGGAGTATCCGGATGAAGACGCAAGCGAAGATGTCTGGGTTAGAGACTCAAATCTTTTCAAAGCAACTTATTCTCGCTGTCGGTTCCAGTTCACACGCCTTCTAGATCCTGAAGAGGGTATTTCTCTCGGGCCCGAAGAATCGCTACTGAAATGGGCAGTAGAAGAAACTACAGGTGGAATTTGTTCTGTTTTAGTCGATATTGGCCTTGCAGTCGAAGGGCTTTGGGAATCAGAATTCAACATTCCAGTCAAAAGGGTTTCAAAATCACGAGACCTGATCAAATTCAAGAAAGAAGCATCACGATGGACTGAGGGCATCGAAGAGCTTATGGCCTGGCTTGGATGGGCTGGCGAATGGGTCCGGTGCGAAGAGAGGTGTGCTTGGGACGAGAGTTGCTTCATTCCCATGTGGCCCTTGATCCCTTTCCCTCGTCGTGGACGTGGCCCACCTCGATACGGCCCAGATTACGGGGGACCTCCATACAGCAGACCTGGCTACGGTAGACCAAATCCATATAATAGCCTTCCAGCCAACGGCACGGTTCGGCGCCCAGGTCGAGGATTCAATCCTTGGCAACCAAATGAAGACAGTCTTTGGAGCCCGAAATGCGTAAAGTCAGACTATATTCTGAATGGGGTTTGAAATCTGAAGTCTATCTACTGCCTTCGAATCCTCGGAATCACCTGTCCACCAGCACGACCGAACGAACGCGCTCCGCAGGATAGATCCGGCCGCCATTTGACACTTAGTCTCATAGTATTAGCCGTGGTCCACCCCGAGTCTGCATCTACATAGGTACCCAAGCGCGAATGATGCTGACGGCTCGCTGTCACGTGATGGAGACCATCCTTATTCCATGCCAACTCCTCAGAAATAAAGAACCTTCCCAGCGCAAAGGAATATCCTGCGTCAATGAACAAAGAAGATATCAGCTACCATATCACATTAGTTTTAACTACTTCTCTCTTCCAGAACTTTCGTACCTTCTATCACGAATAATTCTCCGTGTTACATTTCATAACTAAGTCGCATCACCTTCCCATTGGCAAGTTCGAGAGCTAAGTGTATCATGGTAACCATCACGGTTTTGCTTCCAGGCCTAGGTATATTGATCCTTTGAGCGGCGTCACAACTTTTCTAGGTCTTTCATCCAGTGCCTTTTTCTTTCGAGATCATATACAAAGGCATTGCTCCGAACAGGATATCATTGGCTGCGGAACCTCCTAGGCTTCAAGTGTTGTCCGTAGAACACGATTCCCGTCCTGAACAATCACAATGCTATCTACTTCTTTATTCACGAATGATTCTATTCTCTTGGACAGCGGAACCCAGTCTTGCATATATTCCATCACCTGTTACTTCCCGCATTCTTCACTAAAACATCTTTCATACACCCAAGACACAGGTTCAGAGCTTTCTTGAACCTTCATATCCTACATATCGAACTTTAGTTACCAACCTCTACGTCTACAGGACTTTCACCAGAAAAGAAAACCTTGACCTTCACTATGCATTGCACAATGCTCTTCATGGCCATGGCGATGGTCGCACCTCTTGCTCAAGCATATCAAACAATGCAAATCCCAAATCCTCTCCGCTACACCTTCAATACCTACATGAACCAGAACACTACTCGGGACAACTACACCCTGCCCCTGACCGCCGATCAATTCCCCTGCAAAGGTTACTGGAGTGACATGTTCACGGATCCTTCGGGAATCGGGCAAACTGTCACGACCTACCAAGCTGGTAAACCAGGATGGATTATCCTCACTGGTGAATCACTCGGCGGCAGCGGTCAAATCTCGATGTCTGGAAATAACGGTTCCCTGACCGTCATTCACTCCTTCGAAGGCAACGTTGGCACTTCCGATCAGCAACAACTCGACTTCATGTTCCCTGCTGATGCTCCAACTGGCCCAGTCGTGCTCAGCTTCACGTACTTCCCTCTCGGGAGCACTGAAATATTTCAGAGTTGCGCTGCTATCGAGCTGTTCCCCGCCGCGAAGAATGTCACTTCACCCAAGATCCCATTTGCTTCGCGACCAGACATCTTCATTAGCGACTTGAATAACTCATGCACAAGAGACCCAGCTAAAGAAGTGATGTTCCCAGACGCAGGCCCAGACTTCACTATGAATCACACCGTGCCCATGGCTGATGAAGTTGATACTGTAATTGGGATCTGTCTACCAGTCAACGGATTTGGAAATGGAGCTAAAGACAACACTACAAAGACTATGTAGTCAAGCCCATTCCCAACCACGACATCGTCTGAGTTCTCGACACACCTAACTCCTACGACCATGGAATATCATATCTCGGCCTCGTCGCACTACGCAAGCCCAACCGGAGACTTTACACGTAGAAGAAACGCAACCCCAACCTACTTAAATCCCTACGCCACAATCAAGACCCACACCTCAGGCGCCAGACCTCGCCCAACAGGTACCAGCAACATCACCGCCACCAGCCCTTACCCAAAACTACCTATCTCCCAAGATGGAAAGTGTGGTAAGGAGACAAAATGTCCTGCTGGTCTCTGCTGTTCGATGTTTGGCAACTGCGGTGTTGGCGCTAACCACTGTGGATCATTCACTTGTATGATCGGCTTCGGAGAGCGCTCCAAGTTCGACAATGGGACGATCCCACTGCCGGCAGAGAGACGGAGTGTTGCGGGCCGAATGAGATTGCGAATGAGCAAGTCAGTCAGAGGTGAGCGAAAGAATTGTCCATCTTAAGAGATGACTTCGATTCTTATACTTGCCTAGAACATATTAGCTCTCACAGTTAATTAGGTACTGAAATTGAAGATTTTGCAACATAATAAATCACTCCTTTCCATTCGATGTGACCATGTAAGATTTTTGCAATCCGTTACCTAGGAAGTTCCAGGAAAAGTGTTTACAAGCTAACTCAAAGGAGTTTAGCTTCTCGAGCGAAGAAGGAAGAAATCAATCGTAACAAACTTTCCTCCTCCTTACACAATAACACCACAATATCAACCAACTCTTTGGCATTCCAATCGATGAACATAAATGCTGAAAGCTCGAATTAGAGCTGCTTTATCTTTGCAAGTGAAGTCGCGCTCCATGCAGAAGCACAATTCTGCATAAAATGCATTTTGATCTTTTCCAACTACCTTATGTATCACGAAGCGGATGGCAAGCGTTTCTCTCTCAAGTTATCACAGGCACGACATACACTAACGTCTCTCCCTGCGTGCCGAGACGCCCCCTGTAACGAGACAAATCGTAGGTACTTCAAGTTCAAGCGATATGAAATCCTTGAACGACTTAAAAATTTCTACTTACTCTTAATTCAGTTATATTATATACCTCCCCAGAAGATATCTAACGTATTATTTCCAAAAATTATGATTGCGTCGTCGATGCTCCTTGAGTTTACAGAGAGCCTCTTTTTATGCTATAATAAGACCCCTTAATGTGCGAGACCACCATTAGGTTTTTTTCACCTTTTAAACACATAGATCAATTAAATATAGATATACAAGGTCTATCACAATACTCAAATGCTATTGCTACTCTTGTGGCGGCTAGCGCATGCTCTATTATATAAAGTCGCCACAAATAATAGTACATACGATTAAGGATCATGGTTAGCGACGGTGTGGTTATAGTAATCTCGGTAAAATTATATGTAATCAAATCTGTGGCTGCGACACCCGGGCTTAGAAAGCGCCTGATAATAGCACGTGATATTGGATCGTCACACATAGCTAGCTGATTCTAGAAGATTCTAGAAGTAAGGAGCTACCATTAAATTACTATAAATTTTTAGATTCCCCTAGGACCCTTTATGAAATAGAGAGAAAAAGAAAAAGAGATATTCTATAAGTTGTATCGTTTATTAATAAATACTACTTTTTATATTATAAGCTTTAGCCTTAGTTGAAGTTGAAGAATTAATACTCCTCCTGACTGATGTCCCAAAGCAATAACCCCGCCCCATATAGCTTCACAAGTTGGTCTATAATTAAAAGGTAGCCAAAGAAGATTAGTATTACCTTGTGCCAGCCAGTTTTCAGACACATATAAGGTTGAGATCTGCTTGTCGTCGGGGGAGAAGGCGACTGAGCTGACAGWGKMYGTATGGCCCTCGAGGGCCGGCAGCAGCTGCTCTCCCGTGGCCGCGTCCCAGCGCCGGACCGTCGTATCGTGAGACCCAGACACGATCTGCTTGCCGTCGGGGGAGAAGGCGACTGAGCTGACAKAGAACGTATGGCCCTCGAGGGCCGGCAGCAGCTGCTCTCCCGTGGCCGCGTCCCAGCGCCGGACCGTCGTATCCCAAGACCCAGACACGATCTGCTTGCCGTCGGGGGAGAAGGCGACTGAGCTGACATAGGACGTATGGCCCTCGAGGGCCGGCAGCAGCTGCTCTCCCGTGGCCGCGTCCCAGCGCCGGACCGTCGTATCGTCAGACCCAGACACGATCTGCTTGCCGTCGGGGGAGAAGGCGACTGAGCTGATAGAGGACGTATGGCCCTCGAGGGTTTGTAGCATCCCACTCCAATATGTTTCTACTCTAGACTTTCTCTGGATCCAAGACGGAATATATCTCTTGAACGTTTCTCGAACAATGCTCTTCTCTGGGGCAAAGACAAGAGCCGAGCAATATGTTTGAAGAGGCGCCTGTTCAATAATTGATCGGTTGGCTACGGCAAATCGCTTTGCGTCTTGTATAAACGCATGCAAATCAGAATTTTCTTTAAACTATTCACGTTAGGATAATTCGATAGCGATGAGACTATACAACTAACGTACTTGAAAATCCTCGAGCTTTCGGATTATAACTATGCCTTCTGACGCGCTTTTCAACAGGCTTAGCGCCTCAAGCCAATACAAGAAGTACTGGCGAAGGAAGTTAAGAACCTGGCCACTGTCCTTGAGGTCCTTGATTGTGTCTTCTTTTTGACATTCGAGGAGATGATCTACCCAGTAAAGGCAAGAGTACCGTACCACAGCGAGGGGATCAAGATCGGGCTGCTTAACTTGGTCGATCGTGATTCCTGGAGCTTTCAAGCAATAGACATCACGACGTAGTGCCAAGGACATTACTTGAAGTGACCGCGAGAAGATAGAATAATGTACCTCGTCTATGCTAGAACGAAAGATTTCTGGGGATATATTCTCCTGGAGTAAAAAGTCCTTGGCTGATTGGTGTACGAAGTATACCGTACTGTCTCGAATCGTTAAGAAAGATCCGCAGTGGCTGACTATCTGCTCTAAGTCCTCAATATCTACGGCAAGATCCTCAGGACAATCAAGTTTATGAAGCGTGTCGTCAAGAGAGACTAGTTCCGCAAGTGCAAATGGACGTTTCGCGACGGCTACGATAGAAAGTATTCGCTTGCAGACTTCGGCGTTGGTTGAGTGACTGACTTGGGCTATCATCTGCTTGTAAAACGGACTGAGTCCAGGTGGAAACATCTTCAATCTCTCGAGGGCAGTCCGTCGATCAATGGTCTCTAGCTCTTTTAAGACCAAAGCCACCCAAAGGAAAGTAGCGTCGGCATTCAAGGAGAGATATTCTCGCACCGACTTCTTCAATTTGGCATCATACTTCTTCCGCTTAGCTAGCTCACCTACCTTATGCTCGATGTACGTGCCCACGGCAGCGGAGATCGAGTCTTGGTTTAGCTCGAGTTGCAATTGGAATTTCTGGTCGGATAAGTCTAGCTGCTCTTCGATACTCAGCCAATTGCGACTCGAGATAATCCACTTCACACGGGGACAAGCAGGTGAGGTCTTATCGATGAACTGCAGAAGCTGCTGCAGACCTGTTACGCATTCGTCCAAAGCATCAATAATCACGTAAGCTCTCTCTAAACGAGGATCTTGCAAAATGTTCTTGAATATCTCAGACAAGGCAAACCAGGCATTCGTGTCCACAAAAAGCTCTTTCCCGGTAGCATCGTACTTCTTTCGAACGTGTTGGAGGAGAGCCGGTTGTTGGTCAGCAAGGAGGTAGATCAGCCCCCGAAGCACAGCTGTCGCATTATTAATACGGAGATCCGTGGCTTGGCAGAAGAAGTAAGACAAGACATAGCTACTAGAAGCAGGAGCGGCTTTGGCGGTCTCTTTTAGCTTATCTATTATACCACAGAGCAACATTGTTTTGCCCTTGCCGGGGTCGCCCCTGATCCAGAGTAGTCGGCTCTGTTCGCCGTCGTGCCATTGTCGGAATTCGGAATTCTCGAGGATCCATATATAAGAGTCTTTCAGTATGCCACCCTTTGTGTCCTCGATGCGCGATTTGTCCTCGCGGGGATCTGTCGTTCGCAGGTCTTGGAGACAACTTTGGCTCTGAAGGTCGAGTGGATTCTGCTTGTCTTCTTGCAAGAAGCGATTAGCAGATTGCTAAAGATAAAGCGATTTGTCGTGTGTTTACCTGTAAGCGATTCCTGGATCTCCTTCTTTAGCCGTCTAAACGCGTGCTCTTTCCCTTCACCGTAAATAGGTGGCAAATGAATTTCAAATATCCCTAATAGTGAGTACGCCTTGTCTTCGGGGCGTATTGTCTGGCGATTTTCTGCCCACGAGAATCGTTCCTCAACTCCAAATTGAGACAAAGAGGCTCCTTCTAGTGCTGAGATCGGAATCCCCGTTATCTTACAGATGTGCTGCTTTAGAGATCCTTTATCTCCTAGTCGCTTGCCTTGTTGAGAGAAGAATTCAACTGTGGGTGGTGCAAGGAGCTCTTGAAGAGTCCAGCCTCGAGTAAACCATTCGCTATCTCGGAAAGCAGATTCCCAAGTATACTCGGTAGATGTATCACCTGCTTTCTGCTTTAGTGCTGAGACATCTAATAAATAGACGTAGCATCTGGCCGCATCCCGGTACCAGCGATACATCGAGTTGAGGGCCTCTGCGAGCTCGGAGCTACTCGATTTGTCGATACAACATGTGTCCACCCAAAAATGTTTCAAGCCGTCACCCCTAGCCTGTTCTCCGCAGAATCGGAGCTTCTCATAGCCAGCCTTCTTCGTGCCAGTTCCCTTCTGCAGATCCTCAAACGTCGCCTCCTCCGTTCCCCACCTGTGTGAAAGGATTGCGTACTCGGGTATAGCTTTGTCGAAGAACTCAGTTAGGCTGAAATTGCCATCGCTGTTATACTGTAGCAGGCGCATCGTTCGGCCAGTTTCGAGGATCGCACGAGGGAGGGTTCTAAGTAGCTATTAAGCCGTTTAGATAGCATCGATTTAAGTGAGGTGAAGCTTGGAGAAGACGTCGTGTTGAGGCTGGCGCATTCAGCTGGGGGCAGCCTCGCGGCGGCAATAGCATCGTTGTACATCACTGGAAGCGCGCGCAAAGACCGGCCCAGTTTTTGAGGCCAGAAAATGCGGTGGCATAATCAGCTAGCTATTATGGGTCTAGCGTTGGGATGTTCGAGAAACCTGCTCTTACGCAGCACGTGACTAAGTTTGAGAGTGGCCTCAGCACGATATAGCACGCCAGGGAGTGAACATAGTGCACATTACTAAGCACTAAAACATTGAGACCTCCCAACGCACCGGCGTAACTCCCGGACTCCATTCTTTTCCTCTCTGAGTGTCTTTAAAATTTGGAGCCATGTTATTTCGTGATTGGACCTTTCCTCAAGTCCTCCGATTTTTGAAAAGACTTTAAATGTCGCAATTAAACAGGGGGGGGCTACGGAAGAGGCGATCGATGGCATAAGTGAAACGATCGATAGCATCATCAACTGGACTATTTGTTTTATTGCTAAGTGGTCTTCTTAGAGATAAATAGGTAAAGAAAGTGACATATGAATATTAACTTCGTAAACTTACCAAGAAAAAAATTATGATTCCAAAACTATAGATTCGTCTCGTGACAGGGGGCGTCTCGGGACGCAGGGACAGACGTTACATTAGTATTTCACTCTGCCAATGTACAATATCTTCTGGCACTTGACGGAGGAAGCAATGTCCCGAGGTCTGGAGAGCTATTATAGTCACGTGATATGGATGCCTACGATTTTCCTAGCGTACTCTTCGCTTATGATAGTTAGGCTACATTCCTTTCATTCCTTTTTCTCAAGATACGAAGAATCTGATACCGTGAGGCCAATGTCTTGCAAGGGCTTCGAGGTTTTGCTGTCATGGCCAATATTGGAATTGCGATGCCGTCCCACTTTCGATAAATGGCGTTCTCAAAATGGAAATGGGCCGTACACAAAGCTCATCGACATTTGTAAGGTTTCACACCTGTTATGATGGCCAGTTGGTCATTGCACAAAACAGTCGATTTAATTCTCGTTCCACTCTGAGAGCAGCAGATCTCATCCTTTTCGACGCCCAGTGGTGGAGAGATACACATGCGATGACGATGCTTGGTCGCCGATGGCCTTGTACAGTATACAAGCTTGTGCCTTTCCGCAAAAACGTCCTACGACTAGAAACTCTGGCACGTAATGTTCGTGCCTCGAAATTAATCACTAAATATCTCGAGAATTCTATGATGCAGCTGTCCGTTGTCCTTGTGTTCTGTCCATTGATTTTAGCTTTGGCATTCGTAGGTCCGAGAGCTACACCCGTAGGCGATGCCACCAAGATCCTTGCCGAAGGCTGGAGTCCTCGACCAAACAGAAGCACCTAAAGTCAGGGTACTCTTTAGACGACAGTCATCCAGTAGTCTGACTACCATCGAGGGTCCCGATAACATTTGCGGCTATCAATACGGCTCTTCCAGTAAGTCGTCGATACTACTTGCACCTTCGTTAACGACCTTTTCCAGGTGACGCTCTAACACTGTGTAGATCATCACGATGTGGATTCGCTACAGCGCTCCGGGAGGACAGAGAAATCTACTGCTTTGATTCCACTACTTCTGCAGCAAGACTTCCGTATTGGACATCCTATATTGGTGAGATCCTCGTCAAAAGCTGTCTTGCAAATTCAGCATGTAGCGACAACCGGGGAATTATACTTTAGTTAGCTTGATATCTTAAGGATACGGAAAGCGCTTTGCTAATGTGGATGAAACATTGCAAGTACCTAAGCCGAGTCTTATTGCAACATTAGAACGTTTACTGGGGTTGGGGTTGGGGTTGGGGTTGGGGTTGAAGCTGTCTGGTGCGATAGTACATTCTACTCGGGCATAATTCCAGTATCTACAACCTTTTCTGGACAGCCTGGACGAGGATTTGCGATAATTAGTGGAACAGTATCGTCGTCAAAATCGAGTTCGACGTCGGTAGTAAGCTCTACTACGACAACATCCTCAATTACAACTCCACTATCTACTTCAACACCAACACCAACTCCAAGCTCCAGCACAACCTCAATCCAGATCCAAACTTTTACTCCAACTCCCGTTCCGCCATCCAAAAAGACGACTCCTATCGGCCCTATAGTGGGAGGAGTGATTGATGGACTAGCGATTATAGCCGCAATTGTAGCTGCTCTTCTCCTTTATCTCCGCAAGAAGCACGAAGATGAGCAGAAAGAACCGATTAAGGAAATATCTGACCTGTCTCCTCAGGTTCAACCATACACGCTGTGAGGAAGGAGCAGCCCTCGGGCTTCCTACTACAAAACTAGCTAGGAGTAGATAGGAATGATCATCTCTTTTGCAACCACCACTATAAACTACACGTCCGTCGAGGACTCCTTTGTGACACACGCAAAACAACACGTAACCACAGCATCCATCCAATAAATACCCTGCTCAAGCTGGAGCAACATACGTGTCTCCAGGATTCCCTCCTACCTCGCCAAATCCGGAGTGGCAAGTACGATATCAGTCACCGCCTCCTCAACCCCAATACCCAACCGAGAAACACCCTCCAGCAATAGGGGGAGCTTTCGCACCCACTGCATCTAGGCCTATGTCCTCAAGCCCTGAACATCAATACCATCCTCCTCATCAATTTGACCAACAACCCTCATTTACATACAGTCCAGCCCTCATATATGCCTTACCAGCAACCACAACAGCTATCTCCTCAGCTGGCAGGCACTAACATGCAACAGCAACAGCCCATGCAGCAAAACATATATTACTCCTCGCCGGTCGGAACCCCAAATTCCGAATTCAATCTTCTGCCTCACCAGTTCCATCTGATGTTCATAGAGAGCCAGTGGTGTCATCAATATCTTCTCCTGGCAGCCCCGCGCTACCGTATGCGCACATCATTCCCCTAATTTAGGAAATGTCGGGAGAATCTAACGATCATGCGTATCCAACTAGTGGGAGGAACAAGATGCCAGGGAAGTTGCCTCTCTATCTGTTAAGCCATTTATCGGAATTAGATACTCAGGTACTCGCTGAATCTAATTTTTTTTTTGCGATTGTGCTTTGCGCGAGCTGCAATTGTGATCTCCTTTTGCAAGTTGTTTTCCTTTTCAGAAAGAACGGGGTTATCATACAATAATTCACTGGGAGGGGCGGATACGCTGCGCAATGGACCCATGGCTGGGTCCGACCCGTGGGAGCGACTCGATCCATGGGTCCTTACGTAATCTGGGCTCGACCCATGGGTACCCACGGGTCGAGTCCAAATATCTCGTGGGGCCCCATAGATTTAAGACTCGATCTATAGATCCAAGAAATAACCTATAACCCCAAAAATACGTGTGGGTTTAAAAATCGAGAACTGTGGGTCGAAAAGTAGGGAAAATGTTTTTGTAAAATTCTTTGCACATATTAAATGAAAATAATTATACGATTAGTATAAAAATTAATATAATGCATTAATATACACGAATTTAATTATTACAATATATAGAATTTAAAGCGAGAGAAATTAAAAATTATATTATTTATAAATTATTTATAAAACGAGTCCTTTTTGATGGAAGGCTACGTTTCGTTTGCCGAGGCTAACTTCCTAACTAACTTTTTAATTAATTTCCTAACTAATTCCCTTTTGTAAAGTTTACACTATTAAAGTCTCCTCGCCTTTTCCTTTAATACATATTAATAATTATAAAAGCATTTTTCCTCGTATTTAGCCGAATCGACGGGCTAGTAGACGCTAACTAGGGCCTTGAGCTAGGTAGATAAGAGAGTAAATTAAAGGAATTACTTTTAAATCGTTTTTTAAAAGCGTTAGTATATTATAAACGTAAAAAGAATTAAATTATATTTAAAGTAATATCGTTAACGAAATTATCGTTATCGGTATTATAAAAAGAAAAGGTCGTTAAATTATTTAGTATATCGAATATTTGTGAATTTTTTTAATATTATTTTTCGATTTCGATTACACGAAATATACGTCGCTTTTTAGCTATTTATTAAAGTTTATCGTTAATTTTTAAAAGTGATTATTATATTTTAGTATTTTAACGAGATTTATCTTTATTTTATCGTCGTCGAATTTAAATGCAAAAACTTCGTATAATTTGAAAGCGAGTAAATAAGTTTTTTTTATTATTAATATAAAGATTTTTATTATAGCTAAGTACTTTCTTTTCCCCTAACGCTAATTTAAACGATTATTATTCGATTTCTTTTATAATTTGCTTTTCGGTTATTTTATCGATTAGCATTATCGAGGCTAAATTAATACGTTTTTCATTTACTATATTACTATTTTTGAGATCGAAATAAACGAAGAGGAAATTGCGTAAAATAGTAAGTAATATTTGCCCACGTTAATAATAGCTTATATCTTTTGCGTAATTGAAAAGCTTCTTCATATTTGCTTTTGCCATAAAAATATAAAGAAAATCTCTAGCTATTGTAGTAAACCGTGGGTATTTCGATTCGAGGTTTTTTTATACGTTTAGAATATTCCGATTATTAAAAGCTATTATCGATTAGTATAAAGATTAGTAAAGTAGCAAAAACGATAAACTTATATAATTGTAGATATTAATCGATTTTATTCTCAGTTTTCCTTTTATTACTTGCAAATATATCGAAAGTTCTATTTATTTAAATTAATATTACTAATAAATCCCTATTCTTTTTGCGCATGTTTTGCAATTATTAAGTACTATAACTTCGCTAAGTATACTTTTAGTTAAAAAGTCTTTTTAATTATGCCTCGAATTCATTTTGCTAATCGGCCTAATTAGTATTTAATTATAAAAACTCTAAGTCAAATATATTTAACTTTAAAGTAGAATTAAAAATTGCGCCTATATTATAGAAAGATCTAAGATTCGTATATATTAACTAATAATATTTATTAAGCTTATTTTATGTTATATTAATACTATCGAGTAACGTTTAATTTGCAAGTAATCGATTTCGCGCTTTTTTTAAAAAAAAGCGATAATAAGTTTCGCTTAATCGTTCATTAATATTATTGTAAATATGTAATATATATAGAAGCGTTAAATTAGATATTTTTTTAATCGTTTGCGTGTAGAATGCTAAAGGATGTGTAATATTAAGAATATACTTAATAATATTTTATTTACGTTTAATAAAAGAAAAAGGTTTAGCTTTATCGTATAATTAATAAAATAAATCGATAGGGTCGCGAAGGCGAAGAGCTCGAGCGAGTATATATATAGTAAAGTCCTAGCGAGTTTTTACATTTTAAAAAAATGCTAAAACTTTTATTAATTTATAATTTAGATTATTAATAAACTTTTATTAAATTTTTTCGAATTTAATTTTGCGATTCCTTGAGTTAATGAAAATAGAGAGCTTGCGAACTTAGTTTACAAAATTAGTATAAAAATTAGTAGAATATCGAAGGAAATATATACTTTAGCGAAAATGAAAGAAATGCCTAAGTTATTTTATTGTCGAATTTAATCGAGCTTCGATATTTCTTGCCCTTCCTCCCAATGCCTTTTGAATTCTTTATTTATAGGAATGATTCGTATTGCCTCTAAGAACGCCTTAAATGCTAATTAAATAATGTATAACAAGCATGGGATATGCTAAATAGTTAAATTAAGAAAAGTACCATTATTAATTATTTTGGCCAAGTATTCGTTAAAGTCTTCCATTATTTTCTTATTAATATTAGTATTATCGATAGTAATCGAAATAACGCATTAATTTATACTAAAGTAATTAATAATTTTTTTAATTATATATGCAAAGTTTTCGCCCGAATAAATCGTTTCGTAAAGCTTTATTTTAATTAAATCTTGATGTAACTTCTAGTTTGCATTAATATAATATGCAATAACGTTTAAAAAAGACTATTACTTTTTGCTCGCCTAATAATTAAATAAAAGTGCGATTTGTATATTTTTAATAATATTAGATAATAAATTTTCACGCACTTTTTAATATTTTACTATTAATCGATTACGAATTATACTCGTCGAGAGTAAAGGCAGATTTGGATTTTGCATAGTAGCAAATCTTTGCTATTTAAAGTTCTCGATAGCTCGAAAAGGTGCTTATAAAGAAATAATAATAAATATAATTTAGTTAGAAAAATTATTCTCGTTAATTTTAGCGCTATACTATAAATATAAAATGCCATTTTGAGGCTTAAAAGGCGGGAAAAGAGTACCTCAAAACAGTGAATGCCCAGCGCTTTATCAAGCGTAGACATTCACTGTTTTGAGGTACTCTTTTCCCGCCTTTTAAGCCTCAAAATGGCATTTCGCTCCGCGGGCCCTGCCGGGGGCTTTTTTCTCTCTCTTCTCTCTCCTTTAATGACGCTCCGCTGGCCCGCCGGGGGCCACTGCCGTGGAGGCCGAATAGGGGGGGGAAGAAAAAGGTTTGAAAAAGTAGTAAATCCCTCTTGGCTACCCCTGGACGCAAGCGCCAGGAGTAGCCAAGAGGGATCACGCCGATGCGATTCTACAAAAGTCCTCTCGCCAATTACAAGCTTCCTCCTCTTCCTCCTCTTCTTCCTCTTCTTCCTCTTCTTCCTCTTCTCTCTCTTCTTTTTCTTTCAACCCTAAAGCACCAATTCCAGCCTTCATTCTAGTTATGGGGTAGTCGTTATGCTCCATCTGCAAGATTCTTGGCTAATTCCGACCAATTGCGGGGCTCGGAAAATCAAAAAGTCCGGCTCTAGCCCGATTCGTCACGAAAACACCAAAAAAAAATCGGGGTATTCAACGGGCATCAGCGTGCCAGCATTTCATCATCGCCACCGCGTAGCAGTCAGTTTTTGCTTTCTATCATCACTTGCCCTCATACCCCTACACCACGGAAACTTCCGGGTAACTTATCCAAAAAACGCTTATTCCTCATTATATCATCATCTGGGATTTCGCTCGCGCGCGTGCGACCATATGCCATTTCCGTGCGGTTTCCAACGCGGGGACATCACTTCTACATGTAAATCCTACTGCAATGGGATGCCTTACGTTATTAAACATTCATTAACTCATCATGTCTATTCTCCATCAGCTATATTCAATTACTCCACTCCTCCAAACTCCCAGCACGCGATAATCACGTGACCATCGCGTGCCGTATACCATTTCTCATGCGAAAGACTTATGAGAAAAGAAAGCTTAGGAAACACGTGATTTCACGTAGCCGAGCTCAGGAGTATATTCGCTTGCTCCCCACACGGCACCACGAGGGAGCAGTTTCTCGGCATATCGTATAAATCAACAACCATAATATGAAAAAACATGATTTTAACGTTGCTGAAAAGCCCGAAGAAGCCCGAAACTTTTCATAAAAGAATCTTAGAATTTGCGTTGTTGGTTGTGGTCGAGCATTGACGGCAACTCGACGAGATTTTCAAAGGGTCGTGAGCTTCCTTTTCTCTCCTACATACCTTTTGCAAAGAGTGAATCTGTTTGCTCTGACGTAAACTGGCGCAAATCACGCCATTCTCGAGTATATAAAGAGGGCTACCTCCCTCTTTTGCCTTCAAACTTCCTTCCATCAACAACCTCACCACTCCGACTTCAAAAACAACTCCAACCCCTCCCGTTCCATCGCCAACGTTAATCTTTCATCTCCCAAACCTTCTTATCTCTTTTTAACAACGACTCCACGATCCTGCGCTCTCCTCCTCCCTGCCTCCTGCGACCTACCTCCCCTCCCTGCCTCCTGCGACCCACCTCCCCTCACCTTCGAAACTCCGATCGCAACCCCAAAGAGCTGACACCTAACTGTCTCTACAACGTTACAAGGATGAGGAAAGTATATTGAAACATGGGGAGCCCTTGTGTAAAGGGTCCTTGGGTAAGGGTCTCTCGAAAGAGAGGTCCCTTTGGTGGGCGCATCCTCGCTTTCACATACCGAGGGCCCTTTGGGTATTGCACGTTCCGGGCATACTCATAGGGCTGAATAACTCCTACACCAGATGTCGAGTGATACGATCCCACTATACCATACGTCGAGCGATCTTGTACAGGACTTGCCTTCGGGCTGTTGGGAAGTACCACTTCATCTCTTACTTTGAAACAAGCTGATCACTTTTATAGTTCCTTTCAGGATTGAAATTTGCCGATCTACAGCATTTCTCCCTGAAGTGCGACTTGTCTTATGGCATGTATGTTATTCGAAGTAGTCATGGGGCAGTACCACTTGCGGGTGAATACTGTCTCTGCTATCAAGAGCCTACTTCAATACATACATCCCATCGGCAAGTCCCTGCAAGCTCCGGCCCTCAAAGATCAAGTGTATAAGGCATATTTCAATCCACCATTCATCGCTCTCATTGGGTGGTTGGAAAGGGAGAGCGGTCGGCCTTAAGTATTCCCCTTTCGCCTCATTCTCTAGTGGTGACTTACCTTCTATCTGCTAACAAATAACCTTGATAGATCTACGCCTTGCATGTCGAAGTCTCGACTATTTTCTTTTTTCACTGCGGTTGCCTTTGCTTTTCCTATCGAGTTATTCGTTTATGCTTTGGTTTTGTTTGTACTGATTATTCAAGTATTCTTCTTCCTTTACGTTATCACGTCTTTAATCAACCCCAGATCTTATTCGCTCGATAGTATTCTCTCGCCGAAAGTGTGATGGTCATAAGCAGAAGCCTATTCCAAACGGGCCTACTTAAGCTCGGGGCAGAACACCTATCAACGCACTGGAAGGAAAAGCAGTTACTATCAATGATATAGATCTGGTCTGGAAGGGTGGGTAGGGTTGATAAAGGAGATTTGCTTTTGTTTTGCTATGTTATTTTCCATCGGATTGGATTGGAACCCCGTCCCGAACCTGGCCATACGGATATGGATCCTGGATCTTGGATCCTGGACTTGACAGGTTTGCGATCCTGGACTTGCGATCCTGGACTTGATAGGTTTGCGAGGGCCCTCGACTCTTTTCTTTTTTGTCCTCTCTTATCTTTCCTATTGTTATTCTGTGTCAAGGAAGCTTTCGTTGATCATTATTGTGTTTTTTAGGTTTTACAAAACAGAAGCTTCAGGCTTATGTGTATCGTTCTCGATTATTTGGGTGTCTAGGCGGCCATAAACCCCCCTACTCTGGGGTCCCTTTGGTGTTCGTAAAAGCAGAGGGTTACCTTTTGTCACGCTGTGCAAAAGAAACTCGTGGAGGCGGTGCTCCTTTACTGCCTCTGGCCCATTATGTCTTGAGCGAGACCGTACAACTGAGCCGCTGAACTGTCCTTTTTGGATGGCCCAAGATGGTGACAGATTGGGATAACTCCTTCGCGTGAGATTCTTTCATGGATCTTTAACGCTGACTTAGGGAGGAATAGACGCGCAAGATGATATCGGGATATTCTGGGTCATCTAGCGCGTGTCTTTGTAGATGTGTTCACGGCACCAAAGCAATTTAATTTTCATTAAAAGATATGAAATTACAGGATCTGCCTTTCCCTTAAAAACCAATCTTCTTCACGATACCTTCCATTTAGCGTTAGCCCCTCCTTTCGAAACCTTGCGAGATCAAAATCAACTTCGAATAAGATCTGGCAAAGCATTTTGACTCGTGAAATCGCAACGTACGAAAGTCCTGGCTGCCAATCGGTGGGATCCAAGGCAATCACAACCTTTGGCAAGGTTAGACCTTGAGATTTGTGAACCGTAATAGCATAAGAGGGCGTTAATGGAAAGTTCGTTCGCGTACAAGTATGGCCGTTGTGGATAAAGACTCGAGAGATTGGAAAAATCGGCACTAGTCGAGGAGGGCCGTCGAATGAACCGTCAAAGGCAGGTCCTTCGTAGCCGTCCATCTCCACTAAGATACACACAGGGAGGTCTTTCTTTGGATCCTGACCGTCAACCCATACCATATCTCGCACAAATCCCATAGAGCCGTTTACTATACCATGCTCCACCCACTTATTCTCCGTAAGCATGATCCTAGCGTCAATACAAAGATCGATCTCCGCGTATAAGTTATCCGCTTCGTCTTCAGTTGCTGCAGAAGCGCCTACCCCCGTATGCTTCGCTCGAATCTTGATAATAGGGTTTCCGCAATCTCGCAAGCGCTTGTGATTGTATTCAGCAACATTAGCTCTAGTAAAGAAGATCCGCAAGGCGTTATTGAAAGAAGCTTGTTCCTCAACCGAAAGGTTCCCACGAACTCTCCTACGCAACAGATTGAAGCTGGCCTCGGTAACATCGTATGTGCGTAACTGCTCCAGGGCATCCTTGAACCGAAGAGATTCCTCGTCTTCGCCATTTTGTCGCATCATCTGGGTTAAGCGTAGAGTTTGATCTAGAGATTTGTAGACACCCTGTCCGTAGGCATATTCAATATCACCTCTCGGTGCTCGTTCCGTAGGTCTAGCGTACATAGGAACCGCCTTCACCGGAGGAAGCTGCATGAAGTCTCCGCCAATCAAGATATTAACGCCGCCGAATTGTTCATCACTCCTCTCAGGAAACACTTGACGGAGACGATAGTCCATACAACCAAGGGTCTTGATTCCAACCATCGACTTCTCATCAAGGAGGATATACGAAATACCAGCAAAGTTCTGCTGCATCTCAGCTAGCGTATCTCTCTTTAGCGGCAGGAGTAAAGAATCTCTCTTCGAGCCTTTCTGTATTGGAATCTTGAAAAGTCGATGGATAGTTTGGCCCGAGAAGTTGAAAGCGGCAATACCAGTTGGAGCACATCGAACTGTCGGATCTGGTCGTCCGACGAGCTCCGCCATCTCTCTCAACTTCCTGCAGGCCTGAAGCAAAACGTACGTCTTGCCAGTTCCGGCAACCCCATCGAGATTAATTCGTAATTGTCGAGGAGGCCTCGATCGAGTGGGATCCGATTGGTGAGCGAGAAGCTGAGCATAGTGATCCACAAACGTATCGTATATCTGACGCTGCCGATCATTGAGAAGGTCCGGATCATGAAAGTCAGGGAGGTCCATCTCTTTTGGAAACTGTAGTTGCATGTGTTTCCAAAAGTCGAGATCGAGATTTGGGTAGGTTCCAACGTGCCGTGACCAATCGTACTCTCGATCGAGCTCTCGATTACCAAGAGCGTTGGGATCTTCAATACGCTGTTGGTGGTTCGGCCCACCACGCATCCAGGCCTCGATATCATTAAGAGAACGTGGAATCTCAGGATTAACGTCAATCTCGGCGTAATCTTCTTGACTATTCGGCACCACATCTTCTCCATCATCTATAACGAATGGATTGTAGAAATTGTCAGGGTGTGCTCGCCGACCAACGTGGTAGAGCTCACAAAGGGCTTGGGCATCGGAGTAAGACTCGGCTCGATCACCATCAACGACCAGCAAATCCTCGAATTCCAACCACGAATGATTTAAACTCAGTTGGACTCTGGCCCATTCATTATATATTTCTGGGATATTTGGGTTCTCAGCGTAGGTTGGAAAGAACGACAGGACCCTCGCTTTCCCTTGGTCTCCCCTCTCCGTGCGGCGTGCCTTCTTCGCAAAATCATAATGCTGCAGCCATTCCAAGAACGTAGTATTCTCCAACACGCGTCTCCTGTCCTCGTCCACCTCGCCGCTTCTACCCTTCAAGCGTGCCTTGTATTTCTTGTATTGGTTCGAGCACTCTCTCAACTCCCTCGAATTTTTATCCATATATAACTGGACTCTCTGCTGGTCTTCGGGGAACATACTAACTTGAAGGTAGATTCGACTACAACTCCAATTAGGGATATTGAGAGCGTTATGGGTACATTCTTGAGCGGACAAATCACGATCTCCAACCAATCGATTTAATATCTTATGTGCAAAAGAGATAGCAGGGACTTCGGAGGTGATAGTTTGTAAAACCTAGCAAAGTCAATTACAGGCACAAATGTATATATAGCACATGCGAAGCCCGCTTGCTCACTAGCAAAACTCACCTCAGTTGAAATCTCAGCATATGATTTGGATTTCTTTTCTTCCTTTGAAGCATATTTGGCAACATATGCTATTAGACCATTATATGTGACCATCGGCTGGGAATCTGTATTTGCCAACCACCCTAGAGCTTGCCAAGTAAAGTAATTGTTTAGGCGTGGGTGGTTTCGCTTAGGGGCAAACATTAGACTCCTGCCGCCATTCGTCTTCTTGTTAACTTCGGCCTTGATCATATTCGTCTTCGGAAAGAAGAATCGACACTCATCACAGTTCGTTGCTTTATTCTTGCGAAGACACCTTCCAGGCATACACTCGCCGTGGAGCTGAACGCGATTAAGTATCGACGCTAGCATATCCCAGGAGTTAGTGACTTGAGCGTAAGGCAGAGAGCAGGGCATTCGATGATCCGGGAGACGAGTTGAATTGGGATGCCACGCCATTACTTTATCGTTCCACCATGCTGCAAACCTCTCCTTCTGCTCAGGAAGCTTAACTTTCATCCTTGGTGCGTATCTTGAGAGAGGAAGTGGAGTGGAGGGCGCTGGAGCTTCTGCTAGAACCGTATAGGCGTCGGGCATATGTGGCGAAGAGGGCGGAGGCAAGACTATCGGAGGAACAGGAGGTAAACCTCCAGAAGGAAATGGCGATGATAGAGGAGGTAGAGGAGGTAGACCTCCCGAAGGAAATGGCGATGATAGTATCGATTCAAAGCTCGACTCGGGTATCAGGGGGTTGATTTCGGCCGGATCTTCTCGAAGCCAAACAACACAATGTATATGTCCCGTTCCTCGAGCTTGCCACTCGAACCTATACCACCAATCAACTACATCTAATTGAAGCTTGACAACATACTTCATCCAAAGGTCGAATCGAATCTTTAACCACGCCGCAATGATATGGGGATTCTCTTTAACGTTT
This sequence comes from Phialocephala sp. D728, assembly GCA_003988865.1. Classification (NCBI taxonomy): domain Eukaryota; kingdom Fungi; phylum Ascomycota; class Leotiomycetes; order Helotiales; family Mollisiaceae; genus Phialocephala; species Phialocephala sp. D728. The sequence continues at coordinate 233,040 of QYAJ01000069.1, read as the reverse complement.
TGCCCCGCAATACGCTGACGTTCTCGCTCCGTTCCTGATTGCCAATCATCAAAGCGAGGCATATGGCGATGAAGATCTTCCCATTGGTGGTCAGCACAACTCCAAGTTAAAAAGACTGCCGATTGATCCTTAAAGCACCGGCATTGAGCCATCAACACTTTGCTAGCATGTCCCCAATACGGTCGAGTTCCGACTAATCGAGCACCAGAACGCGCAATTCCTCTCACTAACTGGTGATCGTTTAGTGCTTCCTCGAGTTCGTCTAGAGTCATTCTGCTCTCGTTCCTATGCCCACTAACCCAGAAGTTGGCACAAACTCTCGCCTTCCCCCTCTGTCTTATATTCTCAACAACAAAGCGAAAGCGTGCATGCTGAGCATATCGACCTCCCTCAAGACGTAGCATATGCTCGTGCCAATCAGCTAGGGATATCTGTCGAACCCTGCCCTCGTGCCAATCACCCTTGCCATATGGAAACAAAACAGGAAATAGCATAGAAAACAACGGCACAGTTCGACCTATCTCGTCAAGGGGAGTAGACCGGACCAAAGGTGCATCAACTCGAGGAATACGATTCCTGCCATGCCTCACTTGATGAGCTTCGACAGCTTCTCTCATCATGTTTGCCTCAGTAATATCCGGCTCGACATTAGGAACGTATGATTCCTGAGAGAAACGGGGCATATCGTCTTCCCCCTCATCATCATCATTATCATCGAAGGCCAGGCCACGTTCTTGTTCCTCATCGACTTGCCTACTATCACCAGCCGGGAGATCATCACCTTCTTTAGGCTCAGGAGGATCTGGTATTTCTATAGTAGCAAGTTGGTCCGATACGTCTCCATCCTCCGGAAGTAGCGACAGGTTTTCTTCAGAGATAGTGACATGGGTATATGCTGGGTGGTGGGCTTTCAGCCAAACCAAGGCCGCACGGATATAACTTCGACGAACCCGAATCTCGTGAGTAAATTGCCTCTTGTATCGCGGATCTGCTGTATCAGCATTAACTGGCTTCAAGAGAATAATGTCTTGGTCCGCAGGCAAAGTCGGGAGAGTTTCACAAAAGCGTACGTTGTCTTGCGGAAACGAACAAACGTGCCCTGTATAATGGTATTGTGCGCCACGGTATCGCCACATCTTGAACATACAGCTCGCTGTAGCAATCAAAGCCTCTTCCATCTCAGTCAAGTCTAGCAGACATTGAGGAGGATCTCCTGGAATAGTGTTATTTCTGGGGTCGATCAGGTAAGGCTCGTTTTCTCCAATGCCCCTATCTCTATCCCTACATCTTCTGCATATGCCACGGAGGAGTTCCATGTCGAACCAACGCTCCCTACAGCGCGTACAAGTTTCCATCTTAACCTCGGTAACTTTTGCATGGAATAAGTCGACTCGTTTTTTGGTTTCTGCGTCCATAGGCGAAGGTGTAGAAGGTATTTCGGGTTGAGAAGATAATGCAACCTGAGATGGAAGAGAATCAACATGGCCAAGTAGTGAGGAAGACAACAATCGTTCTAAATCTCGTCGTGCACGTAATCTATTCTCCCGTTCCCTGAGTTCTCGACGATGCTGTCTCTCTGCTTGAAGCTCTGCTGCCCGACGTTCGACCTCCTCTTGCTGCCTCAACCGTTCTAACCTCTCTTGCTGTACCTGCCGCTTGGCCTCCTCTTTCTCCATTCTTCGCTCTCGCCGTCTCTCATTCCTCATTTGCGTCTTCTTGTCATTCTTTCTCTGATTTGCTGCTGCCTCCTCATTCTCCCTTCTTTGTTGTTCCTCAGCCCAATGGCGGTCTAATTCATCTTCCACAGAAGGGGGTCTGTAATTCGAAAGTAATACAAGAACTTGGGGTCGATTATTCGGAGACGGAGTAGGGGGAGCGAGAGGAGCAGGAGTAGGACTCGAAAACTGGGCAGGAGAAGAAGACGCCAATGTCCTTTGTCTCTTCGGGGTAGTAGATACTCCCCCCAAAGAAGGCCTGCCAGTCCTCTTGCCTAGAGTATTATTAGCACTCTGACTTTCTCGAGCATTTTCCGAGCAATATAAGCAAGTTTTCGATAGCTGGCCACTTTTTTGAAAGCGTTTGAATGTCTGTGAACAATAGGGCCGCGATACTTTGCATTTAGAGCATGCGACGAGCGGTATACCAGCGTATCGAGGATCCATAACGCTATAACTATAGCAAAACGAACGTGAAGAAGCATGTAAACAAAACAGCAAAACGCGCAAAATACAAATAATAACGAAAGAAGAGAGAAGATACAAACCCGAGAACTACTCGAAACATACATAATTCGTATAATAAAGTCATTGTGAACCTCCTTTTCATTAATTATAATGTCGGTAGGAAAGCTTTTCCGATGCTTTGAAGACAGCGTTGATCTACGGCAGGGAAAAGAACCTGGCACGCGAACATCACGTGAACAGCTGATTCTACCAATTAAGCACGGGCATAATTTAACGCCGACAAAACTTCCGATACCCTTGTAGATCTACAATAAGCCGATCGGTATATGATCAAAGATCTCCGAGTGTGAATTTTAGGTTTGTTAAAGCCCTCTTTTAGCACCTGCAATTATAGGGGTATATAAGCCAGGAGGACTACTCGGAACAACGTAAATCCAGTTCACGTGTTCATCGCGTGCTGGCTCAAGTCTCGAGAAGTAATACCAAAGGGACACTCCCTGGGACCTTAACCCACAATCCCTTCAAGCAAAACGCAAAGAACGTTTCAAGCAATCCAAAGTAAGACAATTCACAGATAATTAAGACAATTGCAGGGTTGTACGCGAAGAGTTCCATTGTAATCTACGCAAGTACGACGCTGGCACCTGCCGCACCATCCGACGGTCCAGCACCCGAAGGCCCACTACCATGGCTTGGGTCATCCCACTCGTACTCCATTCCGACGGGACCAGTACTCTGCTCCTCATCCTCGTTATCGTCGTCTTCCTCCTCCTCCTCCTCGTCTTCCTCGTCTTCTTGTTGTACTGCCATCTTGCCCTTATCCCTAACCTTTTTATTCATCTCCTTCAATTGCTTATGGACCATCTTCGATCGCTTGGTAGGCTTGGGGGGAGGTGGTGGTCGAGGTTTGACGGAAGAATTGCGAGGAGTCTTTGGGGCAGTAGGATTGGCATATAGACCTAGGTATTAGTTAGAATGATGCCAGATTAGAAATGAAAAGCGACACGTACGGTGTAAACTGCAGCCAGATCCGTCATTGTTATATCGACAATTGCAACAGGCTCCCTCGAATTTGCCGGCGACGACTTTGCAAGACTTAAAAGGACCCTTGGGCCGAGTAGTATTCTGGCATCGATTGCAAGGACCGCTGGGAGGATCGGTGCCGCGAAGCTGGCCGAGACTTGATTCGAGATTCGCTGTGCCTTTGTCCAAACCCTTCAAAGTCTTGCCAGTACGTAGATCAAGCGTTCGTCCAGCAGGAACAGGAAGGAGTGCGATCGATCGAGCCACTTGCGTAGCCGTCGAGGGAAGGTTGTCGAGTTCAGCAAAGGTAGGAGGAGGGGTAGGAGCGCGTGGAGGGACTGGTACAGCAGTAGCATCTCTAGCTTGTCGCAACCTATTGAGAGATCTAGCACGTAGACGTCGTATCTCTGCTCTATCGTCTTCTGAATCTTCATCTGGCACATCGTAAATATCGTGTACTGTGGGAGGCATTTTGAAGTTTTTGATAATAATAATGCATTATGGCGGAAATCGGTGAAATGGGTAGTACGGGGGGAAAGGTTGAAATAAGGTCTGCGGACGTAAAAGTAAATAGTTCGACATCTTAATTCATAGACTGCAGACTTACAGCAGCCAAATAGGTAGAAAACAAGAGTGAATTGCTGCTGCGATGCTGCACCCGATGATATTTTGATGTTCTTCTGCCTTGTTCCTTAGGCCAATTCGTAATAGTTTCTACCAATCAAATCGCAAGAAAAAAGGACCACGAATCTGGCAGTAGCGCCAAAATAACCGAGATTTTTTGAGCTTCCTACAGTCAAACCTGTCACGTGAACCCCACCCAAAATAATACTTACGCTGCGCTGGGCAATTAATATTACAAAAGTTTATTTTATCGATATTATCGATTATTTATTTTATTTTCCACTACTATTCGAGGAATTTAGTATATTGCTTTAAAATTTATAAATAATAAATATAGTTTTTATCGATAAATTTAAAGTTTTGGAAATCGTTAATTAAAAATATAAAAATATCGAAATATATTTAAGAAAAAGGAATTTAATATTAACTCGTAGAAAGTAAGTTTTTAAAAAGTAATATCGAGCTCGATATAATGGAAAAGTGTAAAAAGAAATATATTAATTAATATATTAATTTAATTAACGAGAAAAATATTTCGAAGAATAAAAATATTAAATATATAAATAATTCGATAGTATATATAATTCTTTTGCATAAAACTAAATATAAAATTATATTTTTATAAATATAGAATTTGCTTACTTTTTATTATAATGCATTTTTATAAAATCTTTTTTTTCTTTTTTTTAATACGAATACGAAAGTAATCGGCGAAGTATTAAAAATTAAAAATAAATAAAATTTTATAATCGAAATTAATATTTATGCATTAATAAATAATTTCGAGTTAATTAATTAATAGTATATACTTTAAAGATTAGCTCGATTTTAAAGTTTTCTTTATATAAAGTTAATTCTATTAAATTCGAAACTTTTAGTAATATTCCAAACTTTTTAATCGAGTATTAAATTTAAAAGAATTAAAAATATAGATCGTGTTAAAATTTGCTAATACTAATAAAGATTAGTAAAAAGATTAGTAAAATAATTCGATGTAAATCGTATAGCGAAGTTGTATACCGAACTTTTACTCTCCGATAATTAAAACTATAAGCGTAAAGGTCTTTAATAAAATAAATAAAAATTATTATAAAAACTTTATATATTTAATTTATTAAATTTTTAAAATTCTTCGAATTATATATATTTCACTCCATCTATTCTTTATAAATTCACGAATTCTAGAAACTTTACTTAAACGACCTTTCGAGCCGGAAATCCATTCACTTGTATATATTTATATTATTATATAGCGTTATTTCGACGATCTCGATTATAAAACAATTTCGAAACGTATATATATATTAAAGATTATTTATTAACGCATTCTAAATTATACGTATTTATAAGGAGTTAAATATCGATTAAACGAATACGATTTATAAGTAAATGAATTTTATATAAACTTTTTCGCTTTTTTAAAAAGTATTATTGCTAAAAACTATTCGAATAATTTAAAGGCCAACGATAATTATAGCTTGGAGATTATAAAAATATATTAATATAATTATTAACTTTAATATTTATTAAATATTTTATAAATATTTTCGAGTTTAAAAAATAATGAAAAATGTAAGGAACGAGCAAAGCAAATCATACAATTGTATTCAAGAATAACTAAGACAATCTTTAGAAGAGGGTGTGGGGAGAGCCTGTTTAATATACAAGCGCAAGAGCTTTAAAGGGAGCTAGTATCGCTTCCTTTAAGCCTGCAGGACAAAGCATGGAAGGCGCTAGTCCTAATCTGGCAATCCTAACCCTTTATATGCCTTGGTGACCGATATTCGTTATAGTACCCCCTCTCTTGAAATCCTAGGTCACCTAACCTAAATTGCGGCCTAAAATAGTTGCGGCCTGAAATATAAAGCTAATTTTCGAGTAACCCGAAAATTGGCCTAAAAATTAAAGCATTAAAAACAATAAAAATAACGTAGTAAAAATAACGCTTTTCCAATTAAAATCCCTCCCAACTATAATTAAAGCTTATTTTGACAATTTCTTAGGCTTCTTTGTTTTCCGTCTTTATTCTCGTTCGTCCTTAGGGCTAGGGAGTCGTGGATAAGCTAAGTGGAATCTTTGCAATAGGTCCTTTGCGTTCTCGAAGGCTTCCGCGCCGTACTATGTATTATTCGAGGGCCAGCCCTTCTATTTAGCTTGATATTGCAATTTGCCGTAGTGGAGGCGGGCGTTCAATATCTTGGTGATTTCGTACTTTTCTTCGCCGTCGATGATTTCAAGTTCTATAGAATTGGGGATTTGTCTAAATAAAGGATTGTTGGGATCGAGGCGTAGTAGGCTCGAATGAAACACGTTATAAATCCTAATGTTTAATATATCGATTTTATAAAAGGTGTAACCAATTTTCCGTAGAATAGGGTAAGGCCCGATTTGCTTATTGTCCAGCTTTCGGCAGTCCCGTTTCGTACGAATATTCTTAGTAGATACCTATACTTTGTCTCCGACTTAGTAGTTCGGGGTCGGCTTTTAGCGCTAATTTACAAATCCTTCTATTTTAGTCTAAGCTAAGGAAGTCTCCTCTTATAGCAGGATCTAGAGCTTCCTCATCTTTTGGGCGAAGGCGATAGCCGTTTCTCGATCGTACTTCTCCTTGGTTGTACGAGAAGCTTTAGTTTCTAGTTCAAGGTCGAAGTCTATTCGGGGGTGGTAGCCTTTATTAGCATAAAATGGGCTTACTTAAATAGTATTCGAAACGTGACCGTTAATAGCGAATTCGGCTATAGAGAGCCAAGGGACCCAGTCGTCCTATTGGTAATTGACGTACGTCCTAAGGTAACGTTCCATTTCGCTATTGGCTATTTTAGTTTGTCCATTCGATTGCGGGTGGAAGGCAGTAAAGAGTCGTGCCGTGATTTTAAGTATCCGGCATAAATGTTTCCATACTTCCGCTATAAACTATACTCCTCGATTAGAGATAGTAAAGTCGAATAGTCCATGATATTTCCATACGTACTTTATAAGCAAGTGAGCTATCTCTTCGGCAAAAGTTCCGTCCTTTTTTAAAAGGCAGGGAATAAAGTAGCGTTCTTTGAATAGTCGGCACACGACTACGAGGATAGCGTTATAGCCTTTACAAAGCGGTAATCCAATGACGAAGTCTATTGAGATATTTTGCTAAAGCTGTAAAGGTATTGGCAGAGGATTGAGGAGTCTATTGTATATATCCTTTGGAGCCTTACTACGTCGGCAGTCGTAATAGTTTTGTATAAATTGAGTGACTGTCTTGTCCATACGAGGCCAATAGTAATAGCGTTTTAAATAGGTCAAGGTTTTGGCAACTCCGGGGTGCCTGACTGAAGGTTGGCTATGAACTCTTTTAATTAAGTCAACTCGAAGGTCGTTTGGTACTTAAGTTTTGCTTTTGAATCGAAGGAGTCTATAATCGTCGATATTGCAATGTGGTAGGGAGACGTTAAGGCTAACTCGTTCCTTTTCTTCCAGTTTCTTTAAAGTATTAAAATAAAATTTATCTACTTTTTGCGCTTAGCGAATCTTTTCTATCGCATTTAGCTTAATATTAAGCAATTGGTGCGTTGATATAGCTTTTAAAACGGTCTTTAAAGCGAGGTCCTCTCGTACGGCAGGGGAGAATCGGTGCAATGGAAGTAAGACTTAATTTATATGCTTTTAGCGTTCGTCCGTATCGTTTTAAGGGAAATCGCTTGTTCTTTTTGTTAAAGCATCGGCCTTGCCGTTTAGCTTGCTAAGACGGTATTGAATCTTAAAATGGAATTGCAATAGGAATTTAGCCTATTTAGCTTATCGACGAGTAAATTTTTTAGTGGTAGTAAAATACTCCAAGTTCTTGTGATCGGTAAGGATTTAAATAGGAAATCTAGTTCCTTTCAATTCAAAGCGCCACTCTTTTAAAGAACGTACGATAACTAGAAGTTCTTTATTGTAAATCTCGTAGTTGTATTCGGCGGGAACCATTTTTTTAGAGAAGTAGGCTACTAGGTAAAGCAGGCCGTCGGAGTTAGCGAATTGAGAGAGCACTCTAAAGGACACGTAATTAAAAGCGTTAATTTCCAAATAATAGGCCTTGTCCTTATCGAAGTGGAATAGTACTAATTTAGTACTAACGGTATCCTTTATTAATTAGAAAGCAGCTTGGCATTTATTACTCCATACGAATAGCATATCCTTCTTTTATAGAGCAATCAAAGGGGCTAGGATTCGCGAGTAATCGATAATGAATCTGCAGTAGAAGTTACAAAATCCCGTAAATAAGGCTATCTCGACGGCGGTATTCGGGGTAGGCTAGTCTTTAATGGTTTATACTTTGGCTAGGTCCATTTCAACTCTAATGGTACTAACTATAAGTCCTAGAAATTTAGTACGAGTAACGTGAAACTCGCACTTCTTAATATCGGCCTATAGGCCAGCGTTAATTAAAAGCTGTAGAACGTGTTGGACGTGTTCCATATAGTCTTATTCGTTCTTATTGTAAATGAGGATATTATCTAAGTAAGCTATAGCGAATTGGCCTAGGCAATTCTAGAGAGTCTCGTTAATATACCTTTGGAAGGTAGCTAGTCCATTATAAAGTCCAAATGGCAGTACTTTTAACTTAAATTGTCTATAACGGGTAGTAAAAGTAGTTAAATCTTCGCTTTCCTCATCTATACGTACACGATTGAAGGCGTGCCGTACGTCTAATCGAATAAAGATTTTAGTGCTATTCAACTAAGCTAAAGTTTCGTCCATAAAGGGCAAAGGGTATTTGTCTTTCTTAGTAATTACGTTAAAGCAACGGTAATCTACGCAGAATCGTAGTCCTCCACTCGGCTTCTTAACAAATAAAATTAGTAATAATTAAAAAGCTTTGCTAGCCGTAATAAATCCTTTAAATAAATTCTTATTAATATAGTTCTTAACTAATTCGAGTTCTTCCTAGGATATGTAATAGCTTTTAGCATAAGTAGGGACTTATCCATCGGTAAGTTTAATATAATAATCACATTCACGGTATAGGGGCAGAATATTAACTTCCTTTTTAAAGAAAGCTTTAATAAAATAATAGTATTTTATAAAAACTACTAATTTAAAGTTAATCTTCTTTTCCTCTTTCTTTTCGGCTTCTTCGTAGATTTCCTTTATAGAAATGGCAAAGGCATAGTATAGACTTTCTTTATAAGTGTTGCGGCTCTTATTGATCAAAGAGATTATAAAAGCGGCTCCAATTATACAAATAGTAGTCCGTCCGAGAGGCTTACTTGTATTAGTAGGTTTACGTAAGATCTTGGTCACTTTAGATATGGGTTTGTCTTCCAAGGTAGTTGCAGGGGCAGAAGCTGTTGAAGTCAAGGCAAGTGTGGTTCCCGAAGCAGCTATCGGCGCTATTTCGAGGTCATATCGAGCTCCGATATAAATATAGTGTCCATGCTTAAATTCAATAGATTCGTTAGTGAGATTAATCTTTACACTATAATAATGCATCCATTACTTGCCAATAATAGCCTAGTAAGTGAGATTCGTGACGTAGAAACAGACGTTATCGGTAGTATAATTTTGGATCCGTATACGAGAGTATATAGCATAGGTTATACGTACTTTCTCGTCTCCGCTATAGCCTTCGATTTCCTTGGGCTTAATTAGCTTAACGAAATCGATACTTAATACTTCGCACACTCTTTATATAATCTCGAAATTAATATAGTTTCCTTCGCGGGCGCTTATATTTATTAAAGTTTATATAATAATTTTATTATCTCCAATTATTATATAATTTAAGAGGAGGGGTAGGTTTTCGTACGGGGCGTCGGAGATTAAGCTAATATGCATAAAGGATAATCTCCTAATAGCGATTTCTTTAAAAGTTATTCGTTTTTCGAATCGGTTTTATAATTAAAATAGCAATTTAATTATCGATCGTAATCAAAGTCGTAATCGTCGTCGACGTTAGTATTAACCTTGGACAAATGTTCCACGTTATTTACCTTCGAGGGCTTGTCCTTTCTCTAGGGGCAATCAAATAACTTATAACCGGGCTTTCCATAGCTATAGCACTCTACTTCTATTTTAATAATTAGTTTAAAATAAAGCTTTAGCATCGCGATTCCGATAGGAGCAGAGGTAGTAAACCTAGCAGGCGCGGGAGCTGAAAACTAAGGAGGTCGAGGAGTCGTAAGGGAAAGGGGAATTCGAAATCGTCGAATTACTAATCTCTCCTTTCGTTCACGTTTTTGTTTTTATCTTTCCTTTTGCTAATTAACGGTTTGAATATTGTCGTAGTAGATAGCACACTTCTTGGCTAGCTTGTCCATAGTTTGGCAGTCGATTATTGTAACTAAAGCAGCTTGCAATTCAATACTAAGCTTTTTGCGAAACTCGTGCAATTTAATATCTTTAGTTATGGGAAGTTCCACTATAATACGTTTTTATTCGGCGTAGAAACTTTGGAAATCGCTTTTATAATATAATTTATTAAATTTATTCCACAAGTTTTTAATTCTATTCGAATTATTATAATGCTTATCTATATCTATGAAAATCTCTTCCACACTAGTGTAAGCAATAAAAGAGTCGACTTAGAATCTAGCCCGTAATTGCTTGGCGGCCAAGTCAATTACTCTACTTTTAATATATATTATTTTAGTTTTTTTAGTAGAGAAGTGATTAGCGTTAATATCGAGCTTAATTATTATAGTAGTTTTTTAATTATCGTATTTAGCTTTATCCAATTTAATAAAAGATTTAGAGTGTAGTAAGCGTTCGGATTTTGGGGTTTTAAATTCGTAAGGAATAGAATCGGAATGTAGGGCAGGTCGATTCTCGTAATATCGAATTACTACGTCTTTATCTTATAAAGCGACGTTAGCGGATTTAAAAAGCTTTCGAGCTTCGTCGAATAACTTCTCCAACTATTAGTAATCGTTAAAAGTCTTGCGCACGAAGTCTAGGGCTTTTTGCTAAAGTTATTTATTGCTATCTACTAGTGTAGCCTAAATTGCGGCCTTTTGTATATTTTTAGCGGTGGGGTGCATATCTTCGTCGTCGATATTATAGAAATTTGAATACCGGGGGCGTTTAATGTTTTAAAGGGGAGTCTAACTAATTAAGAGATTTACACTATTATCTCTCGCCATTTTATCGATGTATTTGTAATATGGAAAGGGGGTCTACTACTAAACGGTGTAAGTAAATCTTTAGCGCGTAAAGGCTAGCAACTCGTAAATCGAAACTACACAAGGAATAAAATTATATAAGGGATCCTAGATTTATATATTTAAATAGGCAATATAGGGGAGTTTTACATAGGGGAAACAGATTCTCGCGGAGGGGAGAATATAAAGGGCGTCACCGTTCCACGTAGGGGGATTAGTATTAAACGCTACAAGCTTTCGTAAGGGAGTTTATATTATTGCGAACGTTTTTCCAAAACTATAGTGCTTCGAGTTTTAGCGTATACGCAAGGTAACAAATTCATTAGAGTCTTTTATAAAAGACTGAGTGAGTGTTAGTCTTAGTTATTATATAAGGAACGAGCAGAGCAAATCATATAGTTATATTTAAAAATAACTAAGATAACCTCTAGAAGAGGGTGTGCGCTTCCTTTGAGCCTGCAGGACAAAGCATGGAAGGCGCTAGTCCTAATCTGGCAATCCTAACCCTTTGTATGCTTTGGTGACCGATATTCGTCACAAAAAATCGAAATTTATTTAAATCGTATTTATACTAAAACGTTTCACTACTTCTAATTCATTATAAATTACTTGTAAATTTCCAAGAATCCTAGGACTCCTTTTCCAATTTTCGAGAAGGACTTTTTTCGAAGAAGAATAATATACGGCAAAAAAATAATTTCGAGAAATCGATAAAAATTCGAGCGCATTAAGTAAAGTTATTAAATCGATTTTGCATTTGCTATTTATTAATCGATATTTATTGGGATTAATAAAAAAATTAATATAATCGCTTTTTTTAAAATTTACTATAATTATTAAATTTTTTTAGATTTTATTTTTTTTTTGCAAATAGTTTTATTATTTTATAATATATTCCTTTATTTTAATTTCAATTTTTTCGACTACTTCGCCTTTTTACTAATTTCTTTAACTTTTTTTTATTTTTAGCCGCCGGAAGTCTTTGAAATTTTAATATAATTTTGCGATTTGCTAAAATATTTTCGAGAATTTGTAAATTATATAATGCAATTCGATTATATAAACTATTTTTAAACTTTATTTTCGAAAAAATTATATTTTAAGTTTATTTATATTTATCGATATTCGAAGAAGAAATATCGAATTCATTTTTAACGAAATTATAATTATTTAGCTATTATATATTATAATTGGGAAAAGTATATTAATTAAGGTTTTTAGGATTTTCTACGTTTTAAATATATTAATTGCGAAAGATTACTTTATTTTATATAAAGAATAATTCGTATAGAGATTTAAAAGCGATTAATTTTTTAAAATTAATTTTATTAGAAATAATATCGGAAATTATTTAGAAATTTACGTTTTGCCTTTTTAAAAAGAATTTGGAATTATATTTGAAGGATTCTATAAATTATCTAATCGTATAATTGCTTTAATGCTACTTAAATTCATTTTATCGATTCTCCCGAGAAACGATTAGATTCTACTATATTAATAAGCTTACTAAATCGCAAACTCGGTTTTTTGCATTTTCTATTATACGTTAGCGATTTTATATTAATTATTATATTAATTCGAAAGCTTTAAGAATTTATTTTAGTATTTAATGCGATTTCTTTATTTCTTGCCTCGTGCCAATTTCCCTTTACTTTATTATTTTTCTTAAAATCGAATTTGCTATACTCTTCACTAAAAGCTCGGTTATCTTAACGCTATAATTGCTCGTACTCTAATTCATTTTTATTTTTATAATATTTAATATTTTCCTAAGTAGGATTACCATCGTTTTCTTAAGTATAAAAGCTACCAAAAGTGCCGTAGCCAAGTTATTTCTTTAAAACGATATAGTAAATGCTATTTTAAATATTATATTATTAAATTAGTATAATTATTAGTATAATGCAAATGCAAAACCTACCGTTTATTAATAATCTAAGATTTCATATTATTTAGCATTCTTTTTTAATTTTCTTTTATAGTATTAGTAAACGCGAGTATCTTCTTCAATTTATTTTTCTGAAAAGTAATTGCATTTTAATCGGCGTTCTTAGCTTTCTCGATTTTAAATGCAATATTATTCTTTTTTAGCTTTTCTCGTCGAGCTCTCGCTTTTATAGTATTAAAATTTATGGAAAAGTTTTCGAGTTTGCGCTTTCTACTTTGCGATAATGCAAATAATATAAAGCTTTCACTTTTATCGATATTTATTTTATTAAATTATATATTAATTAATATATCGATTAATATAAAGAAATTAATCGTATTTAATTAAATACTTTATTAAAAATTATATTAGCATCGCGATCGAAAGTAAGCATGTAATGCGGTTTTCGAGGATTTTAATGATTAGATTAATAGATTAATTAATATAACGATTAATTAATAGAATTAAACTTACTATAATAATTAGTATAATAGATTTTTATTTGCGAAAACGTTTGTTATTAGTAGTGGGGTAAATAAGCTCAAGTTAAATTTTCGAAATTATGCTAATGTAGGCGCTAGCGCCGATTAAGCGAAGCGGCTTAGCTTTACTACGCGACCCCGCTTTCTATTTCACTTTTAATTAACTTTACTATACCACCTTATAGCTTCTAACCTCGCTATTACTCTTCTCGGTATATATTCCTTTCATTTTAATAATCTTTATATTAATTATCGTTTGCTTAGCTATAGCAAAAACTATAAGCGTAGTAAAGAAAGCGAAAGCTACTATTGTAAAGGCGCCACGAAAGATCGTTGTAGGCAAATCCAAACCACGTCCGAAGATGCGCAAAGAAATAATTTATAAATTAGCGCAAATTGCAAAAAAGCGTCGCTTTAAATATAAATTAATTAATATAATAATTAGTATATATTAACTATTGTGGTGGGGTGAGAATTCATTTTACTTCTGCACAGTATTCTACAGTTCTTACGAGAACTGTCCCCTTTCCGGGATTTGGCTTGGGCCGAGACTTGGACTTAGTCAAGCAGGGGTAGTTTGTAGATAAAAGG
>QYAJ01000069.1:0-218978 GCA_003988865.1 Phialocephala sp. D728 | reverse complement strand
TCACATACTGAGCGTTACGGACGGTATTCGTTTCCTGCCTTAGGAGACAGATGACCTACAGTTGGGCCCTTTACACTTTGGAGACCTCGCCCTTCGACACTATATCGATAGGGATTACTTTTTTAAAAATTAAGAAATTTTAGAAAATCGATGATTTATTAATATTTAAAGCTTTATTCGCTAAATTAATTCGAGAGACTTTAAATAGTATTTAACTCGACTATTGCATTTAACGTTCGGCATTAAAGGCTTTGCAAAAAGCTGCTAAAAGTATAATAATTACTAAATTCGAATATAAATATCGCTTTTATTTCGTTTTTTATATATTAATCTTTATATTAATCGATATAATAACCAATTTCGCTGCAATCCACGCCAAGCGTATTACTATTTAGCAAAAGGATATATGTCTCGTTCAAAAAATGCAATTTAATATGCTTAGATATTCTAAGCCTAATGGCTAAACACTTTCAAAATCGTTTACTTAGAAGTTAATTTGAATAATACAAAGGAAATGGCAAACGTATAAGGATTCATTACATTAGGATTAGGTATAAAAGGCGTTACATATCTACATCAAATTTGCAAAATTCATTAAAAATTAAATAAATAATCGATAATCTTAATTTACTACTCTCAATATAATTGCAAAGTAATACAATTTCTATTTTACTATTTAAATTAGTATAACGATTAGTGAAAAATTATAAAAGGTTATGAAAAAATAGTATAAAAGTATACTAAAATTATATATAACGAGCCCAAAAAAATCGAAAGGATTCGCCATAGGTCGAGTACCCATGGGTCGAGTCCATATTTTTCATGGGGCCCCATGGGTACCCATTGCGCAGCGTAGGGGCGGAACATGATATTGACAGAGTCGGCAGTAATAATTAATTTGTGTAGAAAATAAAGACATCTTCTATCATCAAAAAGCCTCTATTGAGAATCTCATATGCTTTTGACATCGATGAAAAGGTCGAGTACTAACACATTACAGTCTAATAGCTCCAAAGATTGACGTTCTTTCCTTTCTCCTTTTGCCTTTCCCTTTACAAGGATCCTTCGCATGGTCTTCAAGCATTGTTTCTTCTCCATGTATCTAGTACGCGTAACAGCAATAAACGCTTCAATGCAATGGATACTACTATTAGCTAAAAACTCCAGTAAGGATTGCGATTTCACCTGATCGTACCACTCATACACGCATCTTGTTTTGGCTTAATTATCTCCATGGGCAATCTGGCATTGCTCAGCTATTGTTCCCGGAGTTCAAGGAATATACTCGCAACAGCAATGCCGGCCTTCGAGAGGAAGATATTGTTTCACGGCGATCCTCCCCTCTTGTGTGCGCAAGCCAAATGAACGCCTACCGCGTTTCTCAAATCCGCTTCACCTCTTCCCTATTACCCATCCAGCCGATAGCGGGATATTCGTTGAGGATGACGACATCCTAACGCCGGTTAACGCCGTACCCCGCCAAGCTTATAAATTACATCTTTCCTTTCACAAAGTTCAACAGTACTCTCTGCACTAAGCTCAACTTTTAGCAAAGAAAATCAAAATGGCACAAACTGCAAAGACTTCCGTGGACATTGTGTTCGGCGCCATGACGCTTGGCAAGCAAGGTATGCCTAACCCGGCTTACTCTACCTAAGCACTAATATCTAATTAGGTGCTGAACAAGCCCGCGTCCACAGCCTAGAAGAATGTGCTGCTATTCTTGACGTCTTTCAGAAGTATGGACACTCTGAAATCGATACCGCCATTGTCTATGGCGGCGGAAGCTCAGAGAAGTATCTCGGCCAACTGCACTGGCAAGACCGTGGAATTGTCATGGACACGAAATTCTCCCCTCGCGCCGATCTAGGTCTCGGTCCAGATGTTCAAACCACCCATTCGCCTGAAAATTTACGTCTCGCATTAAAAAGATCCCTGGAGAGTTTGAAAGCAGATAAGATCGACATGTGGTACCTGCATGCGCCTGACAGGAGCACGCCTTACGAAACCACCCTCCGTGAAGTCAATAATCTTCACAAGGAAGGCTATTTCCGAAGATTTGGCATCAGCAATTACGCATCCTGGGAAGTAGCTCAGATGTGTGAGATTTGTGATAGGAATGGTTGGATCAAACCAACTGTGTATCAGGGCGTGTATAACGCACTTCATCGCGCGGTGGAGCCTGAGTTATTTCCGTGTTTGAGAAAGTACGGGATTGCGTTCTTTGCGTTTAATCCACTGGCTGGAGGTTATCTGACGTCGAGGTACACGCGTGAGATGCTGAATGCGGACAAGGAGGTAGAGCAGGGGTCTAGGTTTGATCCGAACAGGAGGCAGGGTCAGAATTATAGAAGGAGGTATTGGAATGAGAAGTATTTTGACGCTTTGGATATATTGAGGCCTGTATGTGTTGTCAATTCCTTGGTCTGATTTTGGTTGAATGGCACTGACTCCAAACTCTTTTACAGGTAGCGAAAAAGCATGGCCTTAGTGAAGCGGAGTGTGCACTCAGATGGATGACGAATCATTCCTTGCTAAAGAGAGAGTTTGGTGATGCGATCATCATCGGAGCTAGTAGTGCAGCACAACTGGAGGAAAATCTGATAAATTTTGAGAAGGGGCCTCTCCCTGAGGATGTAGTTAAAGCCTTGGATGAGGGGTGGGAGACTGTTCGAGGGGTTTGTGCAAAGTATTTCCACTAAGGAACTATGCTTTTTCTACTATCATCGGGACTGTTGAGTAGCGGAAGATAAAAATTTAAGGTCTTACTATTTGGTTTACCAGTCGCTTTTCGACACGGAGCCTAGTTTATGATGATTGATAGGTTAATATCAGACTCAGACAACAGATCCGAGCGTCGATCAGGAAGGTATTATTTTTCGTGGTTTGAGAACATGGACACGGAAGTATTTACACCGGCAATATTTCGTTCTCAACTATTTTGGGAAAGTTTAGGTATCATCGTCTTCACTTGGTAAAATCTCTCAGCAGGGTATTTCTGACAAGGACTGTTGGACACGGCTGCTACTACATACCAGATCTATCCTGATAAGCTTTAAAACCTTCTTGCCCAATTATCCTCACTAGATAAGCCGAATGCATCCCTCAGTACCCTATTTGTACTACCATGTAAGTGAAAGGTGGGGTATCGGTGGCCACCCTTATCGCTAATGCCAGGAAAGGACGCTCAGGCCACACGTCAAAGGTGGCTCAAAGGTGGGATGCGATAGTGTCTCATTCGTACAATATATCGCCAAATTCATACCTCATCTACCTGTGACTTCGTTTTTGGTTACTCCAGATAGGCCCTGCATTCAGAATCTCCACGACTGACTCCAAATTATACGACGATGGCAACTTCAAACTTCCCCCTTCTTTCGTTCCAGGAGTTCCTTACAGGCTCCGAGGTTGAGAAGAGGGCAGTAGCACAGAAGCTATATGATGCCTTTCATACCTATGGCTGGGTGTACTTGAAAGATTTCGGCATTACCAAAGAAGAGATTGCTGAAATGTTCGCAATGGTCAGTGGGTCCTAATGTCAATCAGATAGTGAGGGAGAAGCTGATGGTAAATCATAGTCTAAGAAATACTTCGATCGGCCTCTGGATGCAAAGTTGAAACAGACATTGAATGATGCCGAGACTAATCAGGGTTATACTCCCGATGGAGCTGAGGCTAACGGAGGGACTGATCACAAAGAGGTTCGTGGCACTCAAAATGTCTGACTCAAGGCTAATAATGGCAAGTGTTATGAACACCGTCGATTTAGCAACAACCTCTGTCCATCGGATGAAGAATTGAAGAGCTTCAGAGCTTTTATGGATGCATTCTACGCTGTAAGTGTGGCTGCTATATTATCTATAGAATTTATAACGCCACAATTATGTTTCTGTCGCCTTCGACTGACTGACGTTAGAAATGTTTCAACCTCTCTGTCAGTGTCCTCCAAGCCCTTGCCTTGGTGATGGACCTTGACTTGGAATATTTCTCCTCCGCACTCGAGAAAGCAGATCCCCAGCTCCGTCTCTTACACTACATGCCCATCGAGCGCAGTATAATCGAAAGCGCTGGACACGCGCGAATCATCCCACACACAGATTTCGGGCTTTGCACACTGTTGTTTCAAGACAATGTAGGAGGGCTAGAAGTCGATCCCTTTCACACAGGTAACTTTCTACCCGCAACACCCATTGAAGGAACCTGCGTCATCAACGTTGCGGATCTCCTGCAGCGCTTGAGCAATGATCGTTTGCGGAGCACTCTCCATCGAGTTACCAGTCCCACAATGGCGAAAGTGGGTGCTGATGGTCTGTTGCCTGCACGATACTCCACTGCTTTCTTCGTACATCCTTCCGCTGATGTCGAGATTGACCCTATCTTGAAGGATGGTGAGGTGAAGAAATACGAGCCTGTGAATGCTGGCAAGTGGAGGACTATGAACACCCAGAAGAATTATGCTAGTATTCTGGGACCTAGTGCGGTTAAGGTGTAGAGAAGGCTTTTTTGTCTCGGCGATATTTTCTCGATTATGCCTGTATGCTCGCATCGTGTCACGCAATTCTTTCTGATTACAACCTTACAAATGATTTGATCAGTATGAAAAGTAGCTGCTTATCAAAAGAGTAGGCTCTGATGAGAAAAGATGGGTAATTCAAACGCAGGATTTCACGTTGGTGCCCTTAAGCTGTATTGTGGTGTAAGGTTCCCTTTTGGTCAATTACTTTGCTCTAAAATAGCGCCAGACCAAAGCGAGGAAGCAATATCGAGTTTAAGAGAGCGCCGCCATGTTTCAAGACTAAAATTGAATTTCCTGCAAATCCTCGGCAATGAGAAAACAAGAAGCACACTAAAAGAAAATCATCACAGGCGCAACTATTCTCCTTCCTATCTTTACTTCTTCGTCCTAATGGTGTTGGTGATCTGTACATCAAGGGGCACACTTTCAATAATAAGATCCACTTTCCCAGTCTTGAACTCCTCCAAATTAGGAACGCTGCTATGCTTGACGCCATCAAATCTGATATCGACCTCTTCGAGCGTCAATCCCTGAGTTTCGACCCAATAGAAGATGACGAAGAGTACCATCAAGATATCAAAGCTCGCATTGATGATATACGTCTTCCATCCTATAGCATCTAAGGCGAATGGGAACACCATAGTAACAAACAGTCCGCAGAGCTTCGTAGTCATCGTGTAAAGGCCCATTCCTGTACCTCGAATACGATAGGACAGAACTTCTGGTGGATACAGTACTGTCAAAGGCGTGATTCCAAAATTGTAAGTACCGTTGTAGAGGAAGATACATGCTATGGTGGCGTAAATACCAGATTTGTTCGTTGAGTTGCCGTAGGCTGCAGTGAGCCCACCAACTAGGTAGAAGGCGATAATTCCGCCTGTGAGACTGAGACAGCAGAGTAATTTTCGACCAACCTTATCGGCATAGAACGAGGCAACGACCGCAATAACCAGGGACCAGGCCGTGAGAATGATATTGATCTCTAGTTGAGTTGTCGCATTTGTGATGCCAGCTTGCTCAAGCATAGTACCGAAGTAGTAAGTAATGATATTCGTCCCAGGTAGCATGACCATTGCAGAAAATGAGATGGCGATGATGAGACGTTTGCGATTAACGGGATTGCTGTAAGCTTCCTTGAAAGTAAGTTGATGACCTTCAGTCTTCTCCCAGGCAATTGTATCGGCAATCTCTCGGTATTGGATGAGCACTAATGGGTCCGACTTGTCACCACCGGCGTTGACAACAGCCAGAACTTCAAGTGCTTCTTCGTGACGATCCTTTCCGATCAGCCATCGAGGCGATTCGGGAATGAACAGAAGTACGAACATGCATGCAATGCTGGGCACGACTTGAATCAAGCTCGGGATTCGCCAAGCCCATGTGGTCGTCACGAATTGGCTCTTTAGAACAGGTTAGAGTTTGAAAGCATAGCAGTAGACTGGATATACTCACTCGATAGCAAACGCCGGAAGCAATCAAAGTTCCTACACCCCAACAGGAATAATAAAGTCCCAGTGCAAAAGCACGGTGTTTCGGTGGAGCAGTTTCCGCAACAAATGTAGGCGTGGCAGTAGCAGCAACGCCCAATCCCATCCCAATGATGAAGCGACCAACAATAAACATCGCGATGTGCACTGCAGAAGTTTGCAAGATAGCGCCGATCAAGGTGATGACACAAGACCAGAAAATCGATTCCCTTCTTCCCCTCCAGTCGACCAGGAACCCAGCGGGAAATGCTGCGATTGCTCCTCCGGTGTATGAAATTGCCGTGTTGAGAGATTTGGTTGCTGTCGAGAGCTCGAAATAGTTGTAGTAAGATGGCATGACATTGAGGCTTCCCATCAATGAACTGTCGTAACCGAGCAGCTTTCAAGTGTCAGCCATACCAAGGGCTCCAAAATTTGGACAACCAAACTCACCACTGAATCAACAACGGACGTTGCTATGAGAAAGAATACGATCATGAACCCAGAGCTTGGCACAAACCGCGAAACATACTGTCTGGGGTATTGAGGCGCCATTTCGACCAATTCGGTTCAGTTCTCACTGAGTTGAAATGACCAACGATGATCCTGTCGAACTCTGCGGGTCAAGCCGCATCATATAGAAATTAGATGGCTATCCCATCGTTATTTCCTTATCAATCATCAGAAGTTGCGATGGGAACTGATACCGTCTCATGCAGGCCGGCTATAACCCACATCCCCATCTTTGGCATTGCATGCTAGTGCTTATCTCCATGGCTGTGATAACATCTGTCAATCCCATGCTATTTCACAACCCACCTTAAAGTATCCTTATCGAGCCGACCAAGGCTCAGCTCTGTGAACGTTTCAAGAAGTGGGGGATCGCTGCAACACAAGGCGGAGAAAGTATATTAATAGGCTTAGTCGACCCGGTCGGGAGAGTATTGACCCCGCACTTTGTGCCCCGCAGTAAACCAAGGATTTTTAAAAATGCACACTTTGTACAATTTATATCTATTACATGGAACTTCTAGGTAGGAATTACGGATTTTTAATTAGATAAGCCGTTATAGTGATGCCACCAAGGGGTGTCGGAATTCTGTCCGCACGGGCCAAAAACACCAAAATTATTAATAAGTAAATATTAATTAAAAACTATAATATCTCAACTATTCTATTACTTATTGCCTCGAATAGAACCTCCTTTTAATCGTATAAGCTCTACGTATCTTCTAGATATATCAGCGATTCGATGCCGTATCTTCTCTAACGTAATATTATCCCATTCCTTTTAAATCCCCTACTTCATCTCTTTTTTTAAATCAAAGATTTTACGCCTTAACTTTTGCTTAATAATATTCCAAATATCCTTTATAAAATTCAAATTTAAACTCTAGGCAAAATACTTAAAGTTTTGGATATTATATGCCTTTTTATACTTCTACACGAGGCCCTCTTTCCTTATACTATAACTTAGGTCTCCATCTTCTTGTAATAACTACGGTTTATTATCGATTTAACGTATAAATTCGACAGCTTCGCAATATATAGGCAGTAAATGCTCCACGTAATACTTTTAAGTTATTACGTTGCCTTAAACTTTAACTTCTATCTTATAAAACTTGCCAGCTTCCTATTCTAGCACTCTAGCATAATATTCCTTCTTTATTTCGGTCGTAAAATAGCGGCGAAACTTTTTAAAATATAAAAGCTATTCGATTATATCCTTCTCGTCGTTATAAAACTTCAATTTATCTATTTTACTCTACTAAAAGATTCAAATAGTAATGTGAAATCTAATCTCTTTTAATAACGGCCTCTCTACAATATTCTTAGGCTTATCGCGGGTTCCTTGCTCTCGAGTAGTTATAAGAGATGCTATAGAAGTAGGATCGACGTGTGCTTCATTTATATAAATAATGTAATCGAAGAATTGGAAAAGAGGATAGTACACATACTCCAACCCATATATGCCACGCTTTCCCTTGTTTTTGGCCGAGATAACTTTTTTAATAAACCCGCATTTATATCGCCCACCCTTCTCTATATACTCCTTCAACTTTCTTTATAGTTAGCGCTTTTATACCGGCAAATTATAATACTCTATTTAAGCTTTAAACTATTGCGATCGAATCGAATTTCAAGAAAGTAAACATAATATCTTACATATCGATTTAGTGACTTTTGAAGGCCTTTCAAATACTGCAGATTTATTTTTTATAGGCTTCTTTGCCCTCTTTTTAAAAAAGAGATATTTATTCCTTTAATTACGCCTAGTTTTTTCATCGATGCCGCATTTAAAGGAAATAGCTCGATTTAATTTCTTTAAAGAATTATAAGCTAATGCGTTAAAGAATTTTATTTTTCGTCGAATTATAGCTTCTTGGCCATAAAGAGGATCAGGGGAAGGTATCCTAAATGGATTGGATCGCGTTAGTGGAGCCATAGTTATAATATAAAGTGTTTATTTACTATTTCAATTTATTTACAATTTCAATTTTGGTGTTTTTGGCCCGTGCGGACAGAATTCCGACACCCCCTGGTGATGCAAGACATGAAAGCAAAAGGTCACATGCGGGGTAGACAAAGCTCGCTAAACTTAGGGGTTCGCTTAGGCGAGGGGAGTGAACGGCTCGAGCGAGGCTGGATGTCAATGACACAACATGTGCATTCTTCCTAAGGCTAAATGCTGAACCAGAGATTACAAATCTGGGATATAGTCAACGGTTGCTGCTCATTAGATGATTGGTGTTGCTAGATTGATCCTCTACAGGTCCAGTCTCAAGTTCGAACTTAAATCTGGGCTCATTCCGCTTGTTTACCTCTAGGTAGACCACTCGGGAGACTCGGCCCAAGCAGGTAAAGAACCATCGGATATATCACCATTCAAGCTAGAGTGGTTGGGTTTCTTCCGGCCAGAATCCATGCCTCTGGAATGCAAACCAGAGATAACAGAGAAATTTCTTAAAAATTGGTTGTAAGCCATACCCTCATTTAAAAGAGAAGAAAGCTGCGCACTTCTTGGGGTGGAAAGTGGGAAATGGGAAGGGGGAGTAGGGGTTGTTTCAAAACTCAGCTTGCTGGCTCCTAATTCACATCACCACTGCACTACCGTAGCCCCGAAGAATGAAGTGTTCGTGCGGCAGTATGCGAGAGTGTTTGCATTTAGTAAGATAAGGCCAGAGCCCACATTTGAAAATTCCTCTCTGATCAGGACCTGGTTGCCACACTAGGTCTGACAATAGATGATCTCGACATTCACTTTTTCCACAATCATTCATGATTCAAACTATTTAGTAAGAAAGGAACGTTGTTATTGTCATCATGTAGATACATAAAGCCATGCTCATAATACCATCATTAATTGTCCACACCTCCTTCCTAGTCATATGAATGTTCATAGTGCGCCTAGCATTAACGTCAACGCAGAATCGAGCATTGGATCATGGCTGCGGATAGAGAATCACGTGTTATGCACTTTTAATTTACTCACCTAATTAGTTATGATCCAACTTTCTCTAATCTGCATGCTGGATAAGTATAGAAGCTATATAGATCGAATTTCTCTTTGAGGCAAGCGTATGTGTTGCGACCTATTTAATAAACCCCTATTCAGACGAGCTCCTGGCTCGATAGCCGAATGAACCGCACTCGGAATTCAAACCTCGCGAACTCGTAGCAGACCATGTTCTTTTCAAGTATACAAGGAAGAAGAGTTGCATGACAAACAATTTTTGGAGGTCACTAAGGTCAGTGTAACGCTTGCAACAAAGCCGTTTATCCTTCCCCAATAAGCTTCGGAAGTGCTCGCACAAGCAAATAAATGTGCTCAATCAATTTAGTATCACAAGAATCTCTGATAGATACAAGAGATTTAATCGCCGGTGTGAATTACAAATCATCGAATTTATCATCTATCAAGCTATCAACACATTTAACGGGTCATGAACAACTCTTTCGGGCTACCAAGAAGTGGATTGCAAGATATCTTCTTCTCAAGTGTAACCCAATCTTTCTCTCTCATCATTCCAATCGAGCTCCGCATTAAGACCCGCCTTCGGCATCAACAGCTGCAAGATATCGTAAAGCTGTTCATCGAATACTAGTGTCTTAGTAAGCTCTACTTTTCCGGAGTTGAACTTGTGGATATTCGTGCTGAACAATCCGTACAATTCTCTCCCTTTGTGACTAAGTGGCTTTAGGCGCGTATCCTCCGCGTCCGTAACCGTAGGCCCGCGTCGCTTGTTCTCGTATTTCTCGACCAGCTTCCTCAGTTCCTTATTATCAGAGTGCCTCGCGCTGTCCCAAATTGTATCCCAAAATCTCTGCCATTTATCGGTAGCGCTACCACGTCCGTCTGCAGGGGGGAGATGCTCAAGTAGATACCTGAAAGAGAGCGATAGGATGATGCCTTGCTGTGTCTGGTTCCGTATCTGTAGCCTGGTAATCTGTTCGTGCAATTGCGCGGTACTAAAAATCTTTTGACCTGCAATGTGATGTCGCAAGAGTTCGATGTTGGCTAGTGGGTCTTCGGCGGGATTGATACATCCGGCCTTGACGCAGAATTTACGGATTCGTGGGCAGAGGACAAGCCATTGTGAGGTTTGTTGGAGAGTATAGCCCCTGTTGCTCACGCCACAGGGTCCTTCTTGGTACAGCTTCCAGACTTCGTCCATGATGGCATGACCTTTCCACTCGGGAGAATCGCTGTGGCCGCTAGCGAGTGCCATTAATTGCTGCCATCGGTTGCAGGGGAGTTTAGATTTCGCTGGTGTGATATCGCCATTTTCGTATCTCTGCTTCAGACCAAGAAAGCCTGAGGATACTTCTTGGAGCATGGCGCTGAGAGAGATGTCTTTTTTCGTTATGGTGGGCGTATTGTCGCTGCTAGCGCCAACATTGCCTGTTTTTACTGCTTTGCTACTTATATTTTCTGATCAGTTTCACTTCTTTCCTAATCTGCCCTCGAGAGAAGGCTATGCATGCAAGCTCACCTATTCTCAATATCCTTCTTCACTTGCTCCTTGCAAGCAGCAAGAATGGCCTTCGTCGCAGGGTTAAGGAAATCTTCGACATCGCTCATCGCGACGAGTTCCTGCTTCCTCTTCGCCCATTCACCTCCCTGGGATCCCAATTGCGTACGCATTTCCCGATGCATGAGATAATGCGCCAGACCCAAGAAGTAAGCTTCTCCGCACCTGACCCAAAGCTTCTCATACATGGCCTTCGCTCTCTCCAAGATAATAAAATCATGTAATTCCTCCAGAACCTCTGATTCCTTTCCTTTGAACCTCGCTAGAGGTTTCGTTACGTCGTATTCCGGATCTTTTCCTATGTACATTTCTAAGGGCGTCTCGACGTTGAAGTCCTTGGATAGAAAGACTTTTCTCCACTCTTTGTCGCAGGGTTGGATCACTTTTACGAGGTCTTTGTAGGGATTGCCTTCGTCGAAGCGTAAAGTGAGGATGGGTAGGACCCCATGGAAGAAGGCTTCTTTTTTCTGGGCTTCGGGGAACTGTTCAAGCCAGGCCGGACTAAGCATCATGATGTGTTTATCGTCTAGATAATCTTTTCCGTCTCCCAACCAGTACTCTGATCCGAAGGATACTTCCGAAAGGGGGGTGATTTTCGGCTCGCCGGATTCCGCATCGAGCTTCGGAGATGGTGGAGCCGTAGGAGACGAGTCAGACGACATAACGAATTATCGGGAAAAGCTTTGGACAAAAGCTCAGAAAGCTCAATATTAGGGCCTTCTGGAGATGATCTATGCGCTCTTTGATGACTTCAAATCACAGAGATGATGCCAGCTTGGCGCATCCAGTAAATGATATAGAAATGGAAGTATTACACCATGACTATTAACCACCTTGTCATCCTGACCGCAAAATGAGTGCTTCTGATCGACGTGGAAGATCCCCAGTCTCATCGTCCTTGACAGCAAACGATGATAATAAAAGTTCTTCAACATATCGCCAAAACTCTCGAATACGTTGGAAATTTTCGCCCGTTGCTTGCTTGCTCACCAGCTCATTGTGCGACATGTCTTTCGAGGCCTTACACTCATAGGATGTAGAGGAGGACTTCTCCTTCCACCTCACCACAATACTTGTCACGATTTCAATTCCTCGCTACAAGAAAAAGACGGTAAACAGAAGGCAAAAAGCCAAGGCGGTAAAATCTCGCTGCAAAATACATACCCACACTGAAGAAGCTTAAATTATTAGCGCTGGTAGCACCAAACCTTCAGGGACTCAGACCTATAATTAACTCCCTAACCGCTGAATCATCACCACTAAGCGACACATCCCTCCCCCAAATGAACCCGAAAACTCTCTTTTTTGACTCCCTTGTCAACTATATATTTTACCCACAGATGCGATGAGGGGCTGAGCCTCACCCATCGACACGACGTGAAATCATTTATTCCGCCGTCTTACGAGCTACCCATCCTCATGCGGATTTTTAAGTTTGCATGTCCATGGCGTTCTCCGGCCTTGGTACTGTACAACCCTTGGAGCGACCGACCGACGTTCGTATCTCCGTTCGCTCGTTCGCTGGCTCGTATCATCCCTAATTTGTAGCACCCTGTCCCTGGGAAACGCTGGGCCCAGGCAAATTGGCAGCAATTGAGTCATTTCTGCCTGTGCTGCCTGGCGCGATCAGGGGTCCGGTGTTCCGGGGGCATGCTGTAAGGCTAAGCTAGGCTCGGTGGCACAGCACAGCATCCCGCCACCGAGCCCCCTAAAAAAAATTGGACGGCCTCGGCAAATTTCCTTCAACCTGCACAGTGCCCCGAGCCTGGACTTGGCCTCGAGGTGATGCTGATGTTCTCCTGAACGGCGCCTCGATTTTGACTTCACTTCGTTTCATTTTACTGTCGTTTTCGAGTTTTTGTACCTTCATGTTTGCTTTGGGTTTCCAATTGCTTTGATTTGATATTCAGAGATACAGATATAGTTGAGAAGAGGATTGGTATCCAAGATGTCGCGAACCAGTGTCCGCGATCTCCTGCCCCGGCACACCAGAGGCTATCTCTGGATCACGTTCCTCGTCGGAATATTCATGCTCATGGCCCTGAGCGAAAACGGGATTTTCTCCCGCGATTCCATACTCCCAAATCCAGCTCTGATCAGAGCATATCAAACACCATTACGAGCACCACCGGCCGATTTCTCCATGGGATATAAAGAGCAATCAAAATCAAAGCCAATTTCAACACCAACGTCAGAATCCACTCCCACAAGAGAGGCTTCGAAAAGCACCAAGATGCCCGTGATAGAGGAGGAGAAGAAAGGAGGGCAGATCACGTTTAATGGACTTGATCCCAACGACGTCGTCATCATGGTCAAAACAGGCGCAACATCCATCTGGCGCCGCATGCCCGCCCACATGTCCACCACATTAGGCAACCCAGCCCTAACACCCAATATCGTCTACTACTCCGACTCACCAGACAACATCAACGGGTTCCCCGTCATCGACGTCCTCACCAACGTCTCGTCCACGCTTAAATCATCACCTGACTTCGAGCTCTACACCAAAGCCAAGGAAATCGCTTCTCAAAACCTGTACCTGGAATCCGGTTCCATGGAAGGCGATTCCTACCTCCCAGGCGGATGGCGGTTGGATAAATACAAATTCGTCCCCATGTTCGCGCACGTCGCGGAATACATGCCGGGAAAGAAGTGGTACATCTACATGGAAGACGACAACTATTTCTTCTGGTCGAACCTCTACTCCTGGCTCGGGACCCTCGACCACACCTCCCCTCTCCTCATCGGCTCTCCCGCTTTCCGCCTCGGTGAGGACTTCGCTCACGGCGGATCCGGATTCGCGATTTCTGGCAAGGCGTTAGAGATCTCTTTCGGAGCAGAAAAAGGCCTCGCGGATCGTTTTGAGGATTATGCGAAAGAGCAGTGCTGTGGCGATCAGGTGTTAAGTCACGTCCTGCATTCCAAGGGGGTGGAGAGGTACAAGGAGCTGGATGGTGGTGGATGGGCGGCATTGCAATCGTTGCCGCATTGGCGGATTGGGTTCGGGACGTGGAACTGGTGTTCGCCTATCATGAACGTGCATAAAGTGCACCAAGCAGACATCTCTCGCTTGCACGTCTTCGAGCGCGACTTCAAGGCTAGAACTGGAGGGAAGAAGGGGAAGAGAGGCGAGGCGCGGATGCGGTATAGAGACGTCTTTCTCGGCATGGCGAAACAAAACATCAATGCGGAAGAAAAGAGCGAGTGGGATAACTACGCGGCTGCAAAGACCTTCGCGTCGTCATCTGATCCGGATGTAAATGCAGGTGTTAATGGAGGCAAGGAAGGGAAGAAGATCTCACAAGGAGAGATGGCGAAGAAACCGTGGTATAGCAAGGAAGCGTGTAAGAAGGCGTGTGTGGAGTGGGAGCAGTGCCTGTCTTGGAAGTACGCGGATGATAATTGTGCGTTGGATCATACGGCGGCGATGGGGCAGAAGATTGATGCGGGGATTCGGATGGAGAGTGGGTGGATGTTGGAGCGGATTAGGAAATTGGAGAGGACTGAGTGTGAGAAGTTGGACTTCTGAGGCGCGAATGGAGTAAGAAGAGGGATGAATTTGTGTTGCATTTTTGAGCGAGGATTTGCATAGATTGGCGTTATGATTGGGCTTCTGGATACCAATGATGAGTATAGAAAGGGAGTAGAGCTGTCATGGATGATGGATTTTGATCAAATGGATATATCGCTAACTGAAAATCCTAATCTATGGATCTTTCACAACTTCACACTTCTCTTTTAACATTGACTCATCAATCCGTTCCAACATCCACCCACTCGTAACCACAGTTTTCGCCTCCCAATGCGGCTGCGGATCCGGTTCTCTCCCCAACTTT
Organism: Phialocephala sp. D728; assembly: GCA_003988865.1. NCBI lineage: Eukaryota > Fungi > Ascomycota > Leotiomycetes > Helotiales > Mollisiaceae > Phialocephala > Phialocephala sp. D728. The sequence goes on along the minus strand of QYAJ01000069.1, from coordinate 204,127 downwards.
ACCACCGTATCCAGCCCACACGTCGCCTTCGCAGAATCTTGTCGCCAGCCCATACAATTCGGAACTGTTAAACACGCCTCTTGGCACGCTTCCGGAGACTTATTCGAGGCATCGAGAATAGTGACGTTGATGGAACTCAGGTCGTCGTGGAAAGGATCAGATACATTGCCATCCATGACGTATCTCGACGCGAAATTATCCCAGTTGCTGAGCACAGGCTTTTTCATATACGGTTCGATGAGCTCCATGAACACATCTCTGAAAAGCACAGGACGCTAAACACTCATCAGTACCCATCTCCCTTCAGAAATTCCAGGGGTAAGGCAAACTCACGCCCTCATCCTCCTCCCTCCGCTTCCTCTCCAGCTCCGAAAGCAACAACATATCCCTCTGATGCAAATGATGGAACGTAAAAACCGGCACACACCAAACCAACTCATCAAACCCCGTCTTCCACGGCGGTTCGGGACGAAACGAACTCGTCCCATACTTTCCCCTATTAACAAAAACCCCATAATCCCTCAGTACTTTTCCTAGCATAATATCGCCACAACACGCTTTCGATGTCTCATTCCCGTACTTCTCGAGATCGGGGACATCGTCTCTAGCGAAGATGCTTTGCATGAGAGAGCGCGAGAAGACGAGTCCGGAACCACCCTGGGCGAACGTCGCGTTGCTTTCTCCGGAATAGGCGCCGTAGTATGAGGGCTCGTCACCATCGTCCGTTTGAGCCTCCGTCCCCGTTCCAGTGTCCAGGTTAGAGAGATAAGCCAAGACGTTGTCAAGGAAGATATAAGTGTCGTCCTCGATATAAATATACCACTTTATCTCCGGCCACGTCCTCGCCGCGTGCGTCAGCATGGGGAGGAATTTATACTTGTCCAGCAACCACCCGGGCTGGTTCCCAGCTGTGGTATCGGGTGGCTCATCGCCGGGCAATCGGGCGTGTTCGCGGTAGGTGTTGATGTGGGATGGGGATTGGAGGTCGAGGTATGCGGTATAGGCGGAGGGGTCGTAGGTTTGGATTGTGGAGGAGATGTTGGCTAACACGTCGATGCTGGAAATGGTGCTGGAGAGCCGTTCGGAGAGGTCGGAGTAGATGACGTGGTGGGGGATGCGGGAGGAGGAGAGGGTGGTGGTGAGATGGAGGGGCATGCGGCGCCAGATGGTGCTAGCGCCTGTTTTGATGATGAGGAGAACATCTTCTGGTGATACGGACGGCTTTGGTGACTGGTCAAGTGCATGGCGGGTTGGTGTTGGTGTTGGTGTCTGTACGGCGTCCGGTGTCGATGATGGGGTTTGTGGTACGTTTCCAGGTGGTGGAGTTGTGTACGGGCTGTCCGATGACTTCAACGACGTTGATTTCTCAGGTCCCACGACGCCATCCTTCGATGGCGGGGTGAGGTCGTACTGGCTCCTCCCATCATCCTTAAACAGAATGCCGAAGAAATCAAAGTAATACAAAACCAGCAAACCCAAAATCAGACAAGTCAAGAAAACTCCTCTTGACCTTCTCGGAGAGGGCATCTGCAGCGGATTTTTCTTGCCCATGAACTTGAAATTCTCATCTCATCCTTGGCACATTCGCTCTCCACCAGATCCGACCATCGTCGGCACATAAAAGAGATGTCTTGCATAACCACACGCTTTTCAACGGTGTGGCGGATAAAAGCCGTCGTTCCTAGGCTTACTACGGAGTAGAGGCGACCGTTTGGTTGGGTGCTGCCGGTTGATGAACATCGATATCAATTTGCAGGGGCCATCCAGGGGCATGATCGGACTTCTGCCGGGAGCGGCTTGCTCTTGCTCAGGGGTAATGTTCGACTCCGGCGCTTGAAAAATCTAAGATGTGGTGCGGCACAGCAGACGAACTGTCATCCCAACTCCGGACCTTGATATTTATAGAACAAATCGTATCGAAGCATAGCACACCAAGAAAGGGAGTCATGGATGGAGTGTCTGCTCATGACTGCAGAAGTCCTGTATCACTTGCCCAAGCAAGACGTCTCGCCAAGTCAGAATACGAGGTGGAATTTAGGTTACAAAAGTTGAAGCGAGAGAGAGATCTTAGTCTGGTGGTCTTCACCGAGGCAGCAGCCCCGGCCCAGGATCCAGCACTCGCTACCCCTAACCGCGCCTCGCCTCTCCCCATCCCATGCACTGAACACAGCCCCACCAGCCCCTCCCCTTCCCTGTAACTTTAATTTACGCCCCCGTCGCACAGGAACCCGGAAATATTCTCATCCCATCCCATCTCATCTCAACATCGTGAAACTTCCTCGCTCAAGCATGCAAGGCAGGAAATCGGCCATTTCTCGTATGGCTAGGCTGACGGGCGGATCTCGAGACGTGACGAATCGGAGGATAGAGATCGTAGCAGCGGGATGGAGTCTGGTTTCTCAGCCTTGGGGTCTTGGACTCTGGGCTCTGGACTCGGCCGTTGTTTATAAGACAGCTCCGGCCCGTCATACAGCGCCTTTTACGTAGGTGGTACTCATACTTAGATTTTCTGCTATCTTCCTGTCGTTCGTTCGTTCGTTCGTTTTGCTCTCTGTCGTTATCGTTCTCCGTGTGTAAGATGGCTGTTTTCCCATCTCGTCCGTCATGGACACATCAGTTTCTGAATGCGGTTCTCTGTGTGGTGACTTTCGCCATCATCTTTTTGTATTTCCGCAGATATGTGGCGGCGTTTCCCATCACGATTGAGAGTATATGGCAGATTTCGTTAGCAGAGGTGAACAGGAGGAAGAATATCAGAAGGATACAACAGATAGAACCTGTTAGCGACGAGGAATGTGGTTTGAAAGAAGGAGAGAAGAAGACGGTGGTGAGGAAAATGGCATCGGTGGTGGGATATCGAGAAGAGCCTGCGCTGTTCAAGAAATGCTTGCAGAGCTACCGCGGATCTCCGGGGTTGGAAATCATGTTGGTTGGGATCGATGGAGACCAAGCCGAGGATATGGAGATGGTGCGGATTGCAGGAGAGGTATATCTTTCCCATTCTCTGAGAAAAATGTATGTTGACCAACTCTCAGGTCTTCCCTGAAACCATGGTCAAAATCCACATCGAAGAACCCTATGGTCCCCTCGCGGTCCGCCTCGCACAAAGCTACATCGACCGCAAGCTACACGACGAAAAAAGTACAGAATACAAATCCAACACCCGAATCGATGACGCCAACACCCTCCCCAAAGAGCTCCTCGAAGAATCATACAACTACGCCTGTCGAATGGTCTTCGAAAAGGCCGTCGCTACCTTACAATCCCACAACGTGCTTTCCGTCCCCGGTTCTGATCTCCGAGCAATCTGCCTCTATCAGCCACATAAATGCAAAAAAGATATCATGTTCACAAACATGGTTTTCTGTCTCGCACTCGGACAAGCAAATGATATCGAGTACCTTTGGACCAGCGACTCGGATACGTGGGTATATCCCGAGACACTGTACCAAGTCATCGGCTGCATGTCCGCCGACCCAATGATAGGAGGAAGTTGTTCCGCGCTGTCCATCCACAATGGAAACGAGAGCGTGATCGCACAACTCGGCGCAGCAGCATACTGGACCGAGCTCGCCATCACGCGCGGCCAAACCGGAGCCGTGGATTCAGTTGACTGCCAGCCGGGACCATGCGCTGCCTTCCGATTAATCGCCTTAGAACCCATCCTGTTGAAATGGTACACGCAGACCTCCATCGGGATCAAGACCGTGGTGAACGAAGACCGACATCTGACTACCAACCTCCTCCTCAACGGGTGGAAGGTAACATTCAACACCTCCGCTCTGGCATCCACCGACACCCCCACCACGCTTCTGCGCTGGCTCCTGCAGCAGATCCGCTGGGCGAGAGCAACGCATATCGAGACCTTCCAATACCCGCAAGTATACTCCATCCACGGCCCCATCCTCTTCGTAACCGCTATGCGCCGCTTCTACGGCCCTCTCATCATCGGCATCTTCACCATCCGCTACGCACTCACCGGGTACACCGTGCACACGTACTCTCTCTTCGACCTCCTGGGTCGGATCATCCTCTGCACCGGATACAACTACGCCGTGAATGGGAAGAACGTCAACGGGATCCTGTACCTCATCTGTTCACAGATCTTCTACCAGCTGCCTTTACCTGGGATCATGTTCTGGAGCGTGTTGACGGTGTTGGAAGGCGGGTGGGGGACCCGGATGCGGAATCAGAGCGAGCTGAGGAAGGAGCGGTGGGCGGGGTTGGAGAATCTGTGGAGTACGAGCGCGGTGGTACTGTGGATGGGGTTCGTGGCTGCGGCGATTGCGCGGTTCGTGGCGTGGAGGTTGGCGGAGGAGTTTATGGTTCCGCTCATGCTGGTTAGTGCGTGTGCGACGGTGGGGACGTTATATTATACCCTTTTGAAGTGATGTAGGTAATGTTTAATGCGTTTTTGGGTTGAGGGTTGAGGGTTGAGGGTTGAGGTTACATTTTGCATGTTGCATATTGCATATACGGAGGTAGACGGTGTGCATAGAAGTTGGGAAGCGAAAAGAAGGAAAGGCGTTGAAAGGTCTTGATTGGGCTTTGTGCGCAATTGTAACTGCATGAAATCCACGCAAGTTTCAAGGTTTGAAAAGTGCGATCGATTCGCATTGGTTGCGTATGAAGTGCAAAGCTACATAATTAACGTCCATCCCTGCGTGGCGGAAAACCCTACGTGCCGGAACGACTTCATAGTTTGGGGGTCTCAAATCTCTACCACATAAATATATAATGTTACAATTAGTTTGCTATTGTTCTTTAGCTATTTCTCTACAAGGGTTCGGTTTTCAGTAAGAAAATACTATAGTTGTGGTCATGTTGTCAATTATCCCGTTGATGGCGTTGAAAGCCCTCTCGGCTGTCCCACCCTGCTTAATCATAACTATTAGTCTGTCTCTAAATTTCGGGACTATAGCACGAAGCTCTTATCAAAAAAGAATATAACCCCAAATTTTAAAGATATAGAACGTAAAGTAACCTTTATGCTGGATTTGTTCGGACAAAGCGGGAGGGTAGGTACATAATACGCTAAGCATCGCATCTTAATAAGCGAAGAAGGTGCTTATATAATATCATACTCACAGTTACGGTAAATTGATCGTATTATATTTTATCACCAGGTATATTATACAGAACTTACGTAAAGTGTAGTGTTGTTCTAAAAGCTTCCATAAGCAGCCACGTATATGTCCACCAGTGTCTGCTTCTGCACCGAGCTGCCACTCAATCGTTCCAATCCCCATTCCCTCCATATCCGTAGTAAGGTAATGCTTCATGAGCGACCGCGCTAGTATAGCTCTGGCAGAGGCCTCCCTGCCGGGAGAGATGTGGAGTGATGATATTTTCTCCATGATCTGTCTGCCTAGAGCCGTACGAACCTAGTGAAAACATCGTGCCTGCTATGAGTCGATTCCGCTGGCAAACGTAACGATCTCGCGAACAATGCAAAAGCATGTTTCGTCTGAGAAGTCTACACCCCCTTGCCAGCTCGCGACGTCCTACCCGTGTGTGTGTGTGTCCATACATCTGCGCGATGCACAGCTCCGCTGCATCCCGTCATCAACCTCATTCTTCTTTCTGCTGTTATCAGACCTGCGACCTCATTAAAAGGCTGTTATAAGCAAAATGGTACCGCTAAAAGATGTCCAGGGCCAGGGTTTACAAATTCAAAAGCGATTCAGAATGCTTGGTTTTGGATATACCTACTTCTGTATTACCCCGACTTTTGACCGCGACCTCTATAAAGGTTAACGAAAGTTGCGCTGCGACCAGGGATGTTACAGCCCAACTTTAATAGCTCGGAAATAATTGGACGAAGATGCGCCGTCGCGCAGCCTCGTTCTGCTTCAACGCAACGAGAGCCTCAGCGACGATGATTCCCATGTCTCGAGTCCAGCGTACACAAGAATTCTCCTGGATCTATCATCAATCGCGCAGACCGTCTCAGACCACGCCAGCAGAGCGATGGATGGGCTCTCAGCAGCCGCGAGTATCATCGCTGTCATCCAGATCTCGGAAGACGTCGTGTTGCTCTGCTCTCAATACCTGAAAGCTGTCAAGAACGCAAAATCCGATATCGTGCGTCTACAAGGCGAGCTCAGCAACCTGAAGACTGTTCTCGAAGGCGCGCAGAAGCTTCTTGAAGGCCCCAATGTGGCAAGGCTCGAGACATCGCGGCCCTTGCTTGATGGACTCAGAGGCTGTTATTCGCAACTCGAGGACTTGGGCACGAAGCTAAAAGACCACCTAATAACTAAGCACAAGGGCAAGGGAATGAGGCTCTTTGGACTCCGCGCTTTGAAGTGGCCATTTGAAAGCAAGAAAATCGATAATGTCATCCAAACCTTGAGCAAATTTCGAGACACGCTTTCCGCGAGTCTCAATATCGACCAGACGTATGTTGCAGATCCCTCGCGAGCGACTGCTCGATCACTAACGTTGCTCTCACTAGGACTCTCCTTCTCGACAATTTTGAACGAGTCAATGAGGAGGAACGGTTCAAGATTCTAGAATGGATCTCATCTATACAATACGGGAAGCACCACGATACGGTCAAGGAGGCTCGAACATCCGATACGTGTGAATGGTTATTGCAGGACGAGAGATTCCGGAAATGGGAGGATGCCACTTCATCAGTTATCCTATGGCTTCAAGGTTCTCGTTAGTATTCCCTTTCGTTTTCCCTTCCAAGGCCCGTGGCTGACCGCTCTAGCTGGCGCTGGCAAAACCTTCCTTACTTCCAGGGTTATCGATCATGTCCAGAGCCGCCTTGAAAGTTCCCCGAACCAGGAGAGGAACCCGGAGGGGTTTGCATTCTTCTACTGCAATCGGAACGAAGAGGCACGTCGGAAACCACTCTCCGTCCTTCAAAGTTATACTCGCCAACTGTCGACCACTGCGGGGCATCCTAGAGAGATGCGCAAGAAGCTCCGAACCCAGTGGCGTGAAACGACACTCAGGGGGTCGGACTTCGGCTTCGATGCCTGCCGGGAACAACTGCTCGAGTCGGTGAATCTCTACCCGAGGACCACCCTCGTACTGGATGCCCTGGACGAATGCGATCCGGACTCGCGTAACCGTCTCGTCGAGATGATCGAGCTCTTGCTGTCAAGCTCTAGGCGCTTGCTCAGGGTCTTCATCTCAAGTCGACCTGACGCTGATATCCGGGATCGCTTTCTTTCTCGGCCTAACATCGAAATCCAGGCTACTGACAACCAAGAAGACATCAAGAAATTCGTCAACGAGGAGATTGTCAAGCACCGACGTTGGAACAAGATATCTCCGCGGCTGCGAGAAGACATGGTTAAGACTCTCTTAGCTCGAAGCGAGGGAATGTAAGTCCCACTCGGGGCATAGAATTCCAGCTGGTACTAATCTAGGAACAGGTTCCAGTGGGCTTTTCTACAGACTAGGCAGCTACTCGAGCTGCAAACAGAAGCAGCCGTAAGAAATCGACTTGGAAAGCTTCCCGTTGGTCTTAACGCTACCTACGACGAAATATATGGCAAAATCGCAGCTCGGAACGAACACGAGAAAATTCTTGCAGACCGTGCCTTTATGTGGGTAATGTGCGCCTGTAAACCTCTGAAGAGCGCCGAGCTCCTTAGTGTAATTCGTCTCGACCCGAAGGGCGACATGACATACTTGTCTGAGGAAGTTGATGAAGATCTTCTACTAGACCTTTGCAACAATCTCCTCGTCCTCGACAGCCAGCGAAATGTCTGGAGGTTCTCACATCTCTCGGTGACGGAATATTTCGAAGTGAAACACTGGAACCTGAAGCAGGCGCACTGTTATGCCGCCAAGATCTGTCTCGTCCTTCTTATCGAGACATACAAGGGCGCGAGGACTGGCAGTGTTCACAGCTTAGATGACAGCCACAGTTATGAGAGTAGAGCACGCGACATTTTTGATCCGAAGCACTCGCTTCAGAAATATTCCCGGCACCACTGGATTAACCATATCCAGACTCAAGAGGAACAAGAGGCTGATCCTGGGTTGGCTGATCTGTTGAAGTCCTTCCTCGGGTCTCCGGGGGAAAGCAGTTCGCAATATCAACAGTGGTATCGCCAGGTCGAGACTGATTGGGGCATTCCGTCAACCTCTGTTCTCCATAATGTCTATAAGAAAATCTCCCCAGTACATAGCACTCTGTTCGCAATGTGCCGTTTTTCATTTTATGCCCTTTTGTCGGACTGGTGGCGTGATGCAAAAATTCCGCTCTCTCAGACGAACGACGAAGGTGACAGCCTCTTGACACTTGCTGCCGCAGCGGGTTGCAGGCCTATCTGCGAGGCACTCATCAAATGTGGAGCACAAGTCAACCTGCAGACTGGGGAGTACGGCAGTGCCCTTGCTGCGGCGGCACGGGAGGGTGAAATTGAGACGGTCAAATATCTCGTCGAGCAAGATGCAGACGTGAACTTGCTATTGCAGACTGGAGAGTACGGTAGTGCCCTTGTCGCGGCGGCATGGACGGGTGAAATTAAGACGGTCAAATATCTCGTCGAGCAAGATGCAGACGTGAACTTGCTATTGCAGACTGGAGAGTACGGCAGTGCCCTTACCGCGGCGGCATTGAGGGGTGAAATTAAGACGGTCAAATATCTCATCGAGCAAGGTGCAGACGTGAACTTGCTATTGCAGACTGGAGAGTACGGCAGTGCCCTTGCCGCGGCGGCATGGACGGGTGAAATTAAAACGGTCAAATATCTCGTCGAGCAAAGTGCAGACGTGAATCTGCTATTACAAACTGGAGAGTACGGCAGTGCCCTTGCCGCGGCGGCATGGACGGGTGAAATTAAAACGGTCAAATATCTCGTCGAGCAAAGTGCAGACGTGAATATGCTATTGCAAATTGGAGAGTACGGCAGTGCCCTTGCCGCGGCGGCACGGGAGGGTGAAATTGAGACGATCAAATATCTCGTCGAGCAAAGTGCAGACGTGAATCTGCTATTGCAAACTAGAGTTTACGGCAGTGCCCTTGCCGCAGCAGCATTGAGGGGTGGAATTGAGACGGTCAAATATCTCGTCGAGCAAGGTGCAGACGTGAATCTGCTATTGCAAACTGGAGAGTACGGCAGTGCCCTTATCGCGGCGGCACGGAGGGGTGAAATTGAGACGGTCAAATATCTCGTCGAGCAAGGTGCAGACGTGAACCTGCTATTGCAAACTGGAGTTTACGGCAGTGCCCTTACCGCGGCGGCACAAAGGGGTGAAATTGAGAYGGTCAAATATCTCGTCGAGCAAGGTGCAGACGTGAACCTGCTATTGCAAACTGGAGTTTACGGCAGTGCCCTTACCGCGGCGGCGGCACAGAGGGGTGGAATTGAGACGGTCAAATATCTCGTCGAGCAAGGTGCAGACGTGAACTTGCTATTGCAAACTGGAGTTTACGGTAGTGCCCTTGCCGCGGCAGTACAAGGGGTTGAAATTAAGATAGTCGAATATCTCGTCGAGCAARGTGCAGACGTGAAYTTGCTATTGCARACTGGAAAGTACGGCAGTGCTTTAGCTGCTGCTGCCTATTGGGGTTGGAAGCAATGCGTAGAGATTTTGATAAACGCAGGAGCAAAGACGGATCTTAGGTTAGAGAATGGACTTTATAGTACTGCTTTTCATGCTTTACAGGCGGATGTCTCTCACGAGGATCGAAAGGCCGCATGGTGGGATAAAAGGAGCGAGGAAAGACAGAAACGAGACAAAGCTGAAATGGTAGAACTATTTCAATGTAAGGCGTAATGAATGAGCGGGGTCTCGTCGCTAGTCCGCATAGCCTTACGTTAGCCATAGTCCTAAACAGCCACAAATTTGGCAATGATTGCATAAATGAAATTAAGTTTCGTCGTAACTACTACTTGTATTCACCATTATCCCCCCTCCTTGAATACGTAATTGTAATGTGGAGACAATTTGAGGCTGTGTAGTGACAAGGGGGGTGCGCGAGTAGGAATCTCGAAGATTCTGCAGTAGAAGTCACGCGTATTATCTTATTGGCAAACAACCCCTTGCTGCTAATCTGCCCTATCATTGCCCACATACTTCGTACTTGGGGTAATAGTTCCAAAGACTCCACATTCAAGAATTACTGATAGTGGTAGCATTTCTCTCAAATCCAGCATTCTATTGGTCAAATCGCCCTTGTTGAGAAGAAATCTCTAGAAGGCTTAGCAGGAAGTAATACCACGAGTACCAAGTATATAAGTTAAACCTGTGCGTGCTGCAAATTCCTTTGCTAAGCCTACGATCCCTAGGAGGAGGTCATCAGGATATCTCATAGCCCGAGAGATATAGTCGCTTACTATAGAATACCACCAATCGAGTGGTTCCGTTGCATCTTCGAGCTCGGCGCGTGCTAGTTCCTCTATAGCAGTTGGCCCAATGGATGGGAAGTCTCCCCGTTCAAAACTCGCAAGAAACTTCGCCCAGGGTATCGGTCAATCCCTTGAATCGTCCGGCCTCGGCCGCTTTTCATCCGTCGACCGGGTATTACACTGCCAACGCAGCTGATCCACACAATATACGAAGATTCTCGGGCTAAGAATATATTCTTGCAAGACCGAAGCCCTCTGATATAATGGGCAGTCGATCACGGAACGAAAGTCCGGCATCCGAATCTGCATCTTCCCTTCAACGTGGTGAAGCGTACATAGCAATTGAGAGTCAATATAGATTTTGACCGATCTCGACAGCTATCTAAGGACGAGAAAATTTCCTAGCCGGAACTGGAAGTAGCTACCGCTGATATGTTCAAAGCCGCTCTACTATAGTATGAGTACATTTGCATCGACTCCAGGCGCCAGTCCAGCTGGGAATCTTGGATGATGCACAGAGAATCAATCCATAGATATTGATAACCAAGCTTTCTCGTGATTGCGATGGCATCCTGGACCAATATCGGTAGACTGTCGACATTTATTCTTCTTTGACGGTCCTCTAGATTATCCGTAGTTGCGATACCGTGTCTCTGGGAGCCCCAACAGTGACATAAAATCACCCATCGACCTCGACGTCCGTCGCAGATCACCAATAGTATCTCATCCGCATCATGTCTTCCCACGTCGATAACTCTTGAGGAAAGGATATCAGGCGCATTAGAACAGAGTCGATGACCATTTAAGCAGTCTTGCAGCTATTTTGATGGTGTTTGAAATGCACCGTCGGATTTCGAGCTTGACACAACAAGTCGACCCGAGATCAACTTCGAAAGCGGATTATCTAGCCACAAGTCAACATACTATCCACGAGCCTACTGGACATGGATAACTAGCATATTCTGGCACATGAGGCAACGGGCTGTGGCAGAATGACTTCATCACAATTGTACAAAGTTCACAAGCATCCTTTGCTGACTGCGCGAGAGCTGCGAAACTAACATGATGCTGCAGTCCAGCTTCTGAGAGCAGCTTGTTCAAATCGATGTCACTACAATAACGGCAGAGCATAGTTGCAAGATACGAGGTGGTAGTGTTGGAGAAAAAAGTGTGAAGATGCAGAGGCGCGTGATATTTAGTGTTATTTCGCGCCTATCCTCACCTCACTTTGCGAGTACGCCAAGCTACGGTTCACCTGACACATCGCCGCTCTACTCACCCTCGCTTCACCTCGACCTCACCCATCCTCACCATCATCTCACCTCTGCTCACCCCTCTTGCCTGGGATGTTGTCATCCCCTTTCGCGCTACAGTAGAGAGCGTCAACTTCTAGCTAGACGGACTCAGGGGAGCCAGAACGGGCTCCGGGGGGACCTTGATGGGCTCCTGGTCTCCGAAACAGTCTCCCAGTCTCACCCCTGGTGTTGTATAATAATGTTATTGCAGAAGTGGAGTCGAAATTCTGCCTTGCAATGTAGTTCCTACTCTCTGCCACGATTATTTTGCTTAAGTCCTCTTCTCTCCCATAATCTCCTTGCTACTCGCCTTGACTATTCCTATCTGCTTTTGACGACCTATCTTTTTATTGTTGGAATTCCAATCTTCACCTCAGGGTACGAGAATTAGACCAACAATTACTATTACTTATATCTAAATATAAAATGGTCAGTTACTGTTTCAAGACTGGCTCTCTACGGAAGAGTTAGAATATCCCACTGTGTCCTTGCTGTAACCAATGCGTAAAGAATATAAGTAAACAGAGTTATATATACACACACGCTTAATTACTGATATAGGGAAAGACGGCTACAAGCAGGAATCAGTAAAGAATCAAGATTAAAAGCAATTCAAATATGCACACGTAAATAAATTGAGGCCCAAATGCGACTTGAACAGTAACTTGAGCCGCATGGGTTAAACCACTCGCACCATGGGGACCCATGCTGCAGCCTATATATCCTCAAAGAAGTCCTTCGTAGCTTCCACACTTGTACATCTAGTTATTGCAACACATTGAGACGCACCTGCCGTCGCATTCAAGAGCACATTATGTCACTCAGAACAATAACAGATAGGGTTCCTTCCCTTTCTTTCTCTTTTCTCCCCATCAAAATAACACAACAACTTTATCAACAACACAAGAACACAACAACACGATCGAGAAACAATATTGCAATATGTGACAATACTTTCTGCAACAGTATTTCGAGCGCCGCTCTTTTGAACGAACTCACGACTTCGTATCATCCATCATACCGCTCAAACACTTCTGTTCAACTCGCTCGAGGATGTTTCCGCCTTCATCTGCCACATATGCGTACCCTGCCACATTGTCGCAGGACTATCGGGGCACAAAGATGCAACGACATGGTACACGATCTGCTGCACTACGATGGCTCAGATATCACGGCCTCAAGGTCGTTTCGGTCTCATCATTGCACATCAAGGTACTGAACCTTCTGTCCCTGCCCTCCTCCCCCTTCCCCTTCCCCGGACAACGGTCTACCCACTGGATCATTAATATCCTTTGAGTTCCACAAAATTGTCCAAAATTGAACTCTGAGACTAGTTCAAACCTCTAACTTGAAGTTCTTCGCAAGTCAGAGTCTAGAGCAGAAACATTCCTTCGCAGCACGCAGTTACAAGACGTCAGCCGTAGCTGACGCAGTACAATAGGTTTTACTCAATAGCGCTCAGATATTATGACTTTGGTAGCCGTTTTCTTCTCATCATTGCGCATTAAGGTACTAAACCCTCTGCCCCCCTCCTCCTCCCCCTTCCCCGGACAACGGTCTACCCACTGGATCATTGATATCCTTTGAGTTCCAAAAAATTGTCCAAAATTGAACTCTGTGACTAGTTCAAACCTCTGACTTGAAGTTCTTCGCAAGTCAGAGTCTAGAGCAGAAACATTCCTTCGTAGCACGCAGTTACAAGACGTCAGCCTTAGCTGACGCAGTAACAGATATCCAGCCACTCGACAGAGCTCAGTATAACATCACTGCTCTATCAAATCAAACTCTGCTTGGCATTCTCTAATCTTCACACGAACAATCACACGAAATCATATCACTTCCTTCTCCCGATCTCTGATCGAAATCAAATTTATACTAGCACTTCGACAAGCATACTCCTGGCCAACAGAGCAAGCTCGATATAAAGTCCTTCGCCTTTGCCCGTCGGGTACCCAAAGTCCACTTGCGACCATCTGCGAGTATTTGACTTATGGCCTGTCTCGCCTAATCTCACACCTTAATAAACAGAACAAGGAACAGTGAGACAACACTCCAAAAATAGCAATAATAGCGAGATTTTCTGAATAGGCACGTCTTCATCAAACTCACCACTCCTGATCCCCGCCGAACCATGCTGACTTCAGATCTCCATAGCTCCCACTTGAGTCACCTCCGTTGCAGGTTTTCCGAACATCGTGATGGAGACCTCTTCATTCTTGAACGTTCTCTTCCCTAACAGCGCCTGTGAGCTTATGCTGATTAGACAAGAAGGACACTGGGCCTGGACAGTGGAGTGCATAATTTGAATGTCCAGAGGCCTTGGGAGATTGAGACTTATCATGCACCTTGCGACGGCGAGAACAACATCTCAACCTCTATACTACCTGCCATCATCGGCAGAGCATATTTTTCCGACCACAACAACTCTGAAGGGACGGAAAAGAAAATGCGGTAGGAAGAGCACACGCGAAAATACATCAAAATAAGGGGAAACAGGCAGAAGTTCTTCGCGTTGGAGGTCTGTCTGGGTTGGAACGCAAGCATGTACAAGAATAGAAATGAAATGAACTGAAAATTTGTTTTATGATATGATTTCTGGGTGTGCGCCAAGACCTAGTATTATAATAGAAAAGGAAAGGTGAACGTGAACCGAGCCGTGGTTGCACTCTACCCGCTTAGGTTTTAGCCCCCAACAATTCACCGGCAACGGCCTGCACCCACCGCTTAATACTCTTTCTGCCTTTTATACCACAACAACGCTCGATAATACATTGACTTTTTTGTCAGAGAGGAGTTGAATGGGTGGCTAATAGATTGACGCGATCCGTTCGGATACGGTGAGATTGAAATCTGTGAAGTGCGGTAAAGTTGAGGAATGCGGCTCTGGCTGACAGGGATCTAGAACCGGCTGCGAAAGAGTCCTTGACTGACGGAGTACTTTTTCCATTTATTAGCTGGCGGCAGTAGCTGTAGCCGAGGAGCCCAAACCTGCCGCTCCCACCTCCAACTCGCCCTTGCTCACCTTGACTCACCGAAAACCACGGGTAAAGCAGCTCTGCTCACCTTTCCGAACTAAAGTAGATTTTCTTTTTGTTAGGATTGGCGGGTGATAATGGGCTGTCCAAGTAACCGCTTACTCGTTCTTATCGGGTCGGCGCCCAGATCCCCTCAATTTTCTGGAAAGAATCAGGTTGACTCGCCGTCCTCGTGGGCCAACTTGGCCAAACTTCAGTCGTCAAGCCTTTGCACGAGCGCTTCTATTGGGCTATAAGTAACTCAATACACATCCAAGACTTCATGAAAGCGGTAGTCCTCGGTTCAGAGCGCCGTGCTCAAAATGATCCTGTTTGATGCTTTTGTGATGTTTCGTTGAAGTCGTCTCAAGCTTTCCCTCCCAGCCATAAGTCTCAGCCTCGCTTAGTCATCCATAAATCCATCACATCACCATCTCCACTTTCACAATCAATCCTCTCTCAAGCTTCTCAAGCTCTCCTCCCCACCAATTACCCCTAACCTCCTCTTCAAAATGGGCAGCTCAACATCCAAAGCTACCAAAACAGCAAGCAAAATCTCCGCCACAAACACAGCGCGCAAATACCCCACTCGCCCGCCACCTCTAAGCTCGAATAAGACGAATGTAGAAGCTACACGACCGAGTCCCGATGCGAAGTTAGGTCCGACGGTACATCCTGAGGCAAAAGTTTCTGAGTCGAGAGATCAATGTACGTCTTTTATACCCAAAACCCAATCTCCAGTCAGCTTCAAGCTCAATCACAACCACAACCCCTCCAAGCTCAGCAGATCAAATCCACGAGAATCAGAACATTTCAGCTAACACACCCTTCTTAGCAATAAACCTCGACTCCTCCGACCCCGACCTCTCCCTCAACGCCCGCCTCCGCACTCTCGGCCCCGTGCAACCAAACCCCACGCACTCCAACTCCTCAACCTTCAACTTCGCCCGCTCCCCTCCCCTCTCACACTCCGACCGCGCCACAACCTCTTCCTCCTCTCAATCCCCCAAATCCTCTTCCCACGACCCCTCCTTATCACACCAACAATTCCAGCCCTCCGCCTCAAATCCCGCGCAGAGCATCTTCCCTCCCTCAACCTCCTCGCCCTCACGCTCAACTCAATCAACTCAGCCTACACGGCAGAACGCAGCAGTCTCCCTCCTCACAGCGCGCTACCGCCTAGCAGAAGAAGCAGAAGCCGAATTTGCCAATCTAGGAAAGAAGAGCAGCCAAGGGAGGCGGTTTCTGGATGTGCAGACACTGAGACAGGTGTTGGTGCTTAGGGGAGAGGGAATGAAGGGAAGTGAGATTGAGGGGCGATTAGGGTTGAGAGGGGGTGTGGTGGAACGGCTTGGGAGGGAGGGTGTTGTTGGTGCGGGGAGTTGAGTTTGCATGCATGGAGAGGAACGAGATGAGGAAGGGAGGGTGGAGAAAGTTAGGGTAGATAGTGGGTTTGAATGGGATGTATATTGCTGTATGAGAAAGGAATGGAAAATAAGGAAGGGGAGGTAGGAGAATATTGGGATGGAAGAGGAGGCAGATGGGGAATGGAGAGGATGGATTTGTGTATTTATATATTGCATCACGAGGGAACGAGACAGCAGCAGCAGCATGCAGCAAGGAAGCAGAGAGAGGAAGGGAAAATGTACAACACACCAACAGATATCACGACTTGTTTTACCTAGGTAGGTAGCCATGTAGGATACATCTTGTACAAAAGAGCTATGTATAGTAAAAAGCTCCACAATCAACTTAACACAACACACCACGAAATGAGAAAGCAAAGTCTAGCAATCAATTAATGTCCAAGCCATTATTTAATGTATATACAGGCATTATCGTCGAGATCTGTAAAGAATCAGACACAGACACAGACACAGACACAGACACAGAATGACTGCAGAACAATCACAGCATCACAGAAAATACCTGGGAAGCTGTTCTTTAGGCGTGGAAAAGCATTCATCCATCCATTCATTCATTCATGTCTGTAGTCCACCAACTCGTAGGGACACTCTAGCTTGTAGCCTACGTGCCCAACATCCACCATGCCTCTTACAATCGTCTCGCACTACTACTCAACCTCGTCTCCAATGCTTATCAGCTGATCATAACCGGCGACGTTGCCCGTGGGCGCTCCGAGCCACTTTCATTAAAGCGAAAGCGAGAGATCAACACGCACGATTGGCTTTCGCTCTCTGCTTTGCGAACCCTTTTCAAGAAGCGAAGTGAGTAATGAGGAGCAATGTCGAAACCAATTTTTGGTATTATTATCTAAGTGCTCGCACGCTCTGAAGGTATGCTCATGAGAAACCAACGTATCCTCTCGCATCAATCGCAATCACCTGTAGAATATCGCCACCCATCAGGTGCCAACGTGCAAATTATCCTTGTTGCATCTCGCTACCCCTTTTCCGTGCAGTGCAGAGGAAGCCCCCCACCATTTGGCCCCCACTTCTCCACAAATCACCACAATTCTTTCATATCTGCCATAAGCCTCAGAACCTCGAGAACGACCTTCTACCACGCAGCGTGACCTCCATCCATCCGCAGGTCTGAACCAGTCATAAATGATGAGGCATCACTGATCAAGAACGCTGCTGCTCCTCGGTATTCCTCCGGTGCACTCAACCGTCCCAGCATATTCTGCTTTGGCCATTCTTCTCTTCGCTCAGGAAACTCCTTGAAGAGCTCTTCGACCATAGCAGTGACGATATATCCGGGAGAGATTGTATTTACCCGAATGCCGTATTGACCCCATTCGGAAGCGAGGTTGCGAGCGAGTTGGATGACTGCGGCTTTCGACGCATTGTAGGCGGGGCAGATGAGACCCTGGATTACAACTATCAGCAGATTTACAAGACGTCGAACTGGATCTCGGTTCTGCGATGAAAACAGAAAGACCAGAAATAGGTAGATTTGGGAGGGGAGCAGGAAAGAAGGAGAAAAACTTACTCTGTTCGCAATTGTCCCACTCATACTGGCAATCATCACAATACTGCCCCCATTTCCAAATCTTACCATCTGCTTCGCCACCGCCTGAGCCGTCATAAAGCAACCCGTCACATTGACGCTCATCATATTATCGCAGTCCTTCGCAGTATACTCCAACGCGGGTAATTCCTTCTGGATGCCAGCCGCAGCGATCAGTCCATCGAGGCGCTGGTGCTTGTCCGCAATCTCTTGAACGATGACATTCAATTGCTCGACATCTCGAACGTCGATCCGTCGGTAGGAAAGCGAGGTTCCGAGCTCGGTTTCGGCGCGGGCTTGGATGCGGCCGAAGTCTTTGGAGGGGGTTTCGAGGCGGTCGAGAGCGTAGACTGGCGGTTTACGTGATTAGCTGTTGTGGCCCATTGCGGCTTTTGCGGGTCGGAGTTTGCCCTCAGGGCAGCGCAGAAGCAGGAATGACAGAAACTGGTTCTAAGAAGGAAATTGGATAGTGGGGTAAAGACTGAGTCATACCTATAGCACCAGCTTCTAGCAGTGCCTCTGCTTGTACCAGTCCCAATCCTCTCGCAGCACCAGAGACCAGGACAACCTTGTCCACGAGATTGAACTCAGGTAATCGTTTCGTAGTTCCTAGATACGACGGTACTTGGCCTTTCAGCAACGCCGCTCCCTCCGCATCTGGTGCTGGAGGCGGACCTCGAGTTGAGGTTGGATCGCGGAGTCGAGGCGCAGCTGAGAAGGCTCGAGAGACTATGGGTGTGCTTTGTGTCATGGTGAGTGATCGACGAGCTACTCGAGGCAGCTGACGGAGGACGGTGGTGTTCATCTTGTCTCGATAGTGGGGGGAAGGCTGTATTTATGGGAGAGGGTGAGAGATGGAGGGGAGAGAAAAGGGAAAGGTCTGGAATATATCGGAGCGCGCTGATCTGGACGCCCCGGAGTGAACGCTCGACCGCGCCTTCCAAAACCAACCAACCTAATAGCTGACGAGGGCAGACGAGGGCAGACGAGGGCACCCGCGACCGTTAACACGAGGGACACGTCGGCTTCCTCTTTTTGACGGCTTGGAGTCCCCTCGACCAGGACAAGGAACTCCTTTGGAGCTGGTCTAGGCCTGTGACATCCGCAGGGAAGAGACCGAAGGAAGGATTCCCGAGCCCATGGTATGATTATGCTTTCTCTTCCTGTATTAAGATCCACTCGTGCTCTCTTGTGTAACTTTTTTTTCGGGTTGAATCGTGACGGAGACGTGGGGAGGTGTGCTCTCCTTCCCTGTTGGCGCACGGCTTACCATGTGGCGTTCATTGCGGGGTAAATTGAGGCGTTGGGAAAGACGCCACGAATCTCCGCCAAGATGTACCTTTTTCACTTCTTGGAATTCTACGAAGTGTTCCATCTTGCCTTCTGGTTCGTCTCTGTCATCTCCTGTGGCTTTGGGAGAAGCACAGAATCGATCTCCATGCGGTCCATGTTCCAGAAAGTTGTCACGTCCTCAAAGCCTCCAGCTCCCCACAATTCCAAGCCTTTCCCCTCATTAGTTTCCCTAGTCTCGATCACTCTTAGCTGGATTACTCGATCTAGCTTTCCGGTCGGCTCGAGCCCTTTGCAGAATGCCGGCGTGCTGCACAGCCACGTGATAGTGACACAGAAGAGGGGCAACTATTGATATCAAGATGCTCCGAGACAATTGTTGAGAAGGACGAGGTTGTGGATAGGGGTCCGCTTACAGAGCATGGGTTTCTTCACATTGTTTTCGCGTCCTGCGCTTAAAGAGGGACCCTGGAAAGGGATTCGGCACGCCGATCTTCTCCTTTCGGAGGTTGCTGCTGCAGTTTCGTTCAGATGCATATTGGGTCGAGATGTCTGTGGTAGTACTGCATGTCGGAGACCGTTAGGCCGACATGCTGTTGCGTGTCGAGCGGAGGAAGACTCCTTCCCGAAACCCTGACCCATAGAGGCGTATGTGAGCATCGCTGCACGCACAGCTTCGATCTGATATCGCATCATTCGAAAGCAGAGTGGCGTTGGGAGGAGAGGGGCATTGGGTCACGTGATATCACGGCTCCTGCGGGTGATCGGAGGGGCTTGCTTCGGCACCCTCCAGGATTGAGATCTGACAGCACCATAAGGGAAGAGCCGATCCAAATTGTCTTGCAGAGAACGGCAGTTTCTCACGATAATCCTCACTCCTATACATGCAACGTAGATTGATGAGTGCATACGCGGCCGTCTTTTCTAACTCCTAACCCCTCTACCCTCTACCTGCTGTCGGGCTCGCAAAGCTCATGGTCCTCGACTTTGCCCGACGATCTGCTCGTCGTTACCGGCGTAATTGCGGGGTATCTATCTAGGCGATCCTTCTACATATCGTCCGATCTTCATGCAGCTTCTGATATAAATTCTGATAAGCAAATTCTCTGCATGACTAATCCAAACAGGCCTGCTGGCCCGTAAGTCACCTTCAATCCTCACTTCAATTGAAGCAAACTAACAATATTTCAGAATGGCAAGGCGCTTGACTACGAATCAAGAGATTGCAGGTTCGATCCCTGCGTAGGTCAAATTAAGTTTTCGTCATTTTTTGCCAAATTTTTCTGCTGATTGCCCTTTGTCTGCTTTCTTGCTGTTCGGTAAAAACGCAATGCCGAAATTTTGCCTGAGGTGGGGTTGCGAGCATGAGGATGCGGGCGAGGGCTAAGGGAGTGTGGGAGCTCGAGATAGCTTCGTCTGTGCTTATAAACTTTTATACAAGACATATATCCTCGTAACGGGATTCGAAAACAACTCATTAACGATATTATCGCCGCTTTCCAAGGCTCGATCCCTTTCCCTAATCTGCCTGCAAACTTCCTACATGCGAATCTCATCACTAGGCATCTGACTTGAGGAATACATTGATTGGCTTCTGACCATCATACAAGATTCGAAGCTGGGTTGAGAGGTCGGATCCAAGAAATCGAGTCCGATATATCGAAATGCTCTCCTCACCACCTCTGCAGCAACTTCTTGCCGAAGCACAGATGGTATCTTGAGATCTCTACTTTCTTTGGATGAAGTGAGAATAGGATCTCTGAAAACGTCTATTGATAAAGTCTCTGCCAGTAAGTTTCATGTTTTAAGAGATCTAATAAGACGAGAAAACCTCCAAGATCCATTTTATAACGACCCCTTAGACGAACACAGATGGACTGAGCTCTACGAGAAATGCATCCTCTCTCTCCAGAGCATCCATGTCGACAACAGACAAATAAATTCGCAATATAAAGCAAGCTGCCATTTCACAGAAAGCGTCCTCTACGACGTCATGATGCCCTCCCCCGGACTCTATACCTCTCTCCACTTCTCTCCAGCATAATCCGCCCATATTCCCTTTCTCCATCCCAAGAAACCGATCTCGATGCTATCGTAGAAGCAAACTAGCTCCACGTCCAAGAACATCCCTCAGAAATATATTTCTCCCCGCAAACAACCCCCCCATGCTCCCGTTCGCCAACACATCTTGATTTCTTCTTCGGTGGCAAATACCTTTCTAGCATCTAGAGCCAAAATCTCGCAGGTAAATTACTGTGGAATAAATAACTCCCAACACGTAAACATTTTTCTCTGTCTCGAGCACGGACGTATTCATACGTCGTGACGATTGTTCCCATGATGGTTCCTGTAAGATGTGATACGTGCCTCCCTGATTCTTCGCGAGGTCCTGTCCCGTATCATCAAGCTCCGGACGCAAGAGCCGTGCAGTTAAACCGAGTCTGGGGAATTTGTTTCAAAGGGGGGATGACGGAGGAGGCTGGGCGTACTGCTCGATGCAGGGGTGGCAGATCGGGGAGAGTCTCTCCTAAATCATAAAGTTAGCTGGGTACTTGCGAAAGCAAATTACAAGGAATACACGCACATGCGCGCACATCACCGCCTATAGCTTCGGCGTTGAAAAACAACGCAAGGGAGTTTTGGCGCCAGTCGATAGTATTCCCAGCTTGTATATGTATGATATCTTGCCGGTTTATCTGGATGAGAAATGCTAAAATGCTACTACCTGTATCGTGCTAAGATTTGCTCAAATGAGAAGGTAAAATTAGCAAAATGGTATGGTTTCGAGTGTAGGGATGGAAGTTAGCAGCATATTAAAAAAGCAAAAAGCAAAAGGCAAAATGACGCTTAGCATCCGAGGCTTGCGCCGCAGAGATCGAGGAACTGGCAAGCACGAACTTGCTCATCTCAACGCATATACTCAGTCGCTGGAGGGCCGGTACTTGTAACTTGGCGAGCCGCGAGCAATCTTCGCTTAAAGCTTGGAGGTCAAAAAAAGATGCAAAAGAGTTCGATGTAGTGCTCTACATCCTAAGGGAAGGACAAATCTGATCTAGCTGCGCGGGTAGAAAGTGAGCAGCGAGCAGCAACAGTAGGCTGTATTTAACCTCAGATTGATCGATATTTACAATTAGCGAAATTGTCATTAATTTCATGAACATGTTTTACAGGAAAAGTAGTGTGTAAAAAGCCAAGCGATTTCCGCGTTTCCACCTCAAAGCAGATAGCGGTTAGAATCTACGGGATGAAAAAAGCTTTTACTTGTAATATGGTGTTTTCCGACCAGATCATACGCAACCCAGTAGACGAACAACTTACCTACCTGAGTAGATGTAGGTATATTATTGCATCAAACGGCCGCCCACCGAAGCACTCGCTTCTTCCTGCGGAGTGCTCCATGTAGCAAAAATTGCATTGCGAATCTACAAAGTCCTCGAGAAAATGAACCTGACCACCTCTCCCAGGATAAGAAACTAAAAAATAAAAATAAAACCAGGGGACGCCTCTCTGCGCAGGCTTCAAATGCCGGCAATGCAGGAAGTCAAACTATTTTAATGTGGATGGCAAAAGAATTTGTATCTTCATCTCGTGTTAGGGCGGTGGTTAGAATGGGCAAAATGCAAAAAGGCTGTTGATATGGCCAGGGACTTAGGGTTTCCCCGGACCATAACCAACCTCCCCGAAAAAGAATTTGCTTATTTAAATATATACGACCATCTGACTAGTGGGGCTGCTGCTGCTTGCCGAGAACCTTCGCTTGTGTCACTACTGGCTGCGGAACTGCGCTGCAAGTCGAAAAATTAAAATAAGAGATGATGAACTTTGTTCATGTGCACTAAAGACCTAAAAATAACAATGGTATATCTATTAGAATTCGGAGGTCAGAATATTTTATAAATTAATCTAGATGGTGGCATGGGCGGAGGAGTGTGCCTAGATTTCAACTGAAATGATATTAGAATGGACAAAAAGCAAAAAGGGTTGTTGATATGGTCCAGGTTTCCCGGACCATAACCAACCTCCCTAGTTCAGCTTTTGCTTATTTGAATACATACAACCATCCCACCAGCACACTAGTAGCTGTTTCATTTCACCCAAAAAATTTGCAGGCTGGCAATTGCATATGTAAAGACATTGTGGTTGAACCTAAGGTATTTAGATTAACAATACAGCTTCTGAACTCAGCATTCGAGAGCAAAGGAGCTGCAAAATGAAAATAAAATAAAATAGTTCATCTACATGCATAGCTGCTAGTTGCGCCGAAATGCAAAAATGTCGTCGTCGTCATCAACTTGCTATCAACTTGGGAAGTCGACGACGACGACGACGACGATGCCTATTCGCTTCTTTGGTTTCTAATGAACATATCTCGTTTCCATATTTCAAGCACGAATCGTGTTTCATTGTCTTCGATAATCCATACATAGGCAACTATTTACTTCTTCTGTTCTTCCGTGGAAGGCTTTGGCATGAGGCTAGGAGGAACCCCTTTGTACAAGAGGTTGGGCTGACAAGACTCGATAGACATTGTAGACGGAAGCCCTACTAGACGACGAAGTTACAGTAATACTTAAGAAGAATAGAGGAAAGGGAAGTTGCATAGCAGCAGTTACAGAAATAGACACAAGAGACAAGTCCTTTGGTCCCAAATCCTCAGATGCATATTGGGTTGGAGAGCACCACGTTCATCTCGCTAAGTTTCCCCTTGACCGCCTTGCTTATCGTACCCCCTCCGCCTCGGTAGAATTAAATCACTTCAGATCGCGCTAGTGATCAACCTTCACCCTCGAGGATACAAATAAGTCAAAACACAAACTCCTGGATCGAAGACTCATTGTTGTCTTCAATTCCAATACCACACTCGATCTTCCCATCAGACCACACTTCCCACACTTCCCGCCTCCAAGCTTTGAAAGCATCCGGCACCTTTCACAGGATGTATTGCCCAATCCAAGAGAAGCATGCTGGCCCAACTGCAAAGATGCAACCAAAGAAGAGAGAGAGCAAGCCTCCTCCTTCAAGACCCAGTGCATTCGAACGAAGTCTCTAGGCCCTAATCTAATTTCATTCGAACTGCGACTGACAGGCTTTGTGTCCTAGGCACGCGTGTTACTCTCCGCATTTCGGATATATTCCGTATGACCTCAGGCTCGAACGAAGAGCAACACAAGGCCATGCTCAACCTGGACATCCCAACTGGACGCTTCCGGGCCTAGAAGGTTGCAGATACGACGCCTTTGCTGTGATATCGTGTGAAGGCATGGCAGGAGGAAAACATTCATCTGTTTCAGCTACGAGATGCATACTGCCGCTTGGGAGCAACGTTCTGCTGTTTGAGGGACATTACAACATTCAAGGTGCGTGGGCTTCGCTGAAGCTGATCTTCTCTCCTTGCAACATTACGCTGACTTGTTGGGCTAGGTCAAAGCTTGCACAGGCTGTGGCAGTGTTTGTTACAGAGAAACATGGGAAACAAGGTCAAACACACGCAATCTCTATCATGTTCTCTAGTCTTCAATCATGTTTTGCGCTTGCAACCAGGAAGTACTTAGGCTGAGCGGTCTCGAATAAAGTTTCATTCAAGCCTTCAGTCCAGTGCCAGAATTCCATGCACAAATCCTACTGTGAATTCAAATGCCTTGAATGCCCGAGACTCCGTTGCTATGCTCAGACCTATGCAGAAGATAACTTTTGTGTTCCCCACCCTCATGCTGCGGGTGCAATGTATGCTCGTAATGCCTTCTCTGCGTCTCCGTCATGAGCTTTCAGTAAGTCCGTAGCTTTGATCTTCGTGAGTTCGAGCTCCTCAATCTGTGGAAGAGGGTTTGTCAGCGAAGTCCAAGTTGTCAGGAGTGCTACATGTTGGCGTCGAAGGAGGAATGCGAGGTAAAGCGGGGTCTTAGATGGCAGCATGAAGTATATATCGCTAGAGGAAGCCATCCCTTTCATAAACGGCAAATATCAAGGAGTCGTTAGATATGTCATACCAGTAATGTAACATCAGCAGGGTCGACTTTGACTGCTTTCTTCACCGCCTTCTGCTCGTCCTTCTTTGTGACAGCGCCATTGGTTTCTCCTGCACCTCCCAGTCTCTCCATAGCTTTTCGCACAGCCTCTTGATCGACATCCTTTGCACCTGCAGATTCATCTTCACGGTTGTCGAGGGTGGAGAGAGCTGCTGCTGCTTTGCGGTCTTCAGCAGATTTTGCAGCGATGGGAACTTCTTCGTCAATGTCTCCGGTAGTAGCTCCTTCTACTACATTTGGAGGTTGGCCTTCTGCCATGGTGAATGTGACAAGCGGAATCGACGAAGATGTGCTTGTAGGTATGGACACTAAAGACTGCAAGAACCTCAATGCCAAAGAGATGTCGTCAGAATTAGCAGCCTTCTTTGGTGACAGGCTGCCTTGCATTCTCAAGGCGTCAAGCCGCCATTCCTAAATAGGAAAGATAGCCGACTGGCCCGGCCATTCCCTGAGAAAAATATACTCAAATTTCACGATCCAAGATCGCGCTCGCGACTTTACAATCCCTATCATCTTTGCTTCAGCATTCTTCGCTCCTTGCAAGCTTCAAAATGTCCCAGAACAAAAGTGCTAGTCATTCCTCCAAGGTAGAAAATCACAATGCTAAATTCAATGAAGGCATGAGCAATATCACTGCACACAGCCCCCCAGCAGAATGGCGCCCGGATTCTTGGACCACCAAACCAATCAAGCAAGTCCCCAGCTACGAGAATCAAAGCGAGGTTGATCGCGCTCTTGCTAAGCTTCAACGCCTGCCACCTATCGTCACCCCTACTGAGATTGAAAAGCTGAGACAATGCTTGCGCGACGTCGCGGGAGGCAAAGCTTTCATCCTCCACGGCGGTGACTGCGCTGAGCTGTTTGATTACTGCGAGTCCGGAGCCATCGAGTCCAAGATCAAGTTGCTTTTGCAAATGAGTTTGGTCTTGATCCAGGGTCTCAATAAACCTGTCATCCGCATCGCCAGAATGGCTGGTCAATACGCCAAACCGCGATCGAGTCCTACGGAGGTCGTGGATGGCAAGACGGTTCCGTCTTTCAGAGGTGACATCCTGAATGGTTATCCAGTCAATGAGCGAGCTTTAGATCCTGCCAGATTGGTTGAGTGAGTTGTCCCTGACCTGAATGTGATGTATGACTGATCCTTGCAGGGCCTATTTCCATTCCGCAGCCACTTTAAATTACGTCCGAGCCTCTATCTCTTCTGGTATCGCCGATCTCCATCGTCCTTTGGATTGGGG
Organism: Phialocephala sp. D728; assembly: GCA_003988865.1. NCBI lineage: Eukaryota > Fungi > Ascomycota > Leotiomycetes > Helotiales > Mollisiaceae > Phialocephala > Phialocephala sp. D728. The sequence continues at coordinate 177,969 of QYAJ01000069.1, read as the reverse complement.
TCTTGGTCACGTTCGCGATCCTGAGCTTCAAGCAAAGTATTCTCAGATCGTCTCCTCCATCACGGGATCCTTGAACTTTATGCGTACTGTCGGTGCAGACACAGCAGGTCAACTTCAAACTGTTGATCTGTACACCAGCCACGAAGGTCTGTTGCTTCAGTACGAACAAGCTCTCACTCGAACACACAAGAACCCCAATTTAATGCTTGACGTTCTCGGTCAATCTGGCCACCACAGCCCTGACGAATTCCTGAATTACGACACCTCAGCCCATTTCCTCTGGGTCGGTGACCGTACGAGACAAATTGAAGGTGCTCATGTCGAGTTCTTCAGAGGTATTGCTAATCCAGTTGGTATCAAGATCGGTCCCACCACAAGTACCAAGGAGATTCTCACGCTGCTCCGTACTCTCAACCCCCATGGTGAAAGCGGCAAAATCGTCTTGATTACCCGTTTTGGCGCAGAAAAAGTTCGCGACCTACTTCCACTCCACATTGAAGCTATCCAAAAGTGGGAGCATCGCGATACAGTCGTTTGGGAGTGCGACCCTATGCATGGCAACACTCGAAGCACTGCCACCGGCATCAAGACTCGTCAATTCGCGGACATATTATTTGAGTTGCAGGAAACCATGGCTATCCACCAAAGACTTAAAAGCTATCTGGGTGGAGTTCATCTCGAGATGACTGGAGATGCTGTCACTGAGTGCACTGGCGGCAGTGAGAACCTCATGGATGACGACCTATCACTCAATTATACCAGTTACTGTGACCCTCGTCTGAACGAGAAGCAATCTCTCGAGATGGCTTTCCTGATTGCAGACTTTCACCGCCAAGAGCGGGAACCCAAAGCTGTCGGGCGCTCCTAGTACACTATCGATAGATGATGATCGAAGCTTAACGATCTGGTAGATCTTCTCATCATAATCGCCTTTGTAAGTCAGCTATACCTAATCTTAACATTGACCAAGATTCTGACTCGTTAGCTGTTGGATGCATGCATGTGTGGCGGCGTCTAAAATGGTATGATGGTGCGATGATCTGAGATATTATCGGTCGAATGAAGGTCGTGTTCTTCTCCAATAATTCATAGAGTATCTCCGTGCCATGCAATGCTGGAAAGGACCCTTACGGCGACATACTTTCTCTTCGTCCTAGACTCTCCAGCCTGGTGTAGTGCCAGTATCATCCAGACGTCTTCTATCTCCCGCATCTTCGAGCAACCTTTCCTCTGTATATTCCCAAGCCCTTCTTCTGTGCTTCATGAGTCGTCTGGCAGGTCATCGTGAAACAGCCTGGTAATTTTCCTTGAATGACGCACGTAGCACCTCTGCTGACCACTTTAGCAGCTCTGAAATCGTTGCCACAGGAGGTTTGGATTGTAGCCTGCCCCACACACGTCGACGAGGCTTGATTGTTGTGGATTTTGCTCACGAGACAGGCCGTTGTAAGTCATCCCCACAATCAAGATTGGTTTGGAAGTCGCTAATGACTTAGCATGTCTCAACTTTCCCTCACACAGAGTCTCGATAATCCACTTGCTATCGCTGCAGCCGATCTTAAATGTTACAATCGATAGTTGAAAAAGATGATACCGTCGCAGAAGGATATAGACGTATGGATCAATGCCCTATACGCCGTCACCTGATGCCCGATTTCGGCCAATCGTACAGTGCGTCTGAGCGGCATTGGAGGATCTGCACACCATAAGTCCATAGAAAGGAACTGGTCAAGCCTGGGAAATTGTTTCTAGAATATTATCCTGTTGATAATGCTCTGAGGGAAGCCGCTACATTTGTCGCAGAAGCTAAAGCGAGGTATTCTTCCAGCAGCCTCAACCTTGATCGACTGGTGCGTCTGAGTGTAAGCTCGAGAATGGTTCGTACTTCTATCGGTACCCTGGGATATATGCGATGTTGGTTTCGGAGTTGATCTTAACAAGGCAACGCTTCACGTCTTCAGACCCGAGAGCAAGTTTGAAATGCTTGTTCGCTACTTCTCTAGATGATCGACAGCTATGGTCGAAGTGGTATGGTGGCTCGTCAGCTCGTCGGCACCTAGTCAAGGTCAACAAGACAGGGTATTTGCAAGGTACCGGCTGAAAATCAAGCCCTCCGTCCGAAAGGCAAACGTTTGCAACGAAATCAAGGAGGCAAAGGACCTCGTCGTTCATCCCAGTCATCAATATGGACGGGAGCCTGAGCACGCATATGAAGTTGAGATCGCTATGCGCGTGGCTGGTTTTTGCTGGACATATTCGAATTTCTCCAGGGTGTGCGGACGCAGTGGTAGTTGCGGCATGGATACATGACAAAGTTGACGGATTTCGAAGCGTATGAGTTGCTCTGGCGGTGCCGTTCATACCACGATGGGCAGCAGATGTGAATCGGATGGGGGTTGGCTGTTGATCGTTGGTGGACCTGTAGAATGTCAGGTGCCTCTGCGCGGTTGAAGGCTTTCAAACCATCAGCCACGAGAGCGACCTCTACAATTCGTGTTAAAGGCCGATGCCTTCGGATGGATTTGAGTAAGAGCATAGCTCTCGGGGCCTGAAAGTGCTACCATGGCGAAGGTGGAGCTTATCCAGACTAATCGTAGGGTTTAAGATGCTGCGCATACATTAGTATCCACGGTTTATCACCGCTGGCAGAGATGATTGGTTCAGGGGTCTTCGTACCATAGTCGAGATGGCGACGCCAGCTAAATGATATTGGGCTAGATTGCCCCGAGCGCAGCAACGATCTAGAGCTACCAAGGCTTCGCACTGTGGCCCGGCGCATCAGCGGCGCCTCGATCTCAAAGCGTTGCTTGCTTACCACAGCGAGGTCGTTCGAGGATATCGAGTCCATCATGATTGTGACGCCGTATGACAGCTGCGGTTCATTATCGAATGCTAGATTGAGGGTGGAAATAACTTGATGGAGATTGCAGCTTTGGTGTTGAAGCGGAAATTTTGGGAAGAGCGAAATCGAATCGCCCTAAACCCTTCCTAGTCGAGAGGCAGCCAACCAATCACCCCTCACCAGACGAACCTTCTGCTCTGACTGGTCTCTGCCTCTGTTACGAACATTATCTATCTAATTAATGCCTGTCTTAAATTTTGATATGATGTCCTTTATCAATACTGTCAAAGAGACCGACATTTGGTCTCCTGTTGATACCTACTTGGAGCTCTGACATCTTCTGGGCTTTTGGTCACCTTCCTTGGACATCAACATTCTTCTTGTGTCGGGCACTCTGTAGCTTCTTGTGGGAGAGTGAGAGATGAGGTTGGTACCATTTTCCCTGGGAGGATAGTCCTGCCGAGCGAGCAGGGCATAAATAGCGACCTTCGTACGCTGACAACGAAGCAGAACTTCTTTGGATCTTGTGTCCTGTAATTCATGACTTTGGGTAAGTCCGGCTTCCTCGTATCTCTCAGCATCGTTTTTGAACCCCGATATCCGCTTTGTGAAATGGATGTCGCACGCTGTTTTCTGGGTTAACTTCATGCAATTTTGCCTGTCACTGTCGAATGTGTCACCGGTGTTAACATGTACTGGCTTTCGGACGAGTCTGTTCCTTTCGCCCAATCTGTTACATCCGTACCTTTCCTATGCACTCTTCCTTTCCTGTACAATCTTCCTTTTCCGTACATTCTATCACCACTCTTCAACCGAGATGACATTTTGAGAATTCAGCTGACGGAGTAACATTAGGTCAACTAGTACCGTCGTGTCGTCTTGTGTTTGTGGAAGTATGAACCTGTGTTGGTGATGTGTCTTCTTCATACTTCCACAAACACAAGACGTACACTGTCACGCCCTGCTCCGCTTCTTGTTCCGAGTTGGTGGAGCTGGCACTCTTGACGTTGAACCGACCTCTCGAATATGGCGACTTCCAAGCTCTCACTGAGGCTTTACATCGAGGCTCGAGAGGTCGGTTCAAGGTATGTCGATTTGCTAAGCCGTGTGCTTCCCTGATATGAGTGGGGCTAATCAGGCACTCGGGAAATATCTTTGCTTCTTTGTAGCATACGAATGAATCGTATGACATCCTCTGCTCCTTGGGGCTGTTTCTTTCTTCTCTGCTGCTGGTCTCTTTGTTTCTGCAAAGTGGTCGAGCTGCAGTCGGCAGCTCAACGCTACTGCTTCTAGCAGACGAAGTCTGCATGGGCATTTGACTACAGCAAGTCTTCTTGCTACTCTTCCAATCTGGTCCCTCGGCCGTCAAATGCCCATGCAGACTTCCTGCTAAATCTTGCAGACCAGTAATTTATATTTGGTATTTATTGTACAATAGCAATCCCAACTGTAGACTGTAGTGTAGCTTCTCTTTTAGATAATGTAATTCTCCTTTCTCTTCAACTACTAGTGCCCACATTTTTGAAGTGTGAGATCGAGAACTCCATGTCTTGTTCGAACAAAACTTATGCATGTGGAGGCGTATCGAGGAAAAGTCACGTGCCAAGAACATTCACTCTGCCCTACAATCAAAGGCACAATCATGGTAAAAACTACGGATATTCTACTCCCATTCAGAGATCCAACGTCGGTTAAAAGCACGGTCACCCTGGTAGGTTTCATAAAGGCGGTTGCAAAGGAAATTAGAACTAAAGTCTGGAGCAATTTCTTTGACAAAAGCGACACCACCCATGACATATTATTGTTTACCTTGTCACAAACCTTAGCATCCTATCTTGCGAAAGTTTCTGGAAGAGGATATGCACTACGCGCACTCAACGACTGCATGATGTTGAAGAAGGCTATTTCATGAGGTTAGATGGCCAAGCAAGCGGCTAGACTTGAGGGGAGCTCTCCAGAAAAGAAGAGAAGGGTAGCTTCGACCTGAATTTGCTCTTCTATTACCATTCACCTGCTATAGATTTCTGACTCGAGACCCGGTTGGCTCTTCACTGACCCGATGAGAGTGCCGCGTGCGACGTGCAACAAATGTCCCTCTTCTCGAACTCCTTTCGCTTTAAAATAACGAGGTACCATTCAGGAAGAAGTAAAACTGGTCAAGAAGAATTAAATTCGTTTAGTCCGTACTGCCTTACCGGTCGGTAAAGCTATTTACCGGCCAGTAAAGTTATTTACCGATCAGTAAAGCTATGTACTGGTCAGTAAAGTTATTTACCGGTCCATAACCTGCGATATGCAACAAAAAGCTATCCCATATTTCTACGTTCAGTTTTGCCTTGATGTCTCAATCGAAGCTAGTCAAGTAGCACCTTGCTGGCAGAGAGAGGTGGAAATGAAAGAAGAACTATATTCCTATTTATTTCCTGTAACTTTGTTGGGCCTTTTACCAAAATATTAAGGGGCCCTACAGGGAGCGACAAGAAAAACAATAGAGCATCAGTGCCTAAGTACCCTTAAGGACGGGAAAATGAGAGTAACACGTGACTAAAAGACCTAAGGTTGAAGTGAGAAACTCCAAGGCGAGGAATCATTTCATCACCAAACAGCCCTCGTCCATCTCCTCCACTTTCTCAGCAGAGGGAGCAGTAACCTTGATCCCGGCCTCCAACCTCGCCAAATTCATCTCGAAACTCTTACAGACGCACCAAGTCCTCACCGTCTTAATCGCATTTTTAATCTCTCTTCCATTCAATTCCCACTTCGCCAACTCCTCCATATCCCCATCTTGCAGTTCCGCAACGACATCCTCGCCAGGAAGTCTGCTCAAGAACTTCCTCCAAAGGACGAGACGAGAAGAGGCAGGTAGAGATTTGAACACGAGATGAATGTTGACTCGAGAACGGAATGCGGCGTCAATGGTAGAGTAGAGGTTGGTAGTCAGGAAAATAATGCCCTTGAAGTATTCCAGTTCTCGCAAGAAGATAGACACGAGTTCATTGCGAGCGATGTCGCCCGGGTCACGTTCCGCCATGAAGACGTCTGCTTCGTCTAGAAGAATGACAGCATCCCATTCTGTAGCCATCTCGAATACTTTCTTGATCTTGGGTCCGAGGCGAGCGGCATCTGTTCCAAGGTCCTCGGCCTGCAGGTAATACAGTGGTCGGCGAGTCTTGTCCGCGACTGCTTCGGCAGTGAGAGTTTTGCCTGTTCCGGGAGGACCGGAGAGGAGGAGGATGAGACCTTGGCCTTTACCCATTATGACGTCGTCGACACGGGCTTTGAGGCGTTGGTGGTTGTCAACGAAGGTTAAAACGAGATCTTTTATCTCTTCGGGGTAGACTAGATGGCCGTATGCTTCATCGTTCCAGACAACGGGTTTGATGTCGTCGACGTAGAAGTTCACTGCCTGCATGTCAGCAAGATGTTGAAGGGAGGAAGGGGCTCGAAGAATGTACGCCATTGTTTGTTCTTCAAAGCAAATCCTGTCAGGAGAGGTGAGACATATACGAGATCATTGTATCTCTTGCCGAGCATTTCATCCTTGTTCTGTTGCTGTCTCTCGACTGATAGAGTCTGCACATATGTATTCTCCATTGGTGCCGCCTCGCCATTGGGTAGGTTTGCGGGAGCTTGGGGAGGAGGAATGTTGCTATTACCCCGACCACGGCGTCTGATGTTGGTGTTGGTGTTGTTGTCGGTTCGGGCGAGACCTTCAAAGTGCTTCTTGTATCCGAAATAATCGATCAAAATGCGACTATTGACCTGTGAAGGGACGGTGAGCGTAATTCAAAAAGCATCGATTATTTGCTCAACTTACATTATGCCTCTGGAATCCGCATTGAGTCTTCAGGAGACCAACACCAGTGTACTCAGAGTAGGTCAGCTCTTGGTACTCCAACGCCTTCTTAGCTCTGGCTGTCAATCTCTCCTTCACGGCTTCGGGATCCTCATGGAATGGGAGTGGGTAGACTGGGAGCTCAGTGACAGGAAGATTGCCGCCGAAACATGGAATTGCTTCCACAGTTGGCGTCCAAGTAAAAATTTCTCCGTTAAATGTAATCTCTTCGCAGTTGATCAACATTTGCGGTGGCATCGACTGGTATGAGGTGGCGACGACACGGTAGATTCGCTCGGCGTCCTTGGATGGGCTGAAGAGCATCGCATCTTTGCGGAAATAGGTCCAGGCAAGCTTGTATGAGATGAGTCCACTAGAGTTGAGATGCTTTAAGTGAGTCATGAAGCTGCCGAACATCTCATCCATGACTTCCACAAGAAGCTTCATGTGCTGCTTCAGGATCCCTGCGGTCTTGATCTTGTCGTACAATGCCACAATCTTGTCATAACAAAAAAAGAGTGGCTTGAATGGTTCCTGGAACTTGGCAGGCTCAGTGGTTTCGAGATACATGCCCTCATCCTTGACGATGTCTTTGAGGGCAGCGACAAGCATAGCACTCTGAATCTCAATCGAATGGATCTTGAGTGGAGTCTTGCCTGAGATGGTAGGTTGTTCATGGTCTTTGACCTTGAAAATCTTGATTGCCACCCGATTGTTGGCTCGTGCAACTTTCTCATTTAACTGCTTCGGTGGCGTCTCGACCCAGTCGTAGTGGCCATTATGGCTATTCTTCCCTTCGTAAAATACTTTGACGCTGGCACTGCTACCAAAGTCAGGATCCTTTCCGGAGAAGGCTGCCGCTAAAATCTCGCTGGCACTATCGGTAGTTGACTCTGGAGGCGTAAGGAGGTCAACCTCTTTCGCTGGAGCGTTTGAAGCAGCAGCAATGCTTCGAGTCCGTTTGAAGAACATCATCTTGTCGGATGTGCTTGGTTCTGGTTCGGCTTCTGCCTTTCTCTTGCGAAGGGTCTTCTATTTGAAATAAGTATGTGGGAATACGGGAGCCTTCACTCTGGACAAATCACCTTCTTTGCGGGCGGCATGGTGGCTGGCTGTGATATGAGATTGTGCGTTATCAAGGCAGACGTTTAGGAAAAGTCCTACAGAAAACCTGAGACAATTACCAGGTTTAAGTATCTTTTGCTCGACAACAGCGGGGCGTGGCTGCCTGAAGTCCTGGAGTCATTGGTGGCAAGCGGCACAGCAACATGTAGGCTCCCAAGTCTGCCTAGACTACTCGGTTTGAATTCATGGAATGTATGACTGTTTCAATGATTTTGTTGGATGTTGGATATCAAATGAAACATGCGTGGGGTTCTCCCGCCTCACTTTCAGGAAACTTTTTGGACAGGGCGGGGTAACAAGGCTGCCTGCAACAACTGTCACATGACAGAAAAGTCACCTGATGTGGGAGATAACAACGACTGGAACTGCTACGCAGATATTGGCGTTTGAATTTGGCACAGAAGTGATGGCTCAACACATAATATACACAGGTCCTGCTCTAACAGCATGATTTTGATATTAAGGCCTCAGAAGGAGCACGTGCACTCGAGCTTGCGTGAGCGCAGCAATGGAACCCACAAACATAATTATGGCTTCCAAAAAGTCGCTACATAGGCCGTGTAGACTCGTAAGGTGGAATAAGGGGTTCATCTATGAACGGACAAACGGCACGAAATAGTGGTTTTGGACACAACTTTTAACAGAGCGAGGGTTCGTAGAAGGTTGACGAGGATGCAAAAGAGGATCTGATGGGGTCGGCCGCTAGCACCGAGCTAATAATAAGCGACAGTCCCATCTCGGGTGCGGCTCGGTCGCTCTTCCCCTGTTTTATAACCTTCTCCTCTTTCAAAACATTCTTCTCATCATATTCCTTGGCCGTTATGGGCTTTCTGCTTTCTGCAGGAAGTCCGAAGTCCTTCTAGTCCTTCGTTCTTCGTGAGAGGATCGCTCGATTATATGTCATTCCGTATACCCATGCGTCGTCTCATTCTTCTCCATCTCACCCGAGAGATCAGCGGCCTGTCGCGTGACCCTTAGTAAGGCCCGATACCGAGGGCCGATTTTTAGTTGGACCACCAATGCGAGAGGACCCTGGATTTAGCTTATCTTCTGCGGCTATCTCAATTTTCCAAGCTTTCCAACTTCCTGTCTTGTAATATTTTTCTTGGATTTCTGCGGCATCGACCTACAGCTAAGTTGATGTATATCAATCGAACGATTGCCATCCATAACCAGTCCCTCACATGTCACTGTCCCATCAGCAACCTGATCTCGTGACCCCCACTTCTCAGTCATCATGGATGTCCCAGCCGAACGCAACAGTGAACAAAATGCCGATACCGACATTCTTGCCCAACTCGGGAAGAAACAAGTGCTCAAACGTCGATTTGGGCTCGTCTCAATCTTCGGGTTTGCCATGTGCGAACTGATCACGTGGGAGACTGTACTTGCGCTCTTCAGTCAAGGGCTTGATAACGGAGGCCCAGCAGGCCTCGTCTACGGCTTTCTCATCGCATGGCTGTCTACTTTGTCGGTGTATACAGTGATCTCTGAACTAGCGTCCATGGCTCCAATTGCGGGTGGACAATACTACTGGGTATACATGCTTGCGCCAACGCGATATAAGAAGTTCTCGAGCTATATCGTAGGATGGCTTACGAGTTTGGCTTGGATTGCTACTGTAGCGATCGAGTCTATCTTTGCGGGAACTATGCTTCAGGGTCTCATCATCTTAGACTACCCGGATTATGTGTCCAAGTTGTGGCACGGGACATTGCTTTCCTGGCTTGTCATTGCGGTCGCGGTCTTCATCAACGTGATTGTCCCTGGCTTGTTGCCCAAGTTCGAGACTTTCATTTTGGTTTTCCATCTTGCAGGTTTCATTACCATCATGGCTGTTCTTTGGAAATTCTCGCCTCACAGCACTGGCTCCTTCGTGTTCACAACAAGTCTAAACAAAGGAGGATGGCCTACTCAGGGACTTTCATACTGTGTCGGATTCTTGGGAAATGTTGCAACGTTTGTTGGTGCTGACGCGAGCGTTCATATGGCGGAAGAGAGTACGTAGCCCACTTAGGTCACATGACTAACCTCCACACCCACTCTAAGGTAGCCGCACTATATGGACATGATACTGACATCCATTCTGCAGTCTCCAATGCGGCTATCAATATTCCACGCGCTATCTGCGGTAGCATGATCCTGAATGGCTTGCTGGGATTCGCCATGATGCTGACAGTTCTGTTCTGCATCGGTGACCTAGATACCGTTGTTGGGACAGACACTGGATTCCCTTTCATTCAGATCTTCTACGACAGTGTAAGTAGCGTTGCTGGTGCTTCCGTGATGACCGCGGTAGTCTTGGCTCTGACTTGGGCATGTGCTATTGGGATCACGACTACTGCATCGAGAATGACTTGGTCATTCGCTCGTGATCGAGGAACTCCGTTCTCACATTACTTGATGAAAGTCGAGAAGAGAACAAAAGTGCCTGTTATTGCTGTTGGACTTGTTACCGTTCTTGCTGCTTTGCTGGCCCTGATCTACATCGGTTCTCCAACTGCATTCAATGATATTGTCTCGCTGACCATCACTGGATTCTATGGATCCTACTTTCTACCAGCAGCATTTCTGCTCTATCATCGCATCAAGGGACATGTAGCTTCTAAGAATACGATCGCCCCCAATATCACAGATTCTCCCGTCGAGAAAGCCGAGCATCCGGATACCAATATCGGAGATGAGAAAAGCAAGCCCTCGGAAAGCCCCAACAACGACCAAAACATCGTCCCCGACTTGGCTGTTGAAGTTGCTCAAATCGAACTGGCATGGGGACCATTCCGCATTCCCGGCATCCTCGGAATCATCAACAATGCATACGCATGTGTCTACATGATCTTCGTGATCTTCTGGAGCTTCTGGCCTCCGGTGACACCTGTCTCCGCATCAACAATGAATTACAGCGTTGTGGTCACGGGAGGAGTTATCATCTTCAGCATCATTTGGTACTGGATCCGAGGAAGGAAAGAGTACGAAGGACCGTTGATCGATGATGAAGTTAGGAGCATCATGAGGATGGGGAGTGTGGCTGCCTGAGAGCTAGAAACTAGAATGAGGTGGGGAAGGAGACATACCCCAACGCTGGAAACAGTCTTGGTAATTTGGATCTGCTGGAATGAGTCACTCGAAAGCCAACGCATCATCATTCACACATCCCACTCTCCCTCTCCGCTCTCATGACTCACACCCCATTTCTTCTTCGTCCTCCTCGCCCTCGTTCCACTCTACCTACCATTCAAGCTCATACCCATCCCGATGCCAAAACCTCCCCGTTTCCTCAACCCCCTTCCCCATCAACACCCCCCAAAGCCTACTAACCGCAACCTCCGGCTCCACCGCCCCCTCCGCCTTCCAGCTCTCCTGACTAGGATCCAGCCCTGTCTTCACAATCCCCGGATGCAAAATCACGACTACAACTCCCTTCCCCTTCAGATCCACAGCCATACTCTTACTAACACTATTTAGCGCTGCTTTACTCGCTCTATAAGCATAATTCCCTCCCGTCCCATTATCAGCCATCGAGCCAACTCTACTGCTCATATTTCCAACTCTTGGATTTGGTGATTTCAATAGGTTGGGAAGTAGAGCTTGAGTCAAGAGGAGGGGGCCGAAGGTGTTCACTGCGAATGTTTTTTTGAGTACCTCAAGGGAGGTGGAGTGGAGGGCGTCTTTATCTGAGGGAAACATGATGCCGGCGATGTTTAGGAGGAGATCGAGGGGCTGGGAACCGAAGGCTGAAGTGAAGTTTTGGATGCTGGAGGGTGAAGTGACGTCGAGGGTGTCTTTGTGTGGTGTGTTTAAGGCTTTGATTTTGTCGTCTACGGAGATGTCGCATGCATAAACTGTGTAGCCCTAGGGATGCTGTTAGTCAAGACTTCGAGATGGTTTGGGAGGTGAAATTCGGCGAATGCTGTGTGGATCACGTGATCTTGAAACACTCCATTCAGGAGCAATAGCCCGAAGACATTGGATTCTTGATTCTTTCATTGACTCCTTGAAGATTCAAGACGTCCATGAATGGTGGCTACCGTCAATTCATGAAAGAGACTCACCTCTGTAATGAGTTTCTCGGCAAACCTCCACCCGATCCCACTGTTTGCTCCCGTGACTACTGCTGTAGGCATCTTTTGACTGGGTACTTAATCTTATCTACTGTATTCCTTTTAATTTGTTCGAAGATGAAGTTATATTAACGCCGATTCTGTTGAATTCAGAGAACCCGAGCTCCTCAAATGTAAATAAGCATATAAGGTGCTTCTTAAGCACTAAAGATGATGCAATGTCGGATGACGATGCGGGGAAATGGGAGTGATTATTTATCTTCCTATTAGTAATCGGGTAGTAGTGGCTTTGAGATAATTACTGTTGTGTTTCATATCATCGCGGCCTTCATTGAAAGCACTTGTTTCTTATAGTCTGAGAAATGAGAGCAAGGAGGTCTTCTCCATCACGTGACTCTATTTCCTCATGATCCATCCCATGTGTGAATGTGAGCAAGTGAGCGTTATGGCATTATGAGAGGAAGAACAAAGGTTTCTATTTGAACTGGGGGGTGATGGCATTCCTTGTATCCCGTTGCCTTATTTCCATTCGTTGGAAATTCTCCCATATGATTGGAATGGACCGGTTTTGTTGCACATCGCAGTTAGACACCCATACGGGTCGTTTACGGAGAGTAAATCCCAAAAAATAGCCGGGAACTCGTACGGAGAAATCGAAAATGTTGGTTTTGTTGCACATCGCATCTTCTTTCCAGAAAGTCCCGGCGGCTCGACAGCTAGCTGTCTCTCTCGGGACGAGAACTACTCGAGGTCAAAAACCTAGGAAAACGGAACAGGTGGCGGACCCAGTTCGAGGAAATAGTGTTTTGTTGCACATCGCAGTCACACGGTATTTCCTGGACGACTTTGCCTATAGAGCTAAACGGGTCCGCAAGTTAGAAGGGATCCGGGTCCGACTCGGAGAACGGCTGTTGTTGCATATCACACTTTCGTTTGCAAACGCTCCTTCCAAGAAATCTTCCAGAAACCCCAAGTCGAGTCGAAGAGATGATTGTTTGGTTGCACGTCGCACTCACACCCTCTTTCCAGGACGGATCTTACCCGAAAGCCCACACAGGGTTTTCGCTCAAGTTAGAAGGATCCGGGTCAGTTTAGGGAGATGGACTCTTGGCTTTTGTTGTGAACCGCACCCCTTATTTCCGGTCCGGGGATCCTCCAGGTTGACTTGCAAGATTTCGTAGGTCCGAATCAAACTGGGAAGTAGTTGTTTTGTTGTTGCACGTCGCACCTCCGCTCCGAAGGATCATACTCCCAGCCAACTGCGTTGTCGAGTCCGAACTCGAAAATGGCACGAGACAGGAAGGGGACGAGCTATCCCATAACGGAGTTTCCGTAGATAGGAAAAGAAGAAAAGGTGCAGATCATCATTTTTGTTGCTCATCGTACCTCCGGTGAGTACATCCGTATATATATTCTCACCGGAGTTTTACTCCGGGACGGAATATCAATTATTTTGTTGCATATCGCACCCCTCGCAATTTCTTTCCTGGGCGGCTTTGGCTCCAGAGCCACCCGGGCCCCCAAAAAATCTCAGGAGGCTATTGCTGAGACCTCGCCGGAACCTCTCACAGGGGGACTGCAGGTAAATGAGACCCAAAATTTTGTTGCATATCGCACTCTGGCTCCCGGACAGCTCTTGCTCAAACCAACTGGATTTCAAAACAGAACAAGCCAGTGTCTTCTTCTGTCCGAGTTCCTCCAGGGATGGCAATTACGAAGAGCCAGCCTGGAGAAGGAGTCGAGAACGCATTGAATCGAGAACAAGTTTTGTCGCATATCGCGTCTCCGTTCCGGAGGAGCATTTACTCGATAGCATGAAAGGAAACGGGACCGAGTTAAGAGAGCAACATTTGTTGCACATCGCATCTCCACTCCGGACGGGTTAGTATCACTACCTAGTCGGATCAGCTTGAGCCAAGACTCCGTGAAGATTTCCACCTTCCTGAGCAGAAGTTTTGAATCAGTTATGTACACTGCTTCCCCGAGGCGGTGAATATATACATGGAAATCACCACTGGCCATTCCTTCGGACACTCTGTCTGTGAAAAAGCTCAGGTGCGTCCGCCTGCTTCAATCTAACCCTATATGCAATTCCCAGCAATGCTCGCCGTCGTATTCTTCGAATACGCCGCCAACTTATCATTGCTACACACCAACCCCTTCATAAACGCCGCCGCCACCACATCCGCTCCCACCGGACTCGTATGCACATGGTCTTTGGGATAATATGTATCCACAACCGTGGCGCCCAACGAGATATACTCATTCGCAACATACTGTCCATGATCCACGAAACTCGCCTCACTCCCCGCATTCGCAACAACATCCTTACAATACCCCGTGAACCGACTTGCAGTATATGAACATCTCCCACTCTCGCACGTATTATCTGGAGTCGGTGAGCTGATGATAACCCGTGCGCCTTTCGAGATAAGAGCTTTCGTCGCGTTGGTCAGGTACGTGACGTAGGTCTGGACAACGACTCCGGCGGTCGTGGTGCATGTTTCGTTTCCGGCTCCCACGCAGTCGCTGCGCCCATTGTCCGTTGAGGACAGGGAACCGCCGTCATTATGTCCGAATTCGATGATCACATAGTCTCCTGACGCAACGGTATTTATGAGGGTTGTGAAACGGCCTTCGTCGGTATAGGAGCGTGCGGATCGGCCAGCGATGGCCTTGTTGAGAACGGTTACGCCGGTGAAGGAGTAGGGAAGGTAGACGCCCCAGCCTAGATGGGGTCAGTACAGATTTGAGGAGTGACTAAAGTGGAGAGCGAGAAAATACCTTCGGTTCCAGTCCCACCTCCTCTGAGTGCCATGGTTGAGTCCCCAACGAGGTAGACATTTGGCATGGCTCTCTTATCAATATCTTCCGCTGGAGCAGCAAGCGCAGCGACTAGCAGCGCAGGAAGAATACCGTAGGACCTCATGATGCGAATACTTAAAAAGAATGCATCAACATTTCAACAAGAGAAAATTAAACGAAGGCGACGAGATCAAAATTACTTCCGCAGTTCAAAAAGACCGGCTTCATATCAAGATTTGGAGGGGAATAGACAAAAAGGCAAAATTCGTGGGGATACCGGGGAGCTCGCAGATATTTATCCCGAGATCTATCTTCGACTTTCCATAAATTTCACGTTCTCGTCCTCCCAGTTGCGCGAGCCAATTATGCCAAGATGGATGAATCGAAAATTCAATTTAGAAGATACCGGACCTTGTGCCTGACGAGCGTGTGGATGAACCTGTGGATAAGCATGGTCTGCCAGGCGGGGGGATACGCGAGGAAATGTGGGGTAGCCATTCCCATTCGTGAGTATGCATGTAGAAGACTGAGCTAGCATAGATATATTTGCTCACTCGGAGAAGATTATGTTTGTTCTAAGATGAAATAGGGAGAGAAAAAAGCCAAAATGGGGTGTTGATGGGTTGTGTTCTGAATTGACGAGGCTGTGGAGATGCGCCTAAATCGGCAACTCCGGCCTAGACAACCGATGGTCAGCTGATCTAAATTCCCGTCACCTTTTTGATATAGAAATCTAGATACATTGAGGTGCTCATTTGGGCTTCTCCTTTTACCTTCAGAAGAGAATAGACACGAACAGAGTGGTAACGACAAAGCAAATATTTGCGGGCGACTGGAGCGGAAGGCGGGGTAAGCGAGCCCCTTTATCTAGTAGCATAATCTCGAGGTACCAATGATCAATCTGGATTCAATCTCACTTCAAGACACAACTAGAACATACTATACCGCAGCTGATTCACAGCCTCGACGACAGCTCTACGCCTCGATACACGTCTGCCTTGTCCACTTTTCTTGCAACTGCAGCAGCATTGATACCAGCCTTTCGTCCAAACACAGCACCAGAAGTCAACCCACTGCCGCCTGGATAGTTCTCATAGAACAATCCTCCAACCATCTCACCAGTACAGAACACACCGGGTACCGCCTTTCCACTCAAAGAGATTACTCCAGACGTCTTAGGATCTATCGCAAGTCCACCAAAAGTGAACGTCACCCCACAACCAACTCTAACAGCCATGAATGGTCCCTGATCTAAAGGCAATGCCCAATTGCTCTTCGGCACTCTGAGCTGTATCTGAGAAGATTGGGTTGAGAGTCCATCTTTTACCGCTGGATCCCACTTCAAGTCTCTCTTTGCATTCTCCTTCCTGTGCGCATACACAGCCTCATTGTATGCTCTCACAGTCCTCACAAAGTTATCTGGACTCGCCAGACCATGCGACTCGGCTAGAGTCTGAGCAAGTTCTTCGATCGTAGCAGCATTGATTCTATACACGATTTCTGGTCTGTATTCTTCGTCACGGAGCCAGGGAATTCCTTGCGAGTCCCAAATTTGAAATGCGAGACCTTGCGGCTGAGCGAGAATGGCTCTCCCGAACTTTGCATACGTGTAGTTTCGGATGTCACTACCTTCATCGAAAAAGCGTTCCTGTTTTGCGTAAGCACTTCACAAGGCATAAGTCAGGGCAATAATTACCCCTTGGTTATTCAGAGTGATTCCTAAAGGATACCCCGACTTCGTGAACTCGTTTGAGATTTCACGATCACCGCTGTTAGCAGGAGCATTTGCGTCCCAAGCTACGGAGTGGCAACCTGACCATTGGCCGGCTTGCTTTGCTGAGATGTCACGGATGGCCATCTCGAGGCATTCGCCTGTATTGTATGGTGTGCCACGAACATGGGCGAGGTCCCAGCCTGGGCCGAGATATTGAGATCGCATCCTTGGGTTGGATTCGAAGCCTCCAGCTGCAGTTTATCAGATCATCCCAAATACTTTTGCGCAGAAACCACACTTACCAGCCAGAACCACAGCTTGAGCATTGATCAGCAATGACTTTCCAGCACGATCCTCAGCCAATAATGATTTGAATCCTCCAATTTTTGGATCCAGAATGATTTGTTTTGCTGCGGTCGAGTAAAGAACGGTGACTCCAGCACGTTTCGCAGCTCGTTGATGATCAACAATCAAACCTTTCCCGCCCTCCTCGGTCTTCAGGCACATCCCACCCCAGAACTTGAATCGCCCACCAATCTTATATGCCTGTCGATTGAATGAAAGCTGGAATCTAACACCATTTCTAGCTAGCCATTTCACAGCTTCATTCGACTCGTCAATCAACGTTCGTCCCAATTCTGGCTCAAAACGTCCTGTTGTCATGCGTGACAGATCGTCCAGAAAGTTATCTCTTGTGTAAGGTTCTAGATCGATGGTACTAGCAATTTCTGAACCGACATTGTTAACGAGGGGTAAGATATCTTTGAGCCCAGAATGGACAGTCCGAAAAGCGCCAGCTGTGAAATGGCTGTTGCCACCGGCCCATTCTGAGGGGCATTTGTCGATGAGGAGAACGTTTCTTGCCCCTGATTGCGCAGCTGATATTGCGGCACAGAAGCCTGCATTACCGCCGCCGACGACTAAGACGTCGCAGCTGATAACTGAATTTGCTGTTGGAGCAGCCATGAGGGATTGTTGAAGGAGTTGAAGCGTGCAGAGTAGATTGAGCGCCTGAGTTTCTGATATCGAGATGTAGAAATTCAAAAGTGAAGAAGACAAAGTCTAGACCTTTCTGAGACAAGTGATAAAGGCTTCGATATGCACTACGTCTGTTGACGAGATACGAATCGATGGACGTACGGCGGACTATGAGTGTCCGTGGCCGCCGCGATGCAGTGCGCTGGTCGGCCGCCTTTCGCCACTGTGCTCCACTGTGGTCGAGGCGCTATCACCCCTATCCCTCCTCGGTACAGGTCAGCCACCAGGTTAGCTCGTTAGCGATCCGGTGATCAAGCTGGCACAACTCGAAGACATTCGGAGATGATGAAGTATGCGCTCCTCGATAATGAAATGGCTCTATTATTTTGAGACATACACATGGAGGCGACAGTATTGTTCATTAAATAGCTCACTACTTATTCTCCAAGATTTTCGCAACTCAGTCAACTATGCATATAATCTTTCCAGCATTGATATTCGCCTCCATCCTCTTATGAGCCTGCCCAATTTCTGTCCAAGGAAACACTTTGTCAACTGTGATTTTCATCCTTCCATTTGCCAAATGGTCCAGTGCCAATTCCACGAACTTGTCTCTCAACCTTCCTTGATAATCAGCATCTCTCGTTCTCAAAGTAGTAGCCAACACCCAAATTCTCTTGTTCAACAACGCCCGCAAATTGAAATCATCGATCATGCTTCCGCTCATGGCAGCGACAAGCACGATTTTAGAATCCATTGCTGCTGATGCCGTGTTTCTATGCCAGTAATCTCGTCCTACTAGATCAATGATGAGATCTACGCCTCTGCCTCCTGTTTCCTCAGCTATAACGTCCGCAAAGTCTTGGGAGCGATAGTTGATGACAACATCGGCACCTAAAGACTTGCAGAGAGAACACTTCTCGTCCGAACCTGCCGTAGTAAAGATCTTGGATGCGCCGCCTTGTTTTGCTACTTGGATTGCGGCTTGACCAACTCCAGACGCACCAGCGTGGATGAGCACACTTTGGCCAGGCTGCAAGTCGCCAACAAGATGGAGTGCTTGGATTGCTGTGAAATATGTCTTCATCAGTGTCAGCGGGTTCTTTCAACGAGAAGCGGAAGCAGTACTTCAGGAATACCTGCAGCTGTCTCAAAAGACATTTCGGGTGGCATATGCATTAGCATTTTCCCAGACACTGCAATCTTTTGAGCGTACTGATTGAAAATTAGCCAATTCCATTCTATGGGATTGATGCACTTACAGCTCCTCCATATGCAAGTCCAAATACTCTGTCGCCAGGCTTGAAATCTGATGTAGCTGCGAAAATGTCAGTTCGCGAGTTCAGAAAGCCGTTCGGGAGCATACACTCTTTCCCTTTACCTTCCACAATGCCACTGAACTCCACTCCCATGATCTTTCCGGACTCGGGCAACAAAGGGTAAGGGTATTTGTCTTCCCTCTGCATGATATCCATCCTATTCAAACCAAAAGCCTTGATTTGAACAAGTATGTCATTTGGTCTGACGATCGGATCAAGGACATTGTCATCGATGAAAAGGGCATCGGCATTGCCACGCCCTTCTTTGACTCCTACCGCTCTCATATCGAAATGCCGGTCGGATTCTTTCTCATGCTCGTAGAAACAATTATTAAGAAATTGTTATACTGCATATAAGATAATTTGTCAAGGCGCCTGACTTCACGGAGTCCATAGTTGAAGATCGACCATCCCCACAGTGCCAGATGTGGAGAAAGCGGGGCATGCAGGGGTATTTAAAATCGCGGGTTGTGACTTTCCGTGCCCTACAGCCCTCCTCAAAGGTGCCAGGCCCGGCCCGATTCGCGGGGTAAGACTGAGCAAGACGGGCATGATGAGAAATGGGGTTTATTTCAACGAGTTGGATCCGAACGAAAGACGGAATAACTACAATATAATTTCCTCCAGCACTGTTTAGGTCAACTTCTTTTCGACACCACTAAGCACAACATGTCTTCCTCGGTCCCCTCATCCACTATTACCGAAACTGGATCGACGCTTCGACTCCGGCCCGATGCTGAAAACATCTCGAAAGGCGGAGACAATTTCTTCGAAGATGTTCACTTCCTTGGTGACAAAGATGGCAAAGTCAAAATTCGATCACCACCCCAATTTGATAATCCTCTCGATGCCAGGAAATACCAAATGCAACACCTTGCAGTCGCATTTCGAGTCTTCGCCAAGCAAGGATTCGACGAAGGTGTCGCTGGCCACATATCTCTTCGAGACCCTTTGAATCCAGGTACATGCCACCCTGAAGCCATTAAATTAAGGTGGACTTTACTAATGTGCCAAAGAACATTTCTGGATCAACCCTCTCAGCACGCATTTTTCTCAAGTCAGAGTCAGTGACCTTGTCTTGGTCAACGAGCACGGAGAAGTTCAGCCGGGAGGAGCTCAATCTCCAATCAATGGCCCCGCATTCGCTATTCATAGCGAGATTCACAAGGCAAGACCTGATCTGAACGCTGCTTGCCATGCACACTCTGTGTATGGGAAGGCATTCTCGTGTTTCGGAAAGGTCATCGAACCATTGTATCAGGATGCGTTGAGATTTTACAATGATCTGAGCGGTAGGCACCTTTCTTTGCCCACTATCCAGGATCAGATCATCAGCCTACAGTTACTAACATGTTTCAAGTGTACAATGCTTATGGCGGCACGGTCATCTCCACCGAAGAAGGCGCTCGTATCGCTAAAGCTCTCGGCCCAAAGAACCGCAGCATCATCCTTCGTAATCACGGAATCATCACCTGTGGTCGTACTGTTGATGAAGCTTCCTTCTTATTCATCGCTTTGGATCGATGTTGCCACTCACAGATGATGGCCAACGCGGCTTCTGGACCTGGATGGGAGAAAATTTATATTGGCAAGGAAGAGGCGGAAATGACGCATAAGAAAAGTGGAAATTCGAGCAAGATGTGGTTGGCGTTTCAGCCGTATTATGATCAGATTGTTGCTGAGGATCCCAGGGTATTGGAATGAAGGGACTGGGTCTTGTCGCTTTTGATCCTTCATTTGAAGAGAAACTTCGAAGTTTGCACGTTTACTTGCTGAGCTTGACAGTGATGAACTTATGCTGCTGATGGGTAACAATGTTCGAAGTGTAAGGTTTCGGCGAAACCAGGACAGACCGATAGTCTTAGAGGTCTTTAGTGCAATTCCATTACTTTTGAAAGCGGTGGACATGACAATCGTCTCAAGTTGTAACACTTATATCATCTAGCCCCTTCTGTGTCTCCACTCCTCACTCCTGGGTGGTAGCTAAGCAGCGAGTGCTTCATATCCCTGTGGAATATTCTTATCTTGATGTTCCACATCTGACAATCGTCAATTCCATCCGAATTGATCCGGCAGATACGTATTGTCCATGAATCCAAACAGTGAGTCATTCAATGTGTTGTCCAACAATGCCGTATCAACGTGATGCACTGCTCCGAGCCCCTGCATATCTTGTGTGAATGTATCAAATAGGGAAGACAACTCAATTGATCTAGGGGTAGCATTCATATCAAAAGAATAGCCTATATTGGTTTGTGGCGACGTGACTGCGGGGAATTGAGTTAGCAGGTATACCACTCTGAAGGATAATTAGATTTTAGAACGGGAATAGCGGTAGCTCACGCGGAGGTTCGACGATCCCATTGCTTTCCATCAGCCGCCTAATGATGGTGGCTGGTCTCGCAACGCCAGGATTCGGTACGGAAAGTTCATCAAGAGTCTTTAAGCTTGCTAGCAACAACCTCAAACTCTCGTCGTTTTGACCGCTCTCAAGAGCAGCATTGCGTACGTGTATCGTACAAGCAACATAGGCAGCATAGCTTGTCAGGTATGGCGCCCCACGTAAGCTATACGCTGATCGATATGCTCCAACTATACTGGTTATGTTTCTTGCTGCAGCGGTACACTTTTTCCAAGAAGTTGCTGTAATTGACCCAGATCTTAGATTGCCCTCTGAGATGAATGGCCTGTGCAAGAGTATGACCAAGGAGTGATATGTATTGTGAAGGTTCATGACATTCGGTGGTACCAATTTCCGAGACTCGATCGGATCTTCAGACCATGGTTCGAACGTAATTGCGTCTGGTAGCTCTTCGTGCCACGTTATAAGGCACTCGTCTAGAGATTTTAGAGCTCTTTGAGCTTTGTTCGGGGTAACGCCAGCCGAATAAAATCTACTTATCACTCTTGCCATAAGCTTGGATAGCTCACAGAGTTGCTGGAAAGTAGAGACGGAATGTACTGGCGTTGGGTTATAAAGTGTTTGGGCAGGGTCTGTGGATTCGGGATCAACGTATGGAACCCATAGGTCAAGTTCTTCCATGTTGTCCATCAGCTCCGTTGAAACGTGGCAGTCTCGCAACTGCATCGAGAATGGCCGCCCGAGATACAGGCTCTGAAGCTTGTCGCAAATGAAAGCACCCCAGTAGACTCGCTTTCTAATCTCAGCATCTTCTGCACTGCTGCCTGGTTTTCGGCAATCAAGATGAAGCCCAAGGTCAAAAGCCATCCGCAGGGCGAACCCACTGTAAGACCAACCTTTACTGATTTCACCTCGGGCGATGAATGTTGATCCTAAGAGTAGAAATCCGACAACTGTTGGTATGCTTGATTTGCTCCATGGCGGATCTCGCACTAAGATTTCGTCGCACCGGCGGAAAAAGCGCGCTCCCGCCGTCGAAGGATTCAAAGGGTCGTCGCGAAGGTCTATCCTATCAGAGTATTTGCTTGCACAAGCAAAAATCGCATTGAGAAGGAACTTGGAGCAATACTGTCCACCATGAACGAGGTCTCTCATGAAAGCTGGTCTGTAAGTCAGGAGGAAAGTATGGTGTTGACGATTCCAGTGGAGGTCTAAGAGGTGCATGGCGAGATTGAGAGGAACTCCATCAATATCAGGCAAAAGACGGATTGAGAACTCCTTTTGTCTTTCCAAGGCTGCATTTGCAACAAGTTGGTTGCGAACTTCATGGCTCGGTGCAAATTTTGATACAGTTGGCTCAGCTGGATTGTGAAGGGTTGAGGTAAGTCCGAAGACACCTACTTGGCCTTGGTCATCGACGGAGAGATATTTAGACGCATCAAATTCACCATCAGACTCATAAGGATCCAGCTCTTCAGCATCATTACCTTCGTCAGTGCCGTGGACAGACGGCAGAGGACTTCGAGGCTGTTCATGTGGGGATTGTTGAGTCCTTGAGGCCGGGTTGTGAGGATTCAGTTCATTCGCCTCCAGTGTTCCGTTTGCGTAGTGGGATTTGATGCTCCCATTGACTACCTCCAGGTCGTTCAGAATGCTTGCAGTCTCTTCCGGACTAGCATTCTTGAGTCTGACGAGGATAGTCTCGAGGACTCTCTTCTCACTTTGTATGGTGCGGATTATTGCAGATGAGGGTCTGAATCGCTATTTGTCAGATGATATGCCAAATAAATTGAACATTTCAAATTACAGACCTCGGTTTCGGCTTCTCATACGTATATACACAATGACGTTTGTGATGAGCACAGGAAGTACAGGCAGGCTTCTTCTTATCACATTTGATCTGTGAATAATCAACACGGCGTTGGTCAGGTTAGCGGTGTTTCTGGACTATGCCTACTTTCCGTACTCGACAGAATCGACATGCTCGACACTGACTATCAATATTGTTCACATCTACTCGTTGTGCTGATGCTGGCATCCTGTCTCTCGCTAGAGCTTTGACCCGTCAGTCACATAACTACCTAGTCTCAACAATGTTTTACATACCGTCGATATTCTACTGCCGATGATAAAATTGTTCCTGTTCCTAGGAAATCAGCCAGACATTGAGCAGCGTTGTCAACTTGCACTCAATCGCTATGTCTGACTCGTTCAATCCTTCGATTGACTATCGAAAAACAAATGCAAGGGTGTTTACGCCTCAAATTCAGGGGTAGGCAATAGTGTGGGGTAGCGTACCCAGTGTAAGTCTTCACCATCAACCCTGAAAGGAGATGCTTCAGGTAAGGATCAGAGGTCAGATGATCTAGAAGGAAGTCCGTTTCATCCGGGTATCTCGGCAGACTCGCTGAAGTACAGCGCTTGAGATAGACGGAGACTCATTCACCGACCTATGCTGCGTCTTGGATGTGATGAAAATGATCTTGATTGTGATGCGGGGTCGAAGGAACCCAGCTTTCGGCTAGGCGCAAATAGCGGGGTTGGCTCAGCTTTGTCTCGGAAGCACACAACCGACATGCCTCAACGTCCTTGACAACAGATAGAACCAACAACATCCATGGCACTTAGTATTCCCTCCAAATCGAAACCCATACGTGTCAATCTCAACCGGTCTACTATGTCACGTAGCATGTGTTCATCATGTCTCGAACACAATTCGTGCTTCCAAGTTTTGCTTGAACATCTCTGCGTCTATCAGCACGACAAAGAGCTTCGTAGGGCTACCGCTAGATTGGGGAGAAGTGAGCTGCGCCCTCTTGATATATATGCTTTGTCTCTAGGCAACAGTCTCTATTGGTGATCCTCAAGCTAGGGGTTCTCAATGCTGCTTTCGGAAAATGAATTTGATGACTCCATCGCGCAACAGATGCATGATACTCAACAGCTTCCAGCTTTGAACGTTATTCCTGCTTCAATTTCTTCGCAACCATTCCCTCACTGAGCATTTCCACGACGTCTTCGACCGACTTGCCTCTAACTCTAGCACCAGGCTTCTCCAATCCTAGGTCAGAGTCCTCAGCAACGACTCTGTATACTTCGCTAACACCCTCAAATCTGCTCAACAGTAAGTATTGCTTTCATTGTGGTTTAGGTCTTTCTTACAGATTCTTCTCAAAGCCTCCGTCCTCCGCTGCTGTATGAGCCATCTCAAGCATCTCATGTACCCACCTATATGCCTTGGGCGGCATTGTTGTCAATCCCTTTTCAGCCGCCTTCAACGTCTCCGGGAAGTCTCTTTTCAGATATTCCCTCATCTCGGGCAAAACACCAAGTTTGTGTGCCGTAGTAAAAGATTGAATAGCAAGCGCTGTGAAGCCTTTGGTGTTCATCCCAAAACACATTTTCAGACCTGTTGCAGCACCAATCGTATCATTCAAGTGATGGATGCGAAGCTGTTGACAGAGCGTATCGGAAGGTATGCGAGCTGGACCCGAGATGATGAGGGATGGACAATGCCATTCCCCTGAAGCTTTACGGTGAGGAACTCCTCCGATGATACCACCATCGAGAAATTGGATCTTGGGATTGGAGGAAAACAGCGTAGCAATACAACGTGCAGTGTGAGGTGAGACGGCGTTGAGATCGAGATAGTAGACTCTCTTCTCATTCGGCAGGTTGATCGAAGACGCTTTGGCTGCGGTGGACACCAGTCTTGCAGTCGTGATCGCATCGCGTGGGGGAACTATGGAGAGGATGTAGTCGCATTGCTGAAATAACTCAATATAAGTGGGCAACAGTTCAACTCCAGCTGAGTGAGCTCGGTTTCTGGTCTCTTGGCTATAAGGAGATTTAGACGAGTGGGCAGGTCATAAGAAAGGGGAGCATGTGACATACCTCCTATCAGATGCGTTAGTCACGACTCTGTATCCGTAATGTTTGAGGAACTGGGCTATACCCAATCCCATCTCACCAATAGAGATAATGCCAATAGTAGCCATCATGCTGTCGGAGATGCTATCTAAGATTGCCGACAATTGCTACTTTTCTATGAGTCGAAACGCGGAAGTCAATGGGAGGTGAGGGGTTTACGGGAGGTCTCAATCCGCTGCATAATCTTACCCGCGGCCCGTGAGAATCCGTTTCGTACAGCCAAGCCACAAAGCGCGGGTGAGATATCTCATAATGGAAAGTTGAAAGCGAAGATGTATGGAAGTGTGCTGGGTTGTGGACGATTATACATTTCTTGGCAATAGCATGTAATTTTCAGCACATTCAAATTGAGATGTATTATTTCACTCAAATAGTTTTCTACTTCATGATCTACTTGAATAGCTTCTCTGGCGTATTGACCCAGAAATCGAGCCATGTTTTCTCATCAGGGATCCACTTCCTCAGCATTTCAATGTGACCTTTGTCATCCACTTCTCGAAATCCCTCAATATCATTCAGTCTCTGAGCTTCAGTTTTACCCTTACGGGATACACCGAGCTGAGTATGAGGCCAATCTGTTCAGTGTCAGCTTGATTCATCCAAGAAGTTGAAAACTCACCAGTTCCAAACATGATCCGATCTGGTCCTGCCTCGATAATCGCTTTTGCAATTGGGGTTATGGTCTCCATTCCGCCAGCATGTCCATGATACAATCGCTCAAATCCTGAGAGTTTAACATAAACGCGTTTCTCCCTGATCAATTCCAAAAATGTTTGGAACTCAGGCAGCTTCTCTTCTCCAGGAAAAGTGCCTCCTAGATGATCAGCCACGAGCTTGATGCGTGGATCCAGCTCTGTCCGGATCATCTCAGCCATAGACGCCCAGGCCCTAACATCGCAAAAAATTCCAATCGCCCATCCCAATCTTGCCAACTTCGTAGCCAATGCCTTGACTTTCTTCCCAATCGCATCGCCCCCACTTTGATGCCCGTGACCCCAAGCCATCTCGTGCAGCCGAGCGCCTCTCACTCCAACTGCATGCAGTTCATCGAGTTCTGCATCTGTGATGTTGTTCACATCAATCGTTGCGAGACCTCGTAGACAAACGCCAGGCATGTTTTTCTGCTTGCTTAGCGTATTCACAAGTGGCGCTGGAGACGTGCCTTGAATGGAGGCATGAACGATCACGACGTTCTTGCAGCCCGTGAGACTAAAAGGATAGTCTTGAATGGCCGCTGCTTTCGGTGTGTATGAGCGAGGGTTGGCATATGGGAACTTCTCAGGATCAAATGCGTGGATGTGAGTCTCCCAGGCACCTTCGGGAACAAGAGGATTTGAGGACATCTTTGCAAAGCGTGATGAATGTTTGTATCATCAACCGAGAAATTGTATAGAAATTATAAGGGGTAAAATATTCCTCTGTGGTGGAGCTGGCGAAGCGGCACTAAATGCCCGAGGCTTTAATGCGCATCTGGAATCTCAGTGTGGGGAACATCATTACAAGCCTTGCCGCAATGCGGGGCTCCACAATCCGCGAGCGCACAGTAAGAATCCGTCCCTAGTCTTTGCACGACACTGAATGGGAGTGATCGGCCGAGACACAGAGTCATGCCCGTCTCTTTCCTGCTTGTGATGCCCCTTTCCCCGCCTTTCTGCTCAAGAAGCTTGCGGGATCCGTGGCCAAGATAAATCATAACCATCATAGTGAGATTCCTTTCCAAGATTCTCGTGAGAGCATTTAGCCTCTAAGGTAGTCTTGTTACTCTCCAATACAAAATCTTGCACATCATCCAGAAAGAGCTCACAGGTCAATTACAAGCAGTTGCTTCCTAGATCTTTCTTCTCTTCTTGTTTAGGCAAAATCAACAGATTGATAGGTATCAGATAACAAGATCAGTCATGGGCGCTTTGCACAACCTCAGGAATGGCGTTGGACATTTCGCCAGCTCTTTGCGAATGAGGCCTATCCAAGCCATCACTTGGCTCGCTTGTGTAAGTTTATCGTTCTTGCTCAAAATGTGTGCTTTGTGCTCCATGCTTCTACATAAAAGCACATCTTCCCCCATTCAAGCTTTTCCAGTAAGAAATAGGAAGCATCACCGAGTAAAAGCTGATAAATCTTTCTCTAGTGGTCAGCATGGACATTAGGATCGCTTCAATTCTACTTGCTCCCATTCACCCTCGCAAAGCTCGCCCAGTATCTAGACGTCGAACAAAGCAAGATCTCAGAAGCCAACACGACAGCCATGCTTTCTCGGGCCATCGGGGCTGTCATCTTCGGGATCGCTTCAGACCAATACGGAAGAAAGATCCCACTTCTGATTGATCTCGTCTTGCTTGCCGTTTTCACGCTCTCCAGCGGATTTGTCAAGACTTATGGTCAGCTCGTTGGTGTTCGGTTTCTATTCGGTAAGCCCTAACACTCTGGGACTTAAAAAGCAGAGGTGATTGATGGCCATCTAGGAATTGCTTATGGAGGAACCTATGGGCTCATAATGGCTGCTTGCTTGGAGGCTACACCAAGAAGAGCTAGAGGCATCGTGGCTGGACTCACTCAACAGGGTTTCGCTGCTGGCTACATGCTAGCTTCCGGATTCCATCTCGCCATGTGTAAGTGACGCCGGTTTGCTCTGTCTATCAGAATATCTAATGAGCCTCTCAACATAGCGAATTACGTATGGCAAGACCTCTATTGGCTCGGAGCGGCACTAACCGTCCCCGTGTTCCTCCTCCGTCTCTTCCTCCCAACATTCTCCGTCACCGCATCCGTCATCGAAGACGACGGCGTCGCAGCCGGAGACATCGATGCTCGAGCCATGGTCGGCGGCAACTTGTCCTTTTATAAGAAACTCAAATACGTCGTCCGCTACCACTTCCCCGCTCTAGTCTACATGGTTCTCCTCTCCGCCTGCTTCAACACCATGGGCCACGGCTCCTTCGACCTCTACCCCACATTCCTCACCACGCAACGAAAACTATCCGTCCGCGAAGAGACCTGGGTCACCATCCTGCTCCAAAGCGGCGGGATATCCGGCGCAATGGTAGGCGGCTATCTCGGGAACCGCTTCTCGCTGAAGTGGGTTCCGTTCTGCTTCGCCATCTTCGCGGCTCCGTTCCTCCCGCTGTACGCTCTGCCGAGCAAGTGGAATCTCCTCGCTCTTGGCGCCTTCTTCATGCAGTTCGGCTACGGAGGAGCGATCGGGAACCTGGGCAATATCTTCCAGCAGATCTGTCCGCATCCGGGGATGAGGGCGGCGTTTGGAGGCGTGGCGTATAATCTGGGAAATGCGATCAGTTCGGTGGCGCCGACAATCGAGACGAAGCTGGGAGAGCAGTTTCCGACGAAAGGGGGAACGCCGGATTATGCGAAGACGCAGCTGATTTTGGTTGGAATTGTAAGTGCGAGATTTTTTTTTTTACGCTGGCTAGGTTTGCGGGGCTGTTGCTGACTGGACGTAGTGTTTGGGACTGTTGATCATATGTTTGGGTCTGATGCCACTGAAGAGGCTAAATGAAGATTGGGATATTGAGAATCCGAATGAGGAGATCCCACATGTGAGTGAGCACAGAGTGGATGACGAACATGAGATGGGTTTCGATGTTCGAAAGGGAGTTCAATCCGAGGCGGTGCATGTCGAGAATGCATCTAAGACTTGATACACCTGACACTGGGGAGGAAATTTGATGTGAAATAAAGATGCCACTTGATGAATTGGATTTTGTGTAAAATACTTCACCCGTGCAAAAATTCGGCTAGTATTTTGCGTTCTCGAAAGACGTGCCCCTGTCTTTGGCGAACATGCCCGTGACCCCGCATTACTGTACCCTCACAAACTGAGGGAACACTCCGGCCATTCCCTTCATCCTACTCCAATTCAAGATCGCCCTAGATGCAATGATGATTTAGGTGAAATGTGAAGCTACTGCAGTCGTTCGCATTGAGTACTGTACATTGAACCTTGTGGGCTTCGAAGAGATCTTTGGTATTTATCAAACAAAGTAATAATGAATAAAAATACTGGGACAAAAACGATAAGAAGCACAATAGAAAAACATGTCCTGCAATTTATAATTTCTTCTCGATGTATGATCACCCGAATACACCAAAGGAGAACATCACATTGTGCCGCTAGGGACGGGAGCGAGAACATACAACATACCCTTCCTTCACCGCTATCATGAGAGCGATCTTGTTAAAATTCTTTTATTTCATGCTCTTGATGCTCTTTATCTATTTTTATCCAGCATATACACGTTGAAGGTAACCGTTCATACCAGTATTAGTACACCTTTGTTCCCTCTAGGATTTTTACATTACTTATTTGCATCCATCTGATAACAATCACTCCACCTCCAACTTCGTCTTCGCAAACTCTCTCGGCGGAACGCCCATTTCAAACAACCTATCAATCTCTTTGAACGTCCTCCCTTTGGTCTCGGGATAGTACATCCAAATCCCTATACAACTCACTCCCAGAATGCCCCCATAGACAAAGGCAATCTTTCCTCCAAGATTCGCATCATCCGGATTCATGGCAAATGGCAGAAGAACACCCGATACAGCTCCTACCAGGCCATTGGTGACGGTAGCAAGAGACTGGGTGTGTGAACGGAGGGAGGATTTCGAGACCTCGGCGACAATGGCCCATGCTACAGAGCCGATCGTGGATTGGTATGTGAAAGACCAGATGGCCATGAAGAAGACTTGGGCCCATATAGCGGATTTGGATGGTATGCAGGCTGTGATGCCTATCATAAACAGTGCTACTGATAGTATGCACGCTCCTGTTCTTCGTTAGCTCCTCTTCTCCCCACACCACAATTTCAACATCATGCTTACCGTAGAGCGCAGTTCCTCTCCTTCCATACCGTTCAACAAACACCCACCCGACCATATTCCCAACAAGCATAATGAACGAAAGGCCAACCGTAGCATTGAAGGCCGCGCCGGTGCTCAATCCTCCCAACTCGAGGAAATACGCCATATACCCAATAATCCAATTGATCCCGCTCACACTCTGAATGAAAAATGTACTCATAGCAATGAGAGTTCGAAACGTGTTCTTGCCTTGGAAACATTCCCTGAAACTTGCTTCTCTTTGCGTCTTAGCCTGCGTCGCCAAATCTATCTTAATAGTCGCAATAAACCCCTCCATATCAAAGTCGGCACCGTGAAGACGCTGCGTGTTTTGCTTCGCTTTATCGATTCGGCCCTGCGCGACGAGACAATATGGTGATTCGGGGAAGAAAGGGAGAATCATGAGGGCGATTCCTGCGAAGAGCCACTGGATAGCGAAGATGATGCGGTAGGAGTTCGCGTTGTCGAAGTATTGGGTTTGGCGCATCACAACATATGCAAGGCATTGGCCGAATACAATGCTCCAGTTTACGGCAGAGGTGGTAGCACCTCGAAGTGCGAAGGGTGCTATTTCGGCGCAGTAGGTTGGAGCGATAGTGATGAAGACTCCGAGAGGTATACCGGTGAGGACTTTCCCGCCGAAGAGGAGGGGGAGGTTTCCTGGCGACGAGAACCATTGCAGGAAGACGCCAGCAACGCTCAATACTGGAAGTTGTCAACATGTTACAATATCCAGGAAGAGAAGCATGAGTGACGTACGGTATGAGATGAACATGAAGAACTGCCTTCCCCATTTCTTGGCGCCGTACCCCGCGATAAGACCACCAAACAGCAAACCAAACAAACTCGCGCCACCCAGCCCCAACTGCCAAATAGCAGGCACGACATACTGGCCTTGAAACTCCTCACCATAATCCTGTCTGAAGCGATCGATCGCTAATACAATCTGTCATTCGTATCAGCCAGCCGTCTCAAATGCTCCAATGCTCCAATGCTCCCATTCTCCAAACATCAATTAGCCCACCCCACCATCCAAGAAGAGACAGAGAAAGGGGATTGGAAGGGAGGACATACCGAACTGGCCAATCCGTCATATCCCCACATAATACACGTAAACAACGAGTACCCACACCACATAAGACTCTTCGGATTCCTCCTGATTGCCTCCTTCCAACCCTGCGCATGCTGGCCGGCCTCGAAAGCCCTCGCTTTCCTTACTTGCTCATCATCTTCTTGTTCCACCGGACCAATGGTGTCGAGCCTCATCAATCCCCCATTCCCGTCCAGGAGAAAATCCTCTCTTTCGACATCCCCTTTTACCATGTCTTCGCTCTGCGTTTCTGTCTTCCCAGTCGCGGAAAGGTGAACGAACGTCCCAGACGTAAGACGAGACCCGAACCAACAGTAGCAGAAGAGAACACCGAACACAGCACAAATGACGACTCAGAACCAGTCCAGTCAAGTCCAGCGTAGTCCAGCGCAGTGCGAGACAGTAAATTGACCCCGCAACGACTCTCTCAGATAGATAACGCACAATTCAGAGCTCCATACACGTACCTGGGAATCGTCTCCGATATAACGGACTGCCCTTGCAGATCAATGCAGGCGGCAAAGCAAGGCCGGTGAGGAAGGAACGGAATGCTTGGCGTGTGACGGAAATACGAGGAATGGATGGAACACGAGATGAAACCCCTTGCGATCTTGCACTCGATCGGTCCTCCTTTGTCGCTGAGCCTCACGCTGTGTTCCCTCAGGCGACACCCTGACTGGCCGCACGATACTGGTTACGTGGATTTGAGCTCGACGCGGTGGAGTGATTGGCGAGGAAGGTAACCAGCGGAAGGCGTTTTTCGTCTTGGTACCACCAGCACTTTCCGTGTGAGATGAGTCGAAATGAGTAACGCTGAAGGCTGATGTGCCGTCAGGGTTTGCGGTCGGAGAGACTTTATTTGCTTCTTCGCGACGGGGCGTGTTTCACCTGTTCGGCAAAAGGTGCACTGGGCCTGGAAGGGAAGACCGCGAGCCTGAATGGCACGTGTTGGCCTGAACGCGGTATCACGTGCGGACGCGAGCTTCATGCCCTCGTGTTGCCGGGTGGGATGAATTAGGTGCTTGAATCTCTGAGAGGGCTCGGGCGAACAAAACAGGAAGCCAGATGTGATCCATCTTTATCGATTTCCCCCACCCCTCCATCACCTGCCAAATAGAACACGAAGCCTGGAAGCACTCTTTTAATGCTGTGTCACCTCCAATTGATGCAAGAGATTCCATAACAACAACCAACACATGGCAGATATCCAAGCCGATGGAGAGCGTACAGACGAGCTGCGAGTGCCTATGAGGGGCTGCCAATCCTCGGACATATGCATATAAGCTTCGACGCCCTCCTCTGCTGCAATTCTCAGCCCTTCTCCTCTCCACCAACACATCTGCTTATTTCCTTCCCAAGAAATTCACCATCCTATCCCTCTTTTCTCCTAGCCTTCATATCTTTCGACTTCAAGGCGGCACTCTCTTGCGCGCTACATGCGGCACCAGATTCGTTCGACTCGGACCCGGAAGCAGAGGAAGAAGTGCGCATTCTCTTGATTCCAGCGGATTGGGAGGAGCTCGATATCTGTGATTGGCGGACAGGTCAGCGAAAACCAGAGTCTTTGAGTGTGCCCTGATGTTTGGCCTGGGAGGACATCACATACTGGTTGGGCTTGGACATTCTACTGCAAAGCCAACTCGGGCTTACCCCGCAGGCATAAAAGCGTGTCGCAGGTTCAAATAATCAAGGGCAAGGCTCTTCCATCAACAAACATTCAAAAGACGAGTCTGAGGTATCATGATGGCGTTGGCCTAAGGTCTTAAGATTCTGGTAGTGGGGTTGAGTTCCGTGATG
The DNA here is from genome assembly GCA_003988865.1 of Phialocephala sp. D728. Taxonomy (NCBI): domain Eukaryota; kingdom Fungi; phylum Ascomycota; class Leotiomycetes; order Helotiales; family Mollisiaceae; genus Phialocephala; species Phialocephala sp. D728. The sequence continues at coordinate 145,254 of QYAJ01000069.1, read as the reverse complement.
ATCGTTTGTGCACTAAGATTAGCTCATTCGTTAAGCTGGGTACCCACAGCGCGAGGAATGCTGACGCCAAATAGAATGTTCAACGCTTATTAGAACATCATATCATCCATCACCTAAGTAGAGAGTATTGATCTTAATGCTTACTTAGCTTCCTGTTATTACGCTAGTATTACGCTAGTATGGCAGTATACGGGCCGTACAGTAGTACCGTATCATATTTTCACTCGTACGTATCTTTAATAAAATACACTACTTCGTACGTACAATAGGCCTCTCATACGGCGCTAAAAATACCACTGAATACTATTCGGAGCACACTGCATCTGCTTATGTCGCCGAGGCTAAGGTAATAAGCTTCGCTTTCCTATTAGCACAAGTAGAATGAAAGAAGTAAACGTACTTTGGCGTCCTACCATGTATCGTCGATGTTGGTTTGTGTAGAGTGAAGGATGTGAGAATGGATAGAAGGCGATGCCTCGAGGAAGGCTCTGGGAAACTCGTAGACATCGAAGAAGGTTTCGTAGGTCGGATGATCGAAAGGTAAGGTTGTTGAAGTAAGCCGGCTGAGGCGGGGAGAGTTGGACGGCTCATCATACACAGGAGAGATACTAGGCCTAAGTACAGCATCAACATACATTTATGTAAGTAGAATTAGAATACCTACATAACCCGTAGTTCACTGTGGAAGCCGATCGGCAGAGGCGATGTGCTAATTTGAATGATTTCAGCACCGAAGACGAATCCTTGCGTGATCTTGACCTCAATGCCATCCTATCAAGTGCTAAAGAACGATTAGAAGCTTTAAGCTTCAGGACGTGCCTTGGGATGCTTGATGCTGATGAAAGTGCATGTTGGAGGAGCGAAGGATACCATATCAGACGTTGGGAGAGTAGTTGTTAGACTGAGAATGCTGGTTCTAGGCTAGCAATTATTGAGTTGATAATGTCGCTACGAGGATGTGTAATCATTGATATAATAATGCCTGTTAATGGAACGTGGATAAAAGTTGATGATGAAAGAAGAAGGAAGCGATGCGGTCGAGAATTACATAGAGGTAGGAGCAAGTTGCGGCTAACCCTGGCCGAAAGAGCGTCTAGGTCAAGGCCGTCCTTCACCCGATGCGGACATGCACCAAGAACCTGGGACATTCAAACACGGTACACAATTAGCTAAGATGAAATAGGGAGAGCGGAGGTTAAAACCCCTGATTTGGAGGGAGAAACGACTCGAGCATCACGTGAAAACAGCATGTCGTGACCAAAGGCTATGATACCATCATTCATAGATTTTATCCTTAAATCTAGATATTTCAAACATTAGAATATCGAGGATCAAAGAGGGCTGAGGACTAGTTTGCGAAGCGAGATCGCCCTGAGAACTTAGGACACTCGAACATGCTGTTGAGCAAAAGCTGAGATGTAATAGGCATCCCGTTAAAGGAGTTACCTGTGACTAAAGGCGTCGATGCCACCCTTCTCGAATTTTAAGAGTTTTAAACAGCAGAACATTGGGAATTAGAAGAGCCCTAAGAATTGAGCTGTGATGTGAGAATGTTCTAAGAAGTTGCCACATTCACCCACATCTGCATATAAGATGAAGCAGGACACCCGACTTAGGATTAAAATTTAAAGTCTACATGGATATCAATAAATGGGAATACTATATGCACATATTTTCAGTCTTCCCCAGGCTGAACCTGAGCAAGTGAACTTTCAAGGTTACAGTCCAAGGCAGGCATCAGCTCAAAATATTTGAGGATCCCTCCCATTACCAACTCGCCTTATTTCGTCTTCCTCCTCTTGCCCTTCACCTCAGGTCTCACCGGAGGCTTTCTCACTATCACCGCCTCATCACCCTCAGCACCAAACACCAATCCAAAACTCGTTCCAACGCCCATAGCTTCAAACCTAACCTCATTCTTACTAACACAGAAGCCTAACTCCCCGAATCCACCAGGCGGACCAAGCGTCTCTTTCATTTCATCTATCGCCTCTTTATCGACTGTCAGGCTCCAAGATAGGGTTCGGCCTTTCTTGGGAGAAGAAGATTGGGTTCGTTGGAGGAGGACCTTTTGCGTTGTAGAGAGGGAAAGTGAGTCGTCGTTTGGCGGCCAGAGTTTGAGGTGGTTAGGTGAGTGAGAAGAAGGGTGGCCAACGGTGATGAGTTTGAGGAAGGCGACGAGAATGATGAAACGTGAGCAGAAGGCTTTGAGGGCGGTCCGAGGTTTGTGGCGGACCCTTTCGAGAAATGGGATTGCGATATCCAGGATGAAGAGCAAGCCTTGATTGAGTTGCCATGTGAAAATGACCTGGTTGACTAGTTGTGATGCTACTCCTGCTCCAGAGAAATGGCCGCTCAAGGCATTGTCCAGGCAAGCCACATGATAACAGCCCCGCAGGAGGTCATAGTTGGGCCTCTCTATAAGCTCAAACTGTGACAGAATCCAGACGAATCCCCTGACTCCATGGATTATTGTCTTAGTCGAGCCGAGGTATGCCAACCAAATACATGCGACTGCCGCGTACAACTCCGATTGAGTAGGTACAACCTCCAGCGGGAGGACTTTTCTTGCTCTATGAGTCTTCAAAAGCAGCCCTTGTACCCCAAGCATGCATGCAGCAAACACAAGTGTTGACAACCACCAAGAAACATCATATCCGGAGAAGCCGGAGCGAAACTCAAACATCGGAATAAGAACCACGTCTTCAAAACACTCAGCTCGCGATCATCACAGAGAAAAGGCTTCTTGAAATCAAGAACATGTTGAAATTTCAAGGAAACAAAAAATCCTCAGCCTCAGAAAGAGTGCGGAGTCGGACATTTTCATCGCAACATGCTGACGGGAGAAAACCCAAAGCGACGCGAATACGGCCGATACGAATGATGGGACCAATCAAATTCCAGCTAGTCTCTAAGCTGACGAGGGTCGGGAGCCGCTGAGCCCCGTTCCTCCGTACGGATTTGAAGGCTGAGCGTAGTGGAATCCGGATTTGGAAAGTAAGCAGATCCTTCAAAGACGTTTGGCACGGGTTGAAGGTGGTAAGATATCGACGCTTCGGGTGCCCAGTGCGAAAGATTTAGGAATCACGTGATTGTAACATGTCCGTCCTCTCCAGCTATCAGAAAAGGATTGAATAATCCTTGAGCTTGAACATCGTAGGACTAGTGCAACTCGCAAGTCTGCCTCTTCCGACCCGCAAGCCTAGTAAACGGTCAACTCTCTTAATCGTACAGCGGAGAGACGAACAGAAACGAATATTTCATCGCTGAGAAATCAAATAATTCTATGCCATTGCCAGCTCTATCTCGGGATGTATGTAGCATTGTAGTCTTACACCACTGCGGTCACTGAACCCAGAGCAGAATAAAAACATTGGTCAAATACGCGTTTGATGCTAAGAGTATCTGCCTAAGTGCAGTTTGGAAGCTGAACCTGACCGATGGGCACGTGCACATGATATGAAGCGGGTTACCTCTTGAGTACCTAAGTCTCGGAGCGGGTAAACTATTGGCGGCTGAGCAACTACTTGTGCTTTAAAGTCAAAGTTCATCTTAACGATGATGAAATTTCCATGTGAATATTAAGGAGTCGTTACCACAAACTATAAGTTAGGTAATCATTCTACAAGTTTTCCAACAACTGTGGAACAGCTTTCCCTTTCTAGTGTTCTAGCGCACTCGCTAAGGTAGCCACTCATGCCACGCGGAACTACTGATTCTCCGGACCGGCTACACTTGCTGAAGGAATGATTCGACAGCCTTGTCGGTTTCCCTTTTCTCCCCCTTGACCTGAACGAATCTCACCACTTTGACATTGTGTCAAGAAATCATCTATCATTCTTTTCACCCATCTCTCATCCAACAGCCAAGTTCGCAACATGGATGCCCTTCGCAGCGCTCTCCAGCCTATTACCCACAACCTTCCTGCTCCCATCCATGATCTTGGTGTGTCCATCATTGGAGAAACCTGCTACAAGACTCTCCTCCTCGACATCGACCTCGAATCTGCAGAGTGCATCAAGATCGCTATATCGAAAGGGTTAGGAATCGGTATCATTGCCGCATCTTCCATCGTCAAAGTTCCCCAGATCCTCAAGCTCGTCAACTCGCGCTCTGCGTCTGGAATATCCTTTCTCTCGTACCTGCTCGAGACCTCTGCGTACCTAATTTCGCTAGCATACAATGTGCGCCAAGGATTCCCTTTCAGCACATATGGTGAGACGGGCTTGATCATGGCGCAGAATGTGGTTATCGCAGTATTGGTGTTACATTACAGCGGGAAGCAGGCTGCGGCTGCGACTTTTGTTGCTGCGCTCGCGGCCAGTGCGATGACGCTGTTTACTGAGAACATTGTGGATATGAAGACATTGGGCTATCTGCAGGCTGGTGCGGGTGCGCTTGGTGTTGCTAGTAAGTTGCCACAGATAGTAGCGATCTGGCAAGAAGGTGGAACTGGGCAGTTGAGCGCCTTCGCTGTGAGTATCTTACTTCTCTTTGGATATATCATTCACCCCTTGATCGTGCCTGGGCCTAATGTGCTGGTTCGAATAGGTCTTCAATTACCTCGTCGGTTCTCTTTCTCGAATCTTCACCACTCTGCAGGAGGTGGATGACAAACTCATCCTCTATGGTTTTATCGCAGGCTTCGCACTCAATGCTGTGTTAGCTGCACAAATGGTATACTACTGGAAACCCGCAAAAGTAGTAGAAACTCCCAAGAACTCGGGACTTTCTCCCACCAAGGGAAAGAGTCCCACAACGCGTAGACGTGGTTAAATGTCCAAAGAATTTGGGCCTTTTTTGCATCAAGTAAAAGAGCCTTCTGGATAAACGTTTCCTTTTCATGTGCAAAATGTTCGCCGACCAATCGAAACGTCCTCAAAGTTGAGGTCAAGCTCAATCTTTCATATCATCATAATGTGCAGCACACTCAAGGAGATCAAGCTGAAGCCTAAAAGATGTATGCAGAGAATCTGGACACCAAGAGATGTTTTCCCCCAAAGCGTACTTGCATCGAACTTTGAGATGTCACGGCGTCCTAAGGTCTTTGAACATGCGGAAGTTCCACATGCTCTCCATCGAGATTCAACCTACAGCTTATACGCAAACAAACGCAGGTCGCCCTAGAATTTCGATATTAGTTATCATTTCATCGCAATAATCATGTTGAAAGTATTAGAATTAATATATCAACCTCCAATGCTTATCCACTTCCCAAGTCATGCTTCACAACTTCATTGTCCTATCTACAGCATCGCCAGAGCAGCCGACCCAGCACTGATCGATTCAATAGCACTGACTCCAAAGCTTGCCTAACAGTGAAAGCAGATACGATGAGGGGTTGTCAAAAGGAAAATCATGTGTCTTCACAACATTAACCAGCTTAGCGAAAGTCCCGAGAAAGACGACATCTGACAGTGATTAAGGGCTAGATTAGTTGGTTTGGAATAATTCATGATGAAGTCTGCTCCCAAAGTCCGGTGATAGCGGAATTAGATATTGATCATATGGACATGCTCTGTCCCGGTCAATGCCTCGGATCAAGAAACAGGCCGATCCGAGTTCAATTCTTAGGCCTTGGCAGTTTACAAAGCAACGAGATGATTGAGACGCTACCGAGTATTAAAGTATAATGTTTAATGGTGGGAATACTACGATGCGGGTCCTGGTTTGGTATCATGGACAAGAGCGTAGGATGTGGTTTTCTGAACTCCACTCAATGAGTCAAGTCAAACGTTTCTCCCAATGGGTGATATCCGAGAATTGATGAACACATACCATCAGAGGACTGCTCGGACTGCTCAAAGGTCACGAGTAAAGTTTTTGGCGATCCTTTGGTAGTCTGGAGTCCGGATATGAGTTAGGATGAGCTAGATCGTAGTGAGACTGGTGCGATCCTACGCGCTAACCTCGATTCGTATTTTCTCAACTCTCAACACCACTTTGCGTATTCCATCAAGCGCCTCCGTCCTTCGATGCGCCCGAAAGAGAACAACACATGACCGATTCTGTTCCAATTCGCTCGGTGACATCTACCCGCTATCTGCGAAGGCTACACAATGGAAGCGCCGCCTCCAATCGAGTCAAGCTCGTGTCTGGGATGTCAACACTGCTGCGATTTGCTGGCTGGCATCTGCCTTCGAGATACTAAATTTTTTGTCCCAGCGGGGTTTACCCTTAACGCCATGAACTGATTTTCGATGGTAGGCTTCCTGCGATGGCGCATTTGTATATATTCTCCGCTCCATCGTCTGCCAGGACTGCAAGCTTCCTCGTCAAACCTCAACCTATTACTCGATTCATATTCACTATCGCAATCAACCCCTAGTACCAAACAATGTCTTCATTGACCGGTAGCAGGAAGACGCGTATCTTCATGACGGGTGCAACTGGGTATGTGGGAGGGACCATCACCGAATACGCTATCAAGGAGGGGTACGAAGTACATGGCCTATCGAGAACCGTACAAGGAGATGAAAAATTGAAAGTTTTGGGTGCAACCCCAGTACGTGGGGATCTGACAACACTTGATGTGCTTCGACAAGAAAGCTCGCAAGCCGACATCGTCTTGCACCTTGCATTCCTTCTTCAATTCCACGACTACGAGAAGGTGTTGAGCATTGATGCGGCCGCGGTGGATGCGATGTGTGAGCCCCTCGCCGGGACGGGGAAACCGTTCGTGATAACTTGCGGAACTGCCCTCGTCGCACCAGACCCCAATCATGGCGAGACCACTGAGGAAAGTCCACCACCAGCAAAGCCTTTGGTAGAACGACTTCGTTCTGAGCAGCATGCATTGACCTGGGTCGAGAAAGGCATTCGCGTCAACTCCATCCGTTTGGCTCCCTTCGTATATGGCAGAGCTGGCAGCGGCTTCCTTTCCATAATGATGCAGATGGCCGTAAAGAACGGGGAATCGATCTACATTGAGGATGGAAGCATTTGTACATCAGTTGCTCATGTGGACGATGCCGCCCAGTTGTATCTTCTCGCCGCCAAATCCTCAAAGCCTGGAGATGTGTTCAATTGCACGACTTCGACAACAACGACTTTCAAACAGATGGCTGAAGCTGTTGGTGATGTGCTCAAGCTTGCTGTGCGTTCAGTCACGCGCGAGGAAGCTATGAAACTTTGGGGTCCGATGCTCTCTATGGTGTTCTCGCTCGAGAATCGGGCCTCCAGCCAGAAAGCAATGCAGCAACTGGGGTGGAAGCCTGCCGGCATTGACCTGCTATCAGACGTGAGGACGGGGTCATATGTGGAGGTTGCGAGAAAGCTGCAGGCTGGCGAGGCATCGGACAAGTTCAAGGACCTATTTAAGAATTGATACATGGCTGGAAGAGGGCAGGAGCATGATTGCTCGTCACTAGCAGACTACTCTATTATCGAATGCCTATTCGTATATCAAGCACAAGCATCTGACACTCAAGCACCATGGTTTCTTCATTTCTGCACATCGGCGTATGCCAGTCGCTTCTACTCCCGGAAATTTCCGGTTATGGTTGCTGCACCCTGCCGAGTGGCAGGACATGAGAACGGCTAACCATTCAAGATAAGCTCTTTACACCACCAAATGTTGAAAGATGAGAGAAGCCTATCTTTCAGCACTCATGCAGACGACCCATTTCTGTGAAGTTACTTCTTTTGACTTCTTTTCACATCTCCATATACAAATAGCCCGACACTTAGCTGAACCAGGTTAGACTTGGGTAGGCTCCTCTCGTTGGCACATGCCAACGTTTTGCAGGTTAATACTCCACTCAGCCTCATAGGATACACGACCGGCAAACAGGCATTCCCGTCGTAGCGTGTTGTACTCCCCATCAATTCGTCCCCATCAATTCGTCCCCACCAAACGCGAGGAAACGCGCCTATCGATGTTTTCAGATAAACTCACATGAATAAATACCATGGCGGACCACTTAAGCATGAATCCGTGGATTGAGACTAGCGGAGACATTCCACCTTGTGCAACCACAATTGCAAGGGTAATGGCCTCTCGTGCGGCCTGGCGCTAGCAGGACTTTCGATTGGTTAGTTGATGCATAGACCCACGTACGAACATCAATCCGTTGAACTGACTCTGAAGCCTGATAAGCCTCGAGCCTTGCCGCCGAAAACTCAGTATGGTGTCTTCACGCGTCGTCCTTTCAGCCTCCACTCTGATTCGTAGCCTCAACGTCTGACAAGAGGCCACCTGCCTAGTCACCGAACAAGTGCGGTGACACAAATGTTGGCTATCTTTTGGGCAAAAGATCTCAATGATGATTTCTGATGCCGAAGATGGAATCTCTCACACTCAACACAGTCATCTTGATAATTATTTCTCACTACTAGACCCATCTCTAGTAACGCTGACCTAGGGGAATCGCGCGCCAAATCTCATTTTCTGCTGCCCCTTTCCTATTGGTTGGTCCTATGGTATTCTGAAAAAGCAAGATGTCTATGCGTAATCCGTGGGTTATGATTTATGCCAGCGTCCGGGATTGATCTCGCTGACTGTGGCCAGAATACCTAACACGAAAATATGTTTTGAGTTCGCCAAGGGCCGATGCAATCGAGGTGATCGCTGTCGCTTCAGTCACGACTCGAATCAGTCGTGCCCAGATCACTCGACTTCTAGAGGGTGCTCTAGGGGCGATAAATGTCCATTTATCCACAGCAATAGGCTTCCATCGCCAGGCGCTATCAGCCAAACAAATGTCAACCCATCAACAGCTCGTCAAGAATCTGAGCTCGAAGCGAGTTGTCGGCAATGGACGTACATGATTCCACGATCCGATTCGAGCTCTTTCCGCCATGGCCCAGCTGTAGATCTGAAGAAGGTTTTCGAGACTGGCTGGGACTTGGTTGAACGAGGCGATGCAGGAACTCGGCAATACATCATCACAAAGTTGGCTACAGAGAACGGACTCTCGATGGTGAAAGCACTCGCAGACTTGATGACAGATTCTACATCAGAGAACATGGTTGTTTCGATATTTCAAAACCGGGCATTCCCGTTCTTCAGGATTATATCCCACCCTGAGATTATTTCATCTCTGGTTCTGGAGTCTGCCCTCGATTGCATTTACAACTTTCTCTTCGGTCCTAGCGGTCGACGTGCTGTTCAAGTCTTCCGATCTACATGTACCGCCACTGTCTTCTTGATTACACAGCAGTCTTCATTCGAAAGCGGTCTACATACAAAAGCCATATTGTCTGTTGTTGCTGTCCTGCAGCGTCTCATTGACGGCTGTCAGACTGCGCAAATCATCGAGGACTTCATACCCATTGTGGACACGATCTCCGCATGCATGCCAGATGATACAGCTTTACTTCCTGCACAACAGAGCCTTTCCAGAATCAGAAGACGTCTGGGCATTGGGGAGTCGTTGCCTGTCAAAGTTCAAACCCGAACTACGATTGGCGTTCACGATGTTACCTTTGAATTGGACGTGGATCTTCCTGGAAGATTGTCAAAACATGGCCCAAGACATGATAACGACAGCGAGAATATATCGGAAATTAGAATTCTTCCTACTGCAGCCGAAATATTGTCCCACAGACAGGAGTACTTGCCATCGAGTAGGTCCTCGACGCAGCACCTTTCTGGTATCGCCGGGCTTTTAGACAAACACTTTCGTCTTCTTCGTGAAGACACAGTCGGCCAAGTCCGGGATGCAGTTCGGGTGGAGCTTTCTAGACTTGAGAACCCCAATCGTACCAGCCAAACGAATCAAGGGAAGGATGTCGTAAGAAACGTCGTACATCGAAATCTTCGTCTGCTCAGCCTGACGGTCGAGAAGAAGAGAGGCCTGCAAGTATTGGTGGGTTTTGATCAACCAGCAATGATCCGCGACAAATCGAGGAGGCAGCGTGAAGAGTGGTGGCAGAACACTAAACGATTGCAACTTGATTCCTTCGTCTGTGTAGTATCTGCTTCAAGACGAATCATTTTCTTCTCCGTTTGCGAAGCTCCAACCACGGTAAATCGGAATGATAGAAAGGCCTTAGAGAATCCCTCGCAAAGTATCGCTGCGCGAGATTTCCCGAATCAAATGAGCCTTGCTCCGAGCCTCTCTCACGATGGCGACCAAGCCACAGTTCTTCTCAGCATGGTCGAGCATAACGCAGAGGATGTGGAATGGGTCATCAACCACATTGGTGCTCGCCATAAGTCACGCCAATCGCTTGTGGAGTTTCCTGGTATCTTACTGCCCTCTTTCCAGCCGACTCTGCAAGCCTTACAGAGGATGAGCCGCACTCTGGATGTTCCGTTCTCCGACATCATCGCTAGAGATGGCCGTGGCTCCGATATTGATGCATACGAATTACAAACAAAGCCTCCCGGATATGCCTGTCGACCAGGCTTCAGATTCAATCTAGACTGCCTTACGGGAGGCAATCTCTCGACCCTAGATCCTAGATCAACAGAATCTTTCGACTTCGACACCTTTCAGGAGCACTCTACATTGGACGAAGCTCAACAAGTAGCAGTTATTCATGCCCTGAAGTCGCCTCTGGCTGCCATACAAGGTCCACCTGGAACAGGCAAGAGTTATACTGGTGTTTCTATTATCAGGACTCTTCTGCACAACCAAGAGGCCGCAAAATTAGGTCCGGTCATTTGTGTTTGCTACACTAATCACGCTCTTGACCAGCTTCTCGAGCATCTATGGAAAGACGGAGTTAGGCAGATCATACGTCTCGGATCCCGATCGAAGTCCGAAATCCTGCAGAAGCTCAATCTTCACGTTGTTTCTAAGGATGTCGAGCCCACCAAGCAAGAAAGACACGACAAATGGCAATACAACCAACAAATCTCCACTTTAATACAAGAAGTACAATCTACCCTAGCTGCGCTGAACAATCCAACTTCCTGGAAAAACGTGAGAGATTATCTGCAGTTGCACAATACAAGACACTTCAACGATCTATTCAAGGGAAGTGTCGACGAAGAAGGCTTCACTGAGGTGAAAGAGGGCAAGAAAATTCGGGTCGTCGAGGGATGGCTTAGGAATGCGCCAAAGAGACTTACCTCCAATCGGCCGGTAGCAGAGCTTCAATTATTGTCATTAAGGGACACATCATCTCTTGAACGCACTATACTGCACAAATACTGGTTAAAGGAGCAATCGAACGAGCTTGTTCGTCGCCTACTCGGCTCCCTTGATGAGCTGTATGATTCCAAGTCAAAGCTTGATAAGTGCCATCAGGAGCTTGATCTTCGCTGTCTCCGACAAGCAAACATCATTGGTGTGACAACATCAGGGTTAGCAAAGACGATCAATGTTCTTGGAAGAGTCGGAGCTAAAGTTGTTCTTTGTGAAGAGGCAGGAGAAGTTTTGGAGGCGCACACGCTTACCACATTCCTTCCTGGCCTACAACATGCTATTCTAATTGGGGACCACGAGCAATTACGACCGCAGATCAACAACTATGAGCTACAGCATGACAATCCTAGAGGACAAAAGTTCTCCCTTGACATTTCGCTCTTCGAACGCCTTGTCAACCCTCAGCCCGGTCACCCGAAGCTTCCATGTGTTGCCTTGGAGACTCAGCGGCGAATGCATCCGTCGATTGCAGAGCTCGTCCGGGTTCCACTGTATCCGAACTTGAAAGACCACCCATCTGTCTCTGAACATCCAGAGGTACATGGTATGCGGAAGCGCTTGTTTTGGCTTGACCATCGCGAGAAGGAGGACCCTCGTCCAAGTCAGTCTGTCTCAATGTCACGCACGAATACCTTTGAGGTTGACATGGTCGAAGCACTTGTTGCACATCTTGTTCGACAAGGAACATATGGAAATGAGGATATTGCTGTGCTCACGCCATATCTTGGGCAGCTTCAAAAGATCAGGAAACGCTTGGCCAGCACATTTGCAATCGTCGTGGGCGATAGAGACATTGAAGATCTTGAAACCCAAGGCATTGAAGACGCCACAGATCAGGAGGAGCAGAAACAAACACAAAAGTCAACCTTGCTCAGCGCCTTGAGAATCGCTACTGTTGACAACTTTCAGGGCGAGGAAGCGAAGGTGATTGTGATTTCTCTGGTTCGCAGCAACGACGAACGAAAGTGCGGATTTCTCAAAACCTCGAACCGTATCAATGTGTTGCTTAGTCGAGCTAGGCATGGAATGTTTATTATCGGTAACTCAGAGACCGCGAGCCCTGTTCCAATGTGGTCTCAAGTTATAGCTATCCTCGAAAAATCCGAAAATATCGGTCCGAAACTCGCTCTGTGCTGTTCAAGACATAAAGATACTCCTATTGAGGTTTCGACCCCCGACGACTTCGCTCATTTGGCACCTGAGGGAGGCTGCGATAAGAGATGTACTTCGAGTTTGCGCTGTGGACATGCTTGTCCCAATATGTGTCATTCAGACACGCTTCATAACGCCGTCCGTTGCCTCAAACGATGTCAGCGAGTCAAGAAAGGGTGTGACCATGCCTGTCCCAGACCCTGTGGAGATCGGTGCGATGATAAATGCCAGGTCATGGTGTTCAAGATCGCTTTACCATGCGGGCACATCGCTGAGCGTTTGAAGTGTCATGAAGCTCAAAACCTAGCCACGGTACAATGCCAAGTCCGTGTAAACCATATCATGCCGCACTGCAATCATCAAGTCAAAGTCTTCTGCCACCAGTTACCTCTCGATGATGATCATGCTTGTTCCGCGGTTTGCGGCGCCTTGCTACCTTGTGGTCATCCTTGCCGTTCTCGATGTAGAGAATGCAACATCAGAAAAGATGGTCTCATTGTCGAGAGAGTACATCTGCCATGCAAGACTCCGTGTGGAAGGCCATATTCAACTTGCAGACATAATTGCCAGGCTCCATGCCATGACGGCAGCCCATGCCCACTGTGCTCCCAACCTTGCGAAGTCAGCTGCGCTCATTCGAAATGCAGCAAGCAATGCTGTGAACCTTGCGTACCCTGTGCTGAAGACTGCACCTGGGCATGTGAACATCATGGGAAATGTGAGCTGCCATGCGCAGTACCTTGTGATCTCTTACCGTGCTCCAAGCGCTGCGCGAACGTTCTGAGCTGTGGACATCAATGTCCATCCATCTGTGGAGAGACTTGTCCAGATAAGCGATATTGCCAAGTCTGTGCTAACTCGTCCGTCAAGACAATGGTTGTTGATTACATTATGAGCTCTACTTTCGAAGAAATTGATCTGGATGAGAGTCCTTGCATCGTCCCTTCGTGCGGCCACATCTTGACTTTGGAGAGTATGGATGGTCACATGAGTATGTCAGACTTTTACATCTCTAACGAAGCCGATGTCATTGTTGGACTAAGCAAGTCTTCTGAACCATTTTCCGCCTCTTCTCTGAAGAATTGTCCACAATGCCGTGGCCCTCTCCGCAATATCAATCGTTACAGCCGGATTGTCCGACGAGCGTTAATTGACGAATCGACGAAGAAATTCATCGTCTGGGCCAACATAGGCTTCATCCCTCTGGTTGCAAGAATGAAAGATATCGAAGGAGAGTTGCGAGACAACACTCAAACTCCTGCTGCTACCACTGTCAATATGTCTCAAACGATTCAATTGAATGGAGGCCGAGATGGACAATTCACTAAAATCGGCCTGTTCGTCCGTGATGCGAAGCAGTACAGGTCTATTCTTCGCCTTCGGCGAGAGATCAAACAGTTCCTCAAACAAGTCGATGAGACCGAACAGCCTTTCGGTCGTGTCCGAGACCTCGTCCTCGATGCACGGCGACATCTGGGCGTCAATGTCGACGACAGTGTCGAGATTTCAGCTACTGATATCCTCCAAACCAGAAGCCGACTTTTGACTACTGTTCTGCTGATCCGTTGTGATTATACGATCCTTGTAGGTTTTCTTGAGAGCTATAAAAAGGCCTCTACAAAAGTTACTACTTCGTCTCGGCCCATCAAGATCGACTTCAGCGAGAATAGGAAAGATTGCGAATCTCTGATAAAGGAATCGAAAGTAAAAAGCCAGCCATCTATCACCGTCGAAGGACATATATACTGGGCTCGCTTTCTTGCACTCGAGCGAGGGATGACAGAATCCTCGGAGAGGATCACCGCCCTTCGGGATACTGCGAGAGAACATCTTCGGCAAGCAGAAATACTATGCGCAGCTTATGCTGGTCAGACACAGGGTATGATGGATGAGGTCAGAGAGGTGGAGAAAATGTTGCGTGACTCGACGTTCTACTTGCCTGTCAGCAACGAGGAAAAGGCTGCTGTATATGCAGCTATGGCAAGCAGTTTCACGGGTACAGGTCATTGGTACTATTGTGTAAACGGCCATCCTTTCACCGTTGCGGACTGTGGTATGCCGATGGTGACTTCGAGATGTCCGCAGTGTGGTGAGACTGTGGGCGGGACAGACCATAGGCCTGTTGAAGGTGTGAGACGAGCAGAGGATTTGGAGAGGGAGTTTGGAAATTTGAGAGTTGGTTAATTGTTATTTGTTCTTGGGATGAAATGCATGAATGGAGTTCTGTTGTCAATGCCGCCATGTTCTGTTATGAATGCATAATTTGTTCTACCAAGTTCGGTCAGTGGTACCTACAGAAGGAATTAAATCTTATGGTACAGTGTGTTGTGTGACTCCCATGGCACGTGTATTATTGGGAGCCTGGCTATTCTTCAAATGAGCCTGAGCTGAAAGAGTCAATGTGGTTGCCTGATGATTCATCTGCCCCGCATGCGCAGCACGGGAAGCGAGACCCCTGAATTAGGCGAACATTTCCTCTTGAAAGAAATCACTAGTTGCAGGCGCCTGGTATTCAAAATGACGTTGCTTATAACAAGATATGCTCTTGAAGATGCCACCAACGCAATTGTAATTAAGGCTAAATGAGTATCTAACGGAAAGAAAACTCCATACCAAAGGATTCAGCCTTCTCCCAATTCTTTGACAAATCTGGAAACCTTTGAAAGATTACAAGACAAACTGAGGGGATTTAAATCAGGGCGATAGTAACAAACATGATTGACAAAGCAATTGATGATAAGGATAAGTGATGCTCGTCCTTTGGTTATTTAATAAAGAGGTTGAGGATTCGCATGGCGATCAGGTGATCGTAGGCTCATCTTCTATGAGCTGTTGGCATCCAGCTTCCAAAGCCAAACCATGATATTAGAATGCATTATAGGAGTCAATGAAGGGAAATGGAACATAATTTCAACCTGTTTCTTGCATCTTTCGACAATGTAAGTACCTAGCCGGGTGCTGATCACGTGACAGAACTGCGCATTAGGCACCAGGCCTAGCTTGTCTATATAACACCACCTCCATCCCCGAACTCCCAAATCCCTTCATCATCTCCTTCAACAAACAACAGAACCTCCATGCGCACCAACAGATCGTCCATCATGAGCTACCTCTGTGGTTGCTACTATTACGTAACCTCAACCGACTACTACACGCGCATCCAAAAGAATTATCTTCCCCTCCTCAACTCTGAAGTACACAGTACAATCCTCTCAACCACGTCCCGAACAGTCCTCAAGCAGACTTTCACCAATCCTTCATCTTCCAATGCCATCAAGGAATGTATCTACACCTTCCCTCTTTACGATGGAGTCTCCGTTGTCAGCTTCACCTGTCGCATCGGCAAGAAAGTTCTTACAGGACTTGTGAAGGAGAAAGCCAAAGCACAGGAGATATTTGACCAAGCCGTCGCAAAGGGAGAAACAGCTGGTCTTCTGGAGCAAGCACCTGAAGCATCAGATGTTTTCAGCACGAAGCTTGGCAATATCCCAGCTGGAGAGAGCATCATCGTCGAGATTACCTACATTGGAGAATTGAAGCATCATGAAACCGAAGGCATTCGATTCACCATCCCCACTAAGATTGCGCCTCGATATGGATCTGGTCCTAGTCATGGATTTGGTCCTAGTCAAGGTTTCTCATCAGGTGGCGATAATGGTGAGATCAAGATCGTTATTGATGTCAATATGCCAGAGGGATCATTCATCAAAGGAGTACAGTCGCCATCGCATCCTATTGCTGTCTCGATGGGTACCGTCTCTACCGCCACGGAAGATCAGCCGACAATGAGCAAGGCATCGGCAACGTTGTCACTAGGAAGTGCTGTATTAGAGAAGGATTTCGTCTTGATTATTCAGTCTAAGGATGTTGGTACTCCAAAGGCGATTCTGGAGACTCATCCCACGATTCTTAACCATCGAGCTTTGATGGCAACCTTAGTACCTAAATTTTCTCTCCCGCCATCCCGATCCGAGATCGTGTTCGTCGCAGACCGAAGCGGCAGCATGGCAGGAAACATCGAAATGCTAGTATCTGCCATGAAGGTGTTCTTGAAGTCGCTTCCTCAAGGTGTCAAATTCAACATCTGCTCGTTCGGCTCTCAGCACAGCTTCCTTTGGGACAAGAGTCAGAGCAACAGCAGAGAAACCCTGGCGCAAGCTACCAACCATCTCAGCAGCTTCGCGGCAAACTTGGGTGGAACAGAGACTTTTGGGGCTATCAGAGCCACCGTGGAGCGTCGCTTCAAAGACATTCCACTTGAGATCATACTTCTAACCGATGGTGATATTTACAGCCAAAATGATCTTTTCGCATACGTCAATCGGCAGGTCGAAGAAACAAAGGGCAATGTCCGTGTCTTCCCGCTCGGCATTGGCAATGGAGTCTCGCATTCTCTCATCGAAGGTTTGGCGAGGGCCGGTAATGGATTTGCTCAAGCTGTCCAACATGGCGAACGATTGGACAATGCTGTTGTCCGCATGCTCCGTGGTGCACTTTCTCCTCATATTAAAGACTATACTCTTGAAGTTAAGTATGAAAATGCGGATGATAGCTTTGAGCTAATCGATCGAGTTACGGAAGGAATGAAGGTCTTGCTTACTGATGATGCGAAATCTCTGAAATCACCTCCTTCGAATTCTCCTAAGCCCACCATCTCCCTTTTCGACTCATCTTCGGAGCCTGAGAAAGATACAATGAAGGGACTACAAGATTCGGGCTTCCCACTTCCATCCATTCCAATACCAAAGCTTCTCCAAGCACCACAGAAAATTCCTTCTCTGTTTTCTTTCTCGAGAACAACAGTCTACCTCTTGATGTCACCCGAAACGATTCAACGCAACCCAACTGCCGTCGTTCTACGAGGAACATCCGAACACGGCCCCTTGGCCCTTGAGATTCCTATCGAAACGCTTACCTCTCCAGCCGAGACCATCCATCAACTCGCTGCCAAGAAGGCAGTCCAGGACTTGGAAGAAGGAAGAGGCTGGATCTGCGATGCCAAGGACCAAAATGGTATGTTAGTGAAGGACAAGTACCCCAGCTGCTTCGATGATCTCGTTCAGCGAGAAGCCGTCAGACTTGGCGAGAAATTCCAGATTGCTGGGAAATGGTGTTCCTTCGTTGCCGTCGCCGCGAACGACAAGGAGATTGCAGAGAGGAAGCAGAAATCTGCTGAGTCTATGGTCTACGATGGCGAGATGGATGGTAAGTCTTCTCTGTTGCATACTATGAAAGGAATAGTTACTAATGATGTTTCAGATGAACTGGCCCAATTTGACCAAGCCGATCTCTCATCTTATGAACTTCTCGAGGATTCAGAAGTGCTTCCTCCGTACAGAGCTGGAGCCGGAAGTGCAGCTGGCTTCAGCTTCTCGTCGATAAGTGCTCAACTCTCTCCTCCTCCACCACCTGTCGCGAATTTTTTCGGTCGTTCGCGCGGCAGCTCCGGCACCCCAGCTCCAAAACCTGCCTCAACCGCTTTTGGACGTTCTGCACCTATGGGTGGCCTATTCGGATCATCCAGTCCATCTACAAACTACAGTTCCTCGTCCTTTCAGCAACCAGTCTCTCATCACGGTTCTCAGCCACGTCCCTCATTCGGTTTCCCTGCTCCTAGCGCAAATTACGGCGGTCCCCCAACCCCAAGCACAGTAAATCAAGGCTTCGGTCTCAATTCAGCCATCCCGCCTCCACCACCCCAGCCGCGAACCGAACTAAATATGTTCGCCGCAGGCGCAGCCCAAGCCCCGCAGCAAAACCCATTCCAAAACCAACTGATGCCGCAACAGATGAGACAGCAATCCGCTCGCTCAACACCACAAGGGCACCAAGTACCACAACGACCACCATCATCCCCTCCCGCTTTGGCAATGGGCGCTTTCGGCTCCCATCCTCCCGCTCCTGTTCCCGGCCGCTCCCCAGAATCTCTCGGTGCTCCACCATCCAGGTCCCGCCGATCAGTTGATACTCAATACAAGACCACGGCACGCTTTTCAACAGGTGGCGCCGCACCCAGGATGCAATTAGCTTCTAAGGCGGCGAGGAAATCTGTTCCTCCACCTCCAGGTAGTGCTAATAGTAGCTATGATGGTGAAGCTAATGTGAAGAGGAAGAAGAAACTCGTTAGTAGCCATGGTGGTCCTAGGTTCGGGGAGGCACAGGGTCAATATGACGAGATGGATCTGGATATGGGTATTGAACCGGAGGTTGATTGGTCAACTAAGAGCGTGGTCGAGAAAGTCCTCGCTTTAATCGACCTCCAAGATTTCGACGGTTTCTGGTCCCGCTCTAACCCCGACGTTGAGAAGATCCTCGGCCTCCAAATCGATGCCCAAGGTACCGAAGAGGAAACGAAGCTCCGAACAACGATCTTCGTGATCAAGTTCTTAGAAGTGAAGTGTGGCGACGAGGAGGGGACGTGGGAGTTGGTTGTTGAGAAGGCTCGAAACTGGATCCAGAGTCTGGGAAGGGACCGGGCGGATTTGGATAAGATTGAGGAGGTGGTGGGGAGAATCATGAAGCAGGGTTAAGAGGTGCGTTGAGTGAGATAAAGGAGGTTGAGGTTGGAGGTTAGACTGCATGTGGGTGAGCAACGGGAAAAAAGAGCATCTCTTTGAGTTTGATTTTAGTTGCGGAAAGGTTTTGCCTGATGACCGTATTTAGGTTTTCTTTCCCTTCCCACGTCGGATAGGATAGGATAAGATAGATGGGACAAGCACAAGGGTAAAAAAGGACCCGCTCTGTTACTATTTAGCCAGTCCTAAGCCATAAAAGATAAACGAAAAAGAAAAAAGTAAATCTATTCCATTGCTTTCCATTTTTCATGTGAGAAGATGGTCTGAAGTTACATTTGAGGATTCACTAACGTCAATCACTAAAGTAGATAGATGAAACCACAATAGCTGATGATATCGATGAACAGACCATAACGCACATCATGAGATTTTACATCTTGCAAAATATAAGACTTTACGCAGATTAAAAGAAATCTAAGTACTACCTTAAGAAATCTTTCTCTCTTTCTAAGCCACCTCTTACTAGACAATCTTTTCTTACATAATGGCCTGAAAATCTACCAGGAAGACTTTTGGGGAACTCGCGCTGAGTGAAGGAAGGAGTATGTTTTGTAGTTATCAACTAAGCCGGTAGCTAAAATCTCTGGTACCAAGATGGTAGTTCGCTTACTCCTCATTCTCTATAGATATAGATAAGGCATTGTATTCCAACAGTAAACGCTCAATATCAATGGTAACTTCGTCGAACTTTTCGGTGCCCATAGCACGTCTAGCATATGTAGAATATAGAAAATCTCTTAGGTGACGCAGAATGTAGAGTGGACTAAGCCCGTGGAGGTGGGAATATGGCCCAAGTATTGATATTTCGGTATCCCACTTAATGCCTTGCTCATCTCCTGTATTATTCGAGTCTGCTCCTGCTTCTAGTAGCGTCCTGACACCTGCGAGGTCTCGGAAATAGACAGCGATTAGCAATGGGGTGACCTGAAACCCCGCAGGATCGGGTTTTGCGCCGAGTTGTAGAAGTCGCTGTAAGACGCACGAACCCTTGCATACCGTCATACATCTATGGCGTGGCATATAGTGGGGAAGTAAATCATTGTAGCAAACAAACCCACGGGCTTCCCGTTGAAGGAAGTCCAACATATCCTCGTCAAGTTCGCGGATCTCGGCCAGGAATTCAACGAGATTGCACTCAAACCCTTTTGAGCCATTGGACCAATATACCCTTGAGTCGATTGAACCGGAAATAATTGCTTGAAGGACGCTCTCCATATCCAGGTCTTGAATAAAGTCTTTTGCCAAGCCAAAACATTTCATCAAAAGAAGATTGGCCAGTATTGTAGTCCCCGAATTTTCAGTAGATTCATGCCAGTGGACATACCAAAATGGGGTTGTGTAGTTGGACCAGGTTAACAAATTGCCGTCAGACAAATCTAAAGGTGCGATGGTATCACAAAGAGGCTTAAAGTGAGCTTCGAGAGGATCGAGAAAGCGGAACGCTAAGCTTGGCTTAATGAGTTCCTCAAGGTCTTGCAGCGAACGAACCGAACTAGCAAGACAATACTCTTGAAGTTTTGAATTGATTCCTAGCTCTAACGGAGAAGGACTAGTCTGGTATTTTGGTAACTTGATGGGCCCTGATGTGATGGCATACTCCATGACGAAAGCCAGAATCAAGGAGTAGGAAGCTTTTTGTTCAATGCTAAAGCAAGACGTAGAGGACGAGCGATCTGACTCCAAGAACTCGCGAACTGTGTAGTGAGCTATATTCGCTAACTGTGACTGATCTCCATATTCGGAAGTAAAGGAGACCAGGCACCCACAGCTGTCCTTAAGAGTCTCAAGATCGTAGAGATACTCGCTTGAACTCAACCGACTCTCCACTTTGTTTGAAGCGATGTACGCGTCAATCAAGAGATTAGCAGGGAGTGGCTCTGAGCCTTTGTATAATAAATCATGGAAGCACACCCAATGGAGCGTATGCCGAACGAAGTCTTTCTCCTCGTCGGTAATATAGGAAAATATCCTTTCGTAAGTCTCGTCCAAAGTTTTTGGGAGACTTTTAATTGCTTCTCTGATATCCGACTGGTGATTTAGCCGCCGTAGGATATCCAATTGACAGACAGCCCAACGAAACATCCCCTTGGCTCCAGCCGATAGAGTCATTTCCACGTCAGTGCGAAGATCCAAAGGCCAACGCTGGAATTTTGCTTCGGCCATTATCTTAGCTGCGATGTATATTTTGATATCTGCCTCCACAAAGCAGTTTGACATTGACAGCGTCTGGGAGATGCGACTCATACTAAGCTCGATATCTGAGTACTCGCGACTTGTTGCCAAAAGTTGTATTTTCCAGAAGCGAGGATCGGTCACTAAAACATTCAAGACGCTAAGGAGGTTTTGTCTCGACTGGCTTTCGTCTAGCGCGTCGATTGCAACATAGACTAGATCAAAGAAGTCTAGTGTCTCGTGCAGGATATCCAATAGAAGTGTTGTGTCGGGCTCTCTGCTCCCAGTGTATGCTTTCCAGGCAAGGGTCGGGACTGTGTCTGCTTCTCGAAGTAGTTGGCTGACAAGCCACCGGAGGAAGGGTACCGACTCATCCTGATTATGGCCGTGGTAACAATAGTAATAGACACATGTCGTACGCTTGTCCTTCTCTTCGCAGATACGGAGAGTCGTCTCAATGATGTGCGCGGCTAAGATTGTCTTTCCGGCACCAGGTATCCCGTGAATCCACAAGGCGCGGATTCGACTATTTATCCACCCGTCCCATTCCGGGGTCTTAAATACCCAGTCACCGGTTTTGTGCTCGTAAAGCCCATTGGCGGCGTTGTGAGATGATGAAGGGTTCGTATCTTGACACCACTCATAGACTTTGCGCTTCTCTGAGGCTGTTTAGCGTTAGTTCTGAGCTCGGTAAGGCAGCTGCAGTTTGGGGATCCCTCTACCATTCAAAGTAGCACAGACTTCATCAACTTGGTGTTTCATATTTCGAAGCTCTGTGCTGTGAAGAGTCAGTTTGAAGAGTCATATGTGATTTGCCCATCTACCTACAAGAACTGCCCCTGCAATGCAACATTTATAGTTGATTTGTGACACATGATCTCACCAAGCAGCTTTCGGGCTCTTTCTGCCTTAAGAGGCCAGGCGAGGCTAGCCAATGCCGTTTGCAGTTTCTGCCTCTTCGCTCCCTTGGTTTTTGAACTGGGCAAAGGAAGCGATGGGAAGAGTTGGATGAGCTGATCCATAGCTATCTTGCAACCTTCCACGGGTCCATCAGAGCCTCGGAGCCTCTGCAGTGTTGCCGAGTCGGCTGGGTCATCCTCATCAAGGAAGCGTAGGCCTTCAAATATGACTTTAAGCGAGCCTGTCTCGATGAATATGAGGCGCAAATCCCTTGGATAATCTCGTATTGTCTCGATGAGCGATTTGCAGACGCTGGCGATGCTGCCAGCAAGTTGCACTACTGCGATGATGCCGGCAGTAAGCCCAATTACTTCGGCCATTGAGTAGGTTCTCGGTGCAAATTAAAATATGAATCGCCTGGACTGCTGCCGCAGAGCTGTATTTTCGTGAAAGAAGTTCTGGGACTGAATTCCGCCTTCTTGTAGAAGAAATGTGCAAAGGGTGGCTTGGCGGAGCGCAAGGCAGCCACCGGCGTTGTCGTGGTGAGGTTTACACCAATCGCTTCCACTTCAACCCATAGAGTAAACATGCCCTGCACAGCCTCACAGGGTTTGGCAGACTGGGCTCTTTTAGGGGCATGTGATTAAATAATACAATTTAAATCAAATTATATGAGAATAAACATTTATATTATATTAAAATATTTAGAAAGGTTATATAACGAAGACGAATGGTATTAGTAAATTACAAAAGGTATCGGACCCAGCCCGGGACTTAAAAAAGAAGAGTATTCTTCCCTTTCCCGTCGCCCGATTATTATAAAATAAAAACGATACAGCTTGTCGTCTTGCCTTCGATAAATTCCATAGTAATGAATAAATTATTTATTTATTTATTTATGAAGAAGATTGAAATAACAAAAGCTCATTTAAAAAAAATGAAAAAATAAAAAAATAATAAATACGAATAAATATGTATAAATAAGGATGTCTTTAAAAGTAATTATGTGTTCGTATATTCGTATGTTGTTAATAGTAACCCGTATAAGTATATAATACTCCACATTTTAAGAGATTATACTCACTTACTGCTATACAAGAAATCCTGTGCGATAGTGCAAAGTGGGGTCTATCACTATATATATACGGGAATGCTATTTGGAACACTGGTATCTTCGATTCTTAACGAGGAAAGCTATCCTATGCCTAAACATACACTAAGCTTGAGAAAAGGAAGGTAAGCGTGAATGTAAACGATCAAACATTAGATATATCGGGTATAGAAATGCAGCCGGCATTCATCATAGCCGTCATCGCCAAACGGTGCCACTTGCTAGTCATCCAGCTAAGAACGTTTTTATCATCTCTCTCCTCTGCCCTCTAAAACCTACTACCAGAATTTAATCGATAGTCTGCATGCGCTTACCACTCTCGGTTACAGCTCAACATCTCATCTCATCATGAACACAGAAAGGTATATCTTCCTCAAATTTTTCTTGCCCAAGTTGGCCTCAGCCAGCTCCCTCCACGCTCGCCAATCATCCACCAAGACCCAAAACCTACTCATCATACTCCAAAGTCAATGTCGTCGGAATCGGACTCTCCTTCGCATTAGCGTCCAGATAAGTCCTCATCTTCACGCCCGCAAACTCCTTCTCCACCACAGAAAAGTGACCCGCTCTGCCCCCAGCCCTTCTGATATTCTTCAACTTGAACACCTCTCTCAGCGTCGCCGTCAATGAACTCCCCACTAATCGCGCGCCGAAACAATAATGCAGTCCGTGACCCAGCAGCGTATACTCCTTCAACGAACGATACGGGTTGAGCTTTTCTGGTTCTGGGAAAGCAACGGGATCCATGTTGGCTTTTGAGGTAGCAATCAGCACTGTGTGGCCTGCTTTGATTGTAACGGGTCCACGAGCACCGTCTTGTATTGTTATGTCTTTTGCTGCTACGCGGGGAAGACCGGGTACCACGCCCGCGTGACGCATACCTTCGAAGACGAACCCTTGAAGTTCGCGTTCCGCTTCTGGGGTATCGAGATGAGACAACTCGATAATGCGCGCTTTGTATGTTTCGTAGCCTTCGCTGAGGAAGAGATCAATGAGGAGACTTGCTTGTTGGGTGATGTTTCCTGCGACCGGAGCACCCATTCCGATACAATCTCCTACCAAGTCGCCAATAGGGAGCTTGCTGTCAAGAAGTGCGTGGTAGAGTCGGTCTGCTACAGGATTGACTGCGAAGGCACTTCCTTTGGCGAGCCAGTCAACGACGTGTTCTGTGACGCCTGATTGTGTCTTTAGGTGTGCTTCGAAGATCCCGCGGAGAATGGGCGCTGCTTTTGTGGCTGCGTCTCGCAGAGTCCATTCATTGATTGGGATAATATTGAAACTTTGGAACATGAAGAGGACGAGATAGATTCCGAAGGCTTCAGCAATGGTTATCACGCCGTGCGGTTGCTGTTTTGTCTTGAGTGGGAGAGCAAATCTTTCTGCAAGCCAGAGGATAGGAGTGACATTTGTGACATCGCGGACTATATCGATGGATCTTCTTGTCCCGCTGTACTTCAACGAACTGTCCTTGATGAGCTTGGCGACGTTTGTGCTGAAGAACTTTGCCACGTTCGCTTCGAATCCCTCTTCGAAGAACACCTTGTGTAAGATGTTTGACCGCGTATCGTGCTTCTTCTCCTCATCCCATCCGATCAAGAAATCATGATTGTCGGTGCATTGTCGAATAGCTTTCTGGTACATAACACGGAAATTCTCTCGATCTTCGAATACTGCTTTACAGCCTGCTTGCGAGAAGATACCGATGACTTCCATGCCATTGGCAGGACGTTCGAGGTCGTATTGCTCAAGAGCTTTATTTCCTTTCAGAATACCCTTGGCTGCTTCCGGGGTGTAGAATGGGAGAAGTACGTAGGGGGAGGTTCCTGTCCAGGCGCCAGGGAGACCATTGAAAAGGAGAGTTGGTAGAACTCCTCCGTAAGCACCAGGTGCAGATGCCGAGGCGAGTTTGGCGTATCCCCAATTTGTCAGAGTACTGCTGTTGAAATCGTAGCTCAGGAATCGATCTCCGCGCACAAGAGCCACGGCATCGTCGAGGATACCGCGACCTGTGGTTTGAC
The DNA here is from genome assembly GCA_003988865.1 of Phialocephala sp. D728. NCBI lineage: Eukaryota > Fungi > Ascomycota > Leotiomycetes > Helotiales > Mollisiaceae > Phialocephala > Phialocephala sp. D728. The sequence goes on along the minus strand of QYAJ01000069.1, from coordinate 120,230 downwards.
CGGGACAGACACCACTACCAGGCATGGGTGGCTTGGTACACTCAGCCATCAAGCCTGGATAGAGTTCGAGGTTGTCAATATGTCCGTACAGCAACTCTGCCGCACGAGCGGTGTCCTTATCAAGATTCCATTCTTCGAAGCTCTTGTAAGGCTTTAAGTTGAGGTAGTTTCGGAATCTGACAAGTTAGCCTTCTCCGTCAAACATGAAAATCGTACTCACTCATTCAAAGTACAGACATTGAACATGTGTCTGGCCTGCAGTTGACCCATGATATCCACAATCTTCAAACTAGCTGGAGTGCCATGTGCTCCAAATGCATGTGCTGGCTCTTCGATACAACTCTTGATGATCTCTGCCAGATCAATATCACTGAACTTGCCATCCGAGCCTCTCTTCAATCCGCCAAACGTCCATTCTTTCGGCGGTGTGGCCATAAGGGCATGTCCGGCAGTCATCACGATTTTCTGGAACATCTCCACAGTCATATCATCCACTGATCCAAGCTCAGGTAGACTACCTCGCAACAAATCCTCCATCCATCTAGCATCTGCTGCACTGAGAGCGGCGTGCCAATGGTAAAGGACGGCGAACTCAACCGAGACAACATTTCCAGTACCTCGCTCAATTCGCTTTCCAGACTGTTTGATCTCAGCACCGAGATCGAGGGACCAAGTTGAGTTTGCACGCGGAGTGTTGAGGATAGCGGCAACGTAGTCTTTCAGCACCACAGACGCGAAGAAACCGACATTGATGTTGCGAGACAGTTGAAAGAGATCTTCATCTTGCCTATATCACGATCAGCAACTATGAATAGGATATTTTCTGATTACTCACCAAGCCTTTTGGTCGTCAGTCAAGGAATCCCAGCTCTTATACTTCCCGGCCTCATTTATACTTAATAAATCACTAGCAATCTGATTGTGATTTCTTGAGAACATCACCATCACAGCAACCACGCCTGGTGGCATCATCATGATTCTCTCACTCGCAATGCTGTCGGGATAGATCAATCCATTCTCATATGTTCTGACGCGCTTCTGCTCTTTGCCCGTATTTCCGTAAAGAGTGCTCAGGTCAACATAACTGCTCGTCTCATTGATCCAGGGGTCAGTTCGACTGGTCTGGAAGCATTCGTGAATGACCACTGTAGCAAATGAGAAGAAAAGCCTGTTCAACCCAGAGGGATGTTCACGAAAGCCTCCTTTGCGTTTGAGAAGTTGCTCGAAGACCAATTCTGGATCTGGAAGATTTGGACCTTTAGGCTTGAGCGGAGGGACACTGCGGGAGTATGGCGAGCCCGCTCGACCCATTTCTGGTTTCCATGGGTTGTTACCGCTTCCATCGTGCTGTCGATATCGGGCAGTAGGACCAGCCGTCGTAGCTACCGGGTGAGGCAGGTCATTCCATAGCATGCCAATGAAGTCGTTGGAGGCCGTAGCGCTCAATCCGCTGTTCAATGGGAGGGATTGAAGCATAGAGACACCATGTTCGAGGAGGAGTTTCTTGTCATCGAGAGGCTTGCCAGATGAGAGGGTGGTGATTGCGTGCACCACCGTCTCGGCATTCTTGAGGTCCAGATGGGTGAGGTCGTGGACGATTGAGGTCCTGGCCGTGCTTGGAGTGGCCGCTGCCTCGTCGTCGGTCTTGCCGTCTGGAGCATTCACAGGCTTCTTCTTGATCTGCGCAAGCAGTGCCTTCAATTGACCCAATCCCATTGTGTGAAGATGACAGAAATCAAGAGACAATGTGATGTAAGAGAAGAGAGGAGAGAGAAGGGAAAAGGCATCGGAGCGAAGATTTGAGCTTGAGGAAAGAAGCGGGAGCGCTCGGAAGGAGCAACTGAGTTGGTCGGCCACGGTAACCTTACCTTCTGTTTCTGGTCTGTTTGTGATCTGGATGCGCATCATGGCGGAATGCAACTCCGTCGCGCCTAGACATGCAAGTATATGACAGATGGGAGCTCATTGTTTCGCTGGCGTGGGGTCGTCCAGCGCGAAGTGGTTCCAACGAAGCTCTATTCATTGGTCCCGAGCGAGAACATGTCATATGTCTCACGGGGATGGTAGGTCTGTGTCGGACTGCAGGAGGTTGTGCGACCGTGATCTCTAGTCTATCGAGTCGATAGCCGCTCCCTCTCTCGAGCCTCTCTCGAGCCTCTCTCAAGCCTCTCTCGTGTCTCGTCTTCGGCGCAAGGGCGGGAGGCACCTCCCGAGACCGTGACCCAGTGACCTTTCAGCTGGGGATTTGTTCGTGACGATCCGCACCGACCGCCACTCGAGTGAACCAGGGCGCATCGTGCAGCATCATGCGGACGCGTTCCTTCAATCGTGAGCCGAGATGGCGCGGAGCTGAATGGCCATAGTGGAGGTTGCAGGGACGGTCGCAGGAGACTTGCAGATGGCGTTGGTCGATGACACTGACACGGAGAGGTTGGGGATGTGCGCAGCTGTCTTTCGTGGTTGATGGTGTTGTCCAGCTGCAGCTTGGATGAAGCTGATGGATCTGGTGGATGCGTCGTCGAGAGGAGAGAGGAGGGAGAAGAAAAAAGGGACGGGGATGGGGATGGCACCCCGGTAAGATTCGCGGCATCCCTGCTGCAGATCTCCCCGATCACCACTAAAAGCTCACCCTCCTTCCCTCCCCTCCCTTCCCTTCCGTACCTTAAACAGACTCCTTCTGCCAAACATAATACATCGATCTCCTCGAACTGGTTAGAATGCGGACGAAAAGATGCACAATGCAGCACATTGCTCAGCAGCAACTTCTCCAACCTCCCCTCCCAGCATCTTGTCCGCTTGAATGCAAGGTGGGACGGAAGTGCCCAGGATCAGCAGCCAGCCGTGTCTGTACTCCCTTAGATGCTGCACCTCGAGCCTCACGAGAACATCGGTCTGCTACTTGTCGTGTAGCTGCAGCGGGGCAATAGTATGCATCTCTTCCTGCCGAGCTCATTGGAAAGTTTGCCGTTTGCCTTTGGTTCTAATGTACTTCTGTCGTCGTGGCCCACCGTGTGATGGAGGGTAGTGAGGTGCTGTGAGGCGATGTGAGGAGGGAAGTGAGAGCGAGGGAGGACGACGATCACGCTTCGCGATTGAAGGGATAACCGGCACTCGTTCTTTTCTGCCTCTTGCCATTCGTGCTTTCAAAAGCTTGAGCTCAGTCAAGCTAGCAGTCATAGATCCAACGGAGTTCGTTGTTTTTGACTTCCAAATTCGCATTTTTCACCCGTCTTTCTCCAAAGTTTCGCCCATGAACTTCAGCACAGTACTCTCTTCGGCAGCCCCTTCCTCACTTCAATCTGCATTTTCTGCCTCCCATCGCACAGAGCCTGCCACCCACTTCCATCCAAAATCTTTCTGTCCAGCACCATGAACCATCACACCCACCCTCCTCTCTGGAGACCAAAATCCTACCCCTTCCAGACATACGATCACATCTCTCCCAATCCTTCACGACGGTCTTCAGCAACGGCATCAGAGCCACTCCAACTCCCCAGAACAATCCGCGCGGTCTGCGACTCCAATTCTCCCGTTCAAGGTCGCACTCTCGTCATCTGTCTCGATGGTACCGGAGACAGTTTTGACAACGACAACAGCAATGTCGTGGATTTCGTCGCCTGTCTGAAGAAAGATGATCCGTCGCAAATTACTTAGTAAGTCCATTATATGCCTTCGATTCTGCATTTCCTACTTCCAAAGAACGCTCTCCTCTTCCAGTTTAATCCCAACATATCAATTGACACCTTCTCTCGGCATCATACAAAGGTACAAAGTGCTGACGCTCCATCCAGCTACCAATCCGGAATCGGGACTTACGGCCGTCAAGGTCTCAAAAGCGGCCTATCCGCCGCAATCGACATGGCCATCGGCTCCGGCTTGGGAATCCACATCCGAGACGCATACCGCTTCATCATGGAAAACTACCGCGAAGGCGACCGCATCTGTCTGCTGGGCTTCAGTCGGGGTTCCTACACCGTTCGCTGCCTTGCCGGCATGCTGCACAAAGTCGGCTTGTTACCCGCCCACAACTCAGCTCAAGTCACCTTCGCGTACAAATTCTACAAAGATGATTCGCCGCATGGGTGGAAGATGAGTGCCGAATTCAAGAGGACGTTCTGTACGAATGTCAATGTGTACTTTGTGGGAGTTTGGGACTGTGTTGCGAGCGTGGGGTTCGTGCCGAGGAAGTTGCCGTTTAGTAAGAGTCCGACGAATGCGATTGGGTTTTTTCGACATGCCATGGCGTTGGATGAGCATAGGTCGAAGTTTAAGGTCTGTCGGTGGCAACCGGAAGAGAAGCTTAATGGGGAATCAAACGATATGAAGAAAACTGCTGATGGCACGTCGGGGGGAAATACAAATAGAGGCTTTAAGCGAATGTTTAGTTCAAGATCTGACACGAAGGATGGAACCTTTTCTCAAAAGCGAAAAGAGAAAGACAAGAAAGACATCGATCAAGCGCATCTCGAAGCCATCTTCAACAAATATGACCGTCACCACTCCCCTACCCCCGTCAAACCACGCAAGACCGACGCCCTAGAAGTCTGGTTCATAGGCGCTCACGCGGACGTTGGCGGTGGTGCGGTCCGCAATGAAGAGCGTCACATGCTCTCGCGAATCCCGCTCCGCTGGATGATCCGTCAGTGCTTTGAATGCAATACCGGGATCCTATTCTCTTCTGCTACGCTCGCGGAAACGGGTCTCGATGTCCCGACTCTGTTTCCGGTTTATGTGCCACACAAGAAGCCGGTTGTGGGGCCGGGACCGAAGGAGTTGGAGTTGTGGGAGAAAGGGATGTTGCCACCGTTGAAAAGGAGGAGTACGGTTTTGGGGATTGATGAGCATCAGCATCATTTGAGGGAGAAGGAGACGGGGACGGATAAGAGTACCGGTACTGGAAATGGGGAAACAAGACACTCGTGGCATGATGACATGCTGCTGCTCGGAGTCGAAGACGGAAACAAAAAACATGACTTTCGCAATGGCAATTCGAAATTCGAAATCGACCTCCTGCCCGAACAAGTAGAAGATCATTTCGACTCCCTCTCTCCTATAAACGACATGCTTTATATCGCTAGACCTTGGTATGTCACCTCTTCCCATCTCTCTATATTCTCTCATACACAGAAAATGAAATTCCCCATCTACCAACCTGTCCCCAGAGTTCATTCCTTATTCTAAACGCACACGTCCCAGAACTAACACATACAGGTGGATCCTCGAAATCCTCCCCATAAAAGTAAAGATCCTCCAACCTCAACCTCAACTCCTCTCCGATCACCAAACCACTCCCGCAGAGGAACAGGAATGGAAATGGAGAAAAGCAATCCGCATGAACCTCGGCCGGTACAGATGCGTCGAGGAGCCGGAGCCGAACATGCATTGGACGGTACAGTGGAGGATGGATGGTGAGTGTGCTGTCGCTGGTACTGAGCAGGGAAAGGGACAAGAGGAGGAGAAATATCGGATAAAGACGAGGGTTGGGAAGGAGACGGTTTGGAAGTGCGTCGCTTGATTTTTGATGTTTGGTTTGGGATTTGGGATTGGGGATGAGGACGAAAGGTGTTAGTGGTAAGTGGTAGATGATATGCTTCTTTTCACCTTTTGCATACCCCACGCTTATATACATATATAGATAGAGATTAATACCAACTCCACAGATCAAATCATATTAAATCAAGGGATACCATCACGTGCCATGGCCCCGAGACTAGGTACCTAGGTAGTTCTCCAGATTGTCCAGCCGTGTACTGTACAAAGGCACTAATAGTAATCTCGAATGCCTTCTCACATCAATTTCCAAGACGTTTTTGAACATGAAGAGGAGGAGAACCATGAAGTGGAGTCGAGAGAGGAGGAGTCGAGAGAAGAGGAAGGAAAGGAAACCTCACCAAGAATACTATTTACCTATTAATCGACACACCTAGGTCCTAGAATAGGAACCCAGCACCGCACTCCTCGAACCAGCCGCAGAACCACCCAACGCCACAACCAAAATCGCCATCCCTCTAGTCGTCAAATTCGGAACCAGAACCAACCCCAACCACCTGCCTCTGCAAATAAAACAATTACTCCGTCTTCGGGCTCCTACCCGACACCTCGCACACCCCTGCCTCCATTCATTCCTAGCTAGAAAGCTCTGATGGTAACTGGCTAGCTAGTCCTTGAATTGTTTCGAGGAAATGCGAGACTGGAGGATTTCGTGACTCGAGAGGGAGAGAAAGTTGAGAGAGCGGAGGTAGCGTGAGGTGAGTTGAGGAGGTAGGTTGTTGAATGCGGAGGAGGGAAGGTGAGGATTATGTACGCGGAGGAGGAAGTGACGAGGAGTGTTTCTGCGAGGGCGGCGAAGAGATCTGAATGTGGATTATACATCTACGGAGGGGTTGGTGGGGTAGGTGGGTAGGTGTCCCTTGGTGAGTGCTGCCGTTTCTAAAGACGACGAGGACCTGATTATCTAGAGATAGATACTCAGCTACACATAACTCAGCCTTTCCTTCTCAGAAAGGGAGTGGAAAGGAAGAGATCAGTACTTACTAGCACGGGCCTTCCAAATCACCGTTGGACCCAGCTTCTTGAACGACCCCTCATTCCCGGATAGTCGATCCACAACAATCATCTTCGTCTTCTTATCAAGTCCACTCAAAGCATCATCAAACGCAAAAATATCAGCCTGTAAATAAACAGTTCTGGCGAGCGCCATTCTCAGTTTCTGGCTCCTGCTCAAGGCCGTTCCTAGGCTCTCAACAACCGTCTGATCGCCCGCTGGCAGAGTCGAGAAATCGAATTCCAAAACACATGCTTCTAATATTGTTTTGTACTATATCTCGTCAAAGCTCTCATCAGCTCGACGTCCGCGTAGGATATCTTGCATAGTGCTATTTGGAGGCTAGGCGGATTGTGACCACTATGCGATGTTCTTGCTTCTAGTGAGGATTGTTCTTGAAGCTCGCCGAGGATAGTTTTTGAGAGGGCGGATTTTCCTGAACCGATTGGGCCGGTAGTTATAGTGAGCTTTCTTTTTGGGAATTTGGATGTCAAGGTCTTCGAGGACCGGAGCAGAAGCTTTGTCGGGTCTGATGGTAGCGCTGTCTCTGACTACCATCTAGTGCTTCAAACTCGCCTAGATTGCTGAAAGGTTCGTCTGAGTTGAAGCCATTCGCCGTCTCAAGATTACCTATCTTACTAAGCAGTAATCTTTCGTCGCACATTGGCTCAGCCAACAGAGATATCTGAACTCGATTGAAGCATCCAACAATCGAGGCGGTATTTGGTATTGTACATAGTAGTCGGGATGCCGGTTGCGAAACCAAAATGATGAGCGCAAGATTCGTGTACGCTTTTGTGGTGTTGAGGGAGTTTTCTCTAAGGTTTGCTTGTATGGTGTATACTGCGAACCTCATCGCCGCACAAAAGACCATGGAGTATTCGCTTTGTTGTCAGAAATACAGAACACTTTGAAGAGAGGGGTTCGGAGGCATACCGATCACACTCATCCACAGCTTGACTTACGTTCACTTCTCCATCAATTTTGTCTCTTTGCATCTTCTTGCAATGAAGAGCTCATGATCTCTAAACCAATCATCTTGATCCCCTTCATCTGGCTGAGCACTGAACCCGTCATCGCAACCCATTTCTGCGTTGCATCTACTCGTTTTCATCGTTTGTCACCGGTCAACCTCGTAATCACTGGCGATCCGACAGATGATACTGGTACTCATCAGTTTTATCTTTCGCCTTGCAATTTGACTCACGTCCAACGACCAAAACAAAAAGAACTGAGCCCCATCCTAGCTGTCTCGCCAGCAACAGAATGCCTATCGCAATCTCAAGTGGTAGAGACCAGCATTCATTGAGCTCTTCGAGACGATAGGAGCTGCGGTCTACATCTGTGCTCATGAGCGTCACTGCAGCGGATTATTTGTATGCGTTCTCGTGGAGGGTCAGGGACCGGTCGTAGATCAGGGAGAAGGTAGCGGAGCAGAAAGTGGTAATGAAGCGATAGAGGTTGTTATTTGCGTGTACGAAAGAAAGCTGCGTCGGGGCAGTGGGATGGGACTCTGGATAATAGCGGGTTGCGTACAGCGATATCGAGGTAGACGATGGCCGTGGCAGCCACCAGTTGGTAGGAGCTCCACCGGCTATCACCTTCCTTCTCATCTTTGATGAAATTTAGCACTTCGGTGATGAGGAATGGCTGCACGGAGATGTATCCGGTCAGACATAAGCGTGGGAAGATGACAGATGCATATTTCCAGCCCAAACTTCTCCAGCCCGCAATCACGAAAACGAATCGACCATTGGGTTTGCCTGCATAGCTCAATACTCGTAAATTGCCCAATCCAGGTGAGAGCACTCACATCGTCGATGCCATTTCTCCTTCAAACCCCATCCCAGGTTTTCAGACGTCAGCTGCCCATCTAGCGGGAACCGTTCATCTAGCTGCAGCGGTCTTCTCGACCCGCGGAGACACAGAGGGTTGATCCGCCCAAAGAAGCTACGATTAATGGCATCGCTGGTGTCCTCGGCAGACAGAGCTTGATGCTCCGCCTTAAAGCAAGATCGCTTGCTTTTCGACCCAACGATCAATCATCAAAAGAAGAAGCTCGATCGTCACCGCGATAAGGCATATGAAAGTATTGGATATCCGGCCTTGTAATTGCGCACGCGATATGAGTGGATAAGGTCGAGCGGAATGGAGTGGAAGAGGTATATTTCCAGGATTGTAGAAGCTCGGAGAGAATGCTTGTGCTCGGACTGAGATGTGACGATGATGCAGAATGCCACGAGGATCTTAAGAGTGGCTTGTATAGAGATCAAGGAGGTGAAGTCTCTACCCGACAGTCCCCGGGTACGTGGCAGCGATGAAGCTAAATTCGCTAAGCATGAGAAGGATGCCAAGAGACTGTGGGGGAGGTAGAAATCAGGGGGCGAGTCCGTGGGGGAGGAGCGGACTTCCTGGCCAAACGAGGCGTGCGGGATGGGGGATCGTCTTGATGCTCTGCTGTCGTAGGAAGAACATCCTCAACGGTGCGAAGACTGTGAATGATAAGAAAAGAAGAAGTAATGCAGCATCCATCCCTTCTAACCTTTCGAAGACGGGCCAACCCTAGACGCTACCAGCCGCTGAGAGCGCCGAAGGCAAGACGCTCTGAACGTTTGCTAGGATATCCATTATCCTGGGCTTTTCGTCTTCACCTTCTTTTCACACCGATGTCGCGACTCACGATCGCGATGCGACGTCTTCGGACGCCCAAAGCGGCGACACGAGATCTCTGCGATGTCCTGGCGCGGCCGCACAAGGTTTAAGCTCCTGCCGGGTGTGAGTCAGAAATGCAGGGGTACGACAGCTGGGAGAAGATGCAGAACTGGTGTGGAGGCTTGCATACAGATCATCCCGAGCTCGTAAAAGATGCTGCTGCTGGGACTCGGTATCCCTGAATGCAACCCTGCATCCGTGGAGTCGGTGTAGAAAAGGAGAAGAGTGGAAAATTTGAGAGTCGTCCACTGTAAGTTGGGGAACAATGAGCTGGTAGAGAAAAACCAGAACAATGTTATAGACAGTATTTACTATGTAAGGGAAGAGGAAGGGAGATAGCGTAGAGGACCGTCAAAGATGGAAGCGAGATCTTACTTGCTCACATGACTTGGTGGGTGCATATGAGGATATGTAGTTATGGAGGATATTGGAGCAGATTGTCAAGTTCTTCATTGTGCAATTTCCAGGGAATCAAAAGAATACATCTCTCGGAGATAGCAAAGACCAGAACAGAGACACAGAGAAATTATTCACCGCCCTCAAAAAGGAAGTCCTGCACCAAGAACATCAATACTAAGTACGCTCAGCCCAATAAATAGCGATCGGGAAGAAAATTGCTTACATATCCAATCCCCATATCGAATCATCGCCCGGCTCTCCTCCATACCACGTGAAGTCCTTGGGCTCGGTCTCCTTTGTCTCCTCTTTCACTCTCTCCACGAAAATGACTTTGACATCGCCTTCCCATCCATCTTTTCTGGCCTTTCTCCGAGAAGGACTATTCAAAGCAGTTTCGAGATTGGAGCAGAAGATGAGCTTGGCGTCCCGAGAAACAGCATCGTCTTCGATCTCCAACTCAAACCATCTCAGACTCGTCAATTTCAGTAACCCACCAACAACCCATTCGCGCTCCACATCCAAGATACATATTTTCTCCGAACCAGTCGCTTTTCCACCTTCTCCATTCCATCCAGACGTCCCATCAATCTCCTCCTTCCAATCCGAAAACACGCTCCCTTTCAGACCCAACCTCAATCCCCAAACCCCATTCCAAAGCCTACATAACTCTCTCCACTCGCCCACACCCTTCCCTTCCTTCCCACCAAACCCACCTGTACTAGTGGCCGTGCTTTGACCACCAATCCCACCACCAAGTCTCTCCATCCCTCCCACCCAGAGATCTCGTCCAAGAACTTCAACACCAACATATCGTATCGCATCACTCTGCCACGGCCGAAGAGCTCTCGTAAACTGTCGCGCAGCATAAACTCCGCTCCAAAACCAATTCACGAACGTGAAAGTATTTCTCTCCCAAGGAATCATCTTCGTCTCATCGAAAACTTGTTTGCAGCTGAGCAATAACGCTGTTGGGATTTTGCCCCGCACGTGAGGAGGGAACGTGATCCCGGTTGCGAGGGTAGTGGGTGGAGACATAGGATAGAGCGAGTTAATGAGTTGCGGTTCTGGTTCTCCAAATTCTTGTTTCGTAAGGATAGTCTTAGTTTTGTTGATATGTTCTCGGTCTCGCCCATCTCCATCTTCTGTTCTTTTGGTCAGAATAGTTCTGGTTATTGGGTCGCCGGATAGGGACGTACTGGGCAAAGAGATGGCGGCTGGTCGGAACATGGTGGTGTGGAATTGCTCCGAGTTCATCTTGGAAAAGTTGACGGGTGCAGTCAAGGGAGCGAGATGGGCGTGTTGGATTGGATTGGAGACCAGGACGTAGTGGTATATTTGCAGGCGAATCTCAAATGGGATGGTTAGGAAGGTGGAGCGCGGTGCCTTTTCGAGGGGAGTTATAGATGTCGTTGTCTCAGGCATTTCTTGTGGTCGCGGTGATGGATCGCGAGCGACTGGGTGATATCCGAAAGCAGGTGGTGTTCGTGGAATAGTGGGACGAGATTGCCTTGATTCCACCGCTGTCGAGGAATAACCTGGTGGAAACGATAGATCAGGAGGGCTTCTGGTTGGCGTCTTGCTAGTTCTCATTCCCATAGTCGAAGACATGTCCAAACATTTAAAAAGTTTGAAAGGATATAATTCTTGGGTGAAGAAGAGACCTTGACGATCTGCGAGTCAGTGACAGGGTATCGGTATCAATCTGCAGAAGACACTCGTCATTCAAGCAAAGAGTTACACAGAAAACTTGCAAAGATAAGGGATCAAAATAAACGCGTAAGCTTTCAGGGAGGTGGGAATTTCAAAAGTTTTAAGTACTCAATTGTATGGAGGTACCTTGAATTTGCTTTTGAGACTGAGTAAATCTAGCCGTCCTCAGCCGCAGAGTCGTCTCATGTCAGCTCGCCACGGGGAGCGCCAATCACTGCTTACCCCGCTGACTGTACACTCCGAAGGCTGACTTGGTGGTCGAACCTCACGGTCTTATTGATCAGATTTCCACCATTTCTCCAATCTGGCAGTTTTGGCTGGCGGAACTCGCTAGATCAAGGGTGGCGAGACCTCACTGATCTGGGTAAAGTGTGTAAAAACTCAATGTTTATGGATACTCGATGTTCAAAAGTTTTCGCAGGTGACCGAGTCGCCGACATTCAAGATAGCCCGCTTAGGCTATCGGTAGCTTGGAGGGTACGTGATGCTGATATCAGATCTCCTCAAATGATTTGACACGAAATCTAGTTCCTGCATGCTGGGAAACTTTCTCTCTTCATTTCGGGTTCGCGATGAACGTAAAGGACCGCCGTAAGGTGCGACATCCGACAAAGAGGCCAGTACGTTTCGGCGTTGAGGGTAATCATCTGCGTCCACTGGGGTTGTGATCCATGATTACTCCAGTTGTCGCAAACCTCAAAATGTCCTCTACGCTTCTCGTCTTCCCACTAACTTCCTTCTTGACCTCTCCCAAGCTATATTCGACTTGGCCTAAACTTGTCCTCCGAGCGCTTGTGACTGCAACTTCAGCATCTTCCATGTCTTCGTCCTCGTCATCTCCGACGCTGTCGTCTTCGTCGAATTTCCTCTTCAGACCGGTGTTGACATTCTCGATTCCCAGCTCCCGCTCCTCCGCCGTGTAATCGTCTCCTGCTTCTTCCTTTACATATTCTTCCACCCGTGTCTTGATCCAGCTTCTTGTCCAGTCCAAGAACTCATCGTTGTCTTTGTCACCAGTGGCCTCAGTCTGCTGTATTGCACGCCCTTCTTCAACCCAAGTTTCGACTTGTGGCTCCAGCTTCTTCCGTAAGAGTTGGGTGAGTAGAGCTTCTTGTGTGCGCCCCGGGTAACTCGTAGATGGAAAGACGACCATCCGATTGAGGAGGTCCGAGTGCTTCGAAAGATGGGCGGCGAGGCTATCTAGATTGCCCGCGAGGATTCTGGAGGAGCTCTGTAGGGAAGACCTGTCGCAAGAGCTGTTAGCAGCTGCGCGCAAGACCATCAGACTCGGACTGCATCAGACTCGGACTGCGGGTTTCTGGTGGGAGATTGCTTGGACAGAGGTGATGGATATGTGCGGAGGACAACATTTGCCTGCATACCATTGGGGGAGCGGATTGCTTCGCAGGACGTCGGTCTTGAGAGACGCAATGTTATTCGTGAGCTGGAAGAGCCTCTGTCGCGTCGACTCGAGCGCCTTGACATCCTCCTGGGTCACTGCAGCTTGGGCCATAGCTGATTCGACAGATTGACGCGCTGCTCGAATCCGTGGAGGTACCTGCGAAAGGCAGTGCTGGCACTGGTGGTGTTTGTGTCTGTGTAAGGATGAAGTGGTGGGGGGGAGGGGGAAAACGTGGGCGGTATTTTTAGAGCTTCAGGGCAGGGCACAAACCACCGCCAGCACGCGAGATTTAGCCGTAGCGATTATGACTATGCCCCCAGCCGGAGCCCAACGTCGACGACGTCTCTCTTCCTCTCTCTCTCCCTCTCTCCCTCTCTCCCCCCTTTTCTCTTCGGAATCGTCCCGAGACCCCAATTCTTCGTACAGTATTATACTTTGCCCGTCTGCTATGCGTCGGGACGCCGGCTGTGATGCGATGCTTCTTCAAGGAAGGGCAGCGCGTTCCGACGGAGTGCCATCTCAAGTGGGATCCGGCGCCGTTGGTGGCCGTCTAGTCTGGGCTGCATATAAAGGCGGATGCTATTGCATGGGCGGCACAGGAACGCTGCCCCGAGAAGCAGGAAGCAGACGCCTCGTTTCTTCAGCGGCCACTTGTTGGGCCACTTGCTGGACCACTTGCTGATCCGTACATATTCTTATTTCCATCGTCGTCGTTCGTCGTTCCTTGCTGCCTTCGGAAGATGCTCGATGGTCCCATTTATCCGCCCATGGCGCCGCGAGCGTCGGGGGGGTCAGGTCAGACCTCAGACGGTCTCCCGCGCAGTGCGTCGTCTCTCCCGAGCCATCATCTCATCTCGCATGCTCGACGTCGATGAGTCGTCCCGGGTGCTCGGAAGCTCTTCCAGCTCGTTGCCGCTTTCTCGAAGGCTCACAGGTTCGCGGCTGCGAGGGCACAGGCGTCACCGTTCCAGCAGGAAAACGTTGTGACGGTGAGCATCTGTGCGTGCTAGCTTTATCGTCCTGCAGCAGTCTCCGCTTCTGGATAGACTGGTTCGACCGATGAAGCGGCGTGGCGCCGATCCCAATTCCCATCATTCCCAGCGAGCGAGAGCAGCGAGCAGCGAGCAGCGTGAGCGCGCAGGCGAAGGCAAAGGCGGAGGCGAAGGGCATTGACCTGGCGGCTATCCCCAATGCTGCTGCTGCGTCTGCTTCTGTCATTTCTTGAGAACTGATACTTCGTCTGCCGTCTGTCGCAGCAGCCCCGACTCGAGTCGAACGACAATACCGGCAGCGGACATCCTCGAGGACGCATCTTTCCGACGCTCTCGCCTTGAACAGCGGATGCTGCTCCGTACACCTCCACTTCACCGCCGAGCGTCCTCGACCAACCTTGACCTCTTCTCACAACTCTCACACCTCTCACACCTCTCATACCTCTCACGCCTCTCACAGTCGTACGATGGCCTCGCTCTAACCCAATCCATTGACGTCGTCCTTCAACATCCCTTCCCGAGAGAATGACTGGTCTCAAGAGGCTGAAATTCTGCATCAACTGCCGGCGGGGAACTGCTCCCTTGCCTTCCATGTTCCCTGTTCAATCGGGCGCACAGATTGAAACCGTCCTACCGGTCACACCAAAAAGTGAGGCTGCGTGCTGCCAAATCCGATCGTCATCAGAACGTTGACCTGATGACTGAAAACGACTACTTGCATACTATATATAGGTTTGTTGGAATTCTATTCGTCTGCCACGTGTCCGTCCAATCAATACTGCCCGTCGGAGGATTATGTCTTACTTAATACATCAAGTTATTCTGGCCAGCTGATTCTGCTTCGCCTTCCAACATTTCTGCATCCGATTTTGTCGTGTGCTGCCTTGCTGTAATTTTGTCTGCCTTGCTTCGCTTCCTGGTTTGCTTTTCCTTCCGAAGATGGTCAACAGCAGTGACTGCTCTCCTACCTTCGAGAAACTCATGTTGGTCGAAAGTACGCGTGAATTAAGATCAATGATTAGGATGCATTCTTCTGTATTTAACTCTCCTCGCCACTATCACTCTCCTACCATTACTCGCCAACCAATCCATCGAATACGTGCAGCCACATATCCACCAACATCAACCATCGGCTCGAATCCGTTCTTCTTCTCCTCATTAAGTGGCATGGATCATGTCCTTGAGCCCGAAAGCGATTGCAGTTCGACGACATCAAATCCAGAAGCGGAGAAAATTGAGCGCAATAGCCTCTATCTCACGTTCAATGCTCCACAGGTGGACGAATATGTAGGTACCGCCTTCGCTCCCACCAGTTCATCCCTCGGCTTCATCCTGTGCCTCTGGCGCCTTGCCTTGAGCTCTTTGTCAGCTGCAGAATTCTACATCCTAGATCCTTGATCATTTATTGCATTAGTGTTAATTGCCAAGGCTAACGTTCGCCCAGCACCGCGGGATCTTTCTCACACATCCACCACTACCAACTATCCCCGATCCTCGCTTCTCTGGAACTCTCTTCCACGCCTCCTACACATCTCCAGAGCCATCCGATTCTTCTCTTCCGTCTGAATGGGTTCTTGACCAACGAGTCGTCAGAGACGTCTCCACGTCCCATTCTCTCGTCCTTCTCTACCGCATCGGGACCCTCGACAGCACGCATTCAAGCGTCGAGGAGAAATTCCAAGCTATCCGATGCGTTCTCGAAGACGTGCCGCTAGGAAGAGAAAACCGCGAGAGAAGGGTCGGTCCACTGAAAGAAGGAGAAGGCAATCAGGTGCTTGATGGCTACGACTGCGTAATCTGGACACGCGATGCTCTTGCAGCCCTCGCGGAGGCTGGATTGGTGGATCTGAATGGGAATTCTGTCGGTACGTTGTTCTCCTCCAGGATCTCCCATGGGAGTGGAAACACTCGGCTCGGCCCGGCCCGGGACTAGGACCAGGACCCTTCCAATGCTAACATTGTCACAGACACCATCATTGCCGAATCGCGCGCCCTCGCTGGTCCCAAAGACGCGAAAACGATGGTCGGTGTCGACTTCGGTGGCTTCAGGGTTGTCAATTGACACCTAGCTGCATCTACGTCTTTTTTGCTACCTCACCTTGCTTGTGAGGCAGGCCTGTACGGTGGACTCATTTCGAACGCCTTCGACTTCAACGGATTTTTTTCTTCTATTATACTATATATCATTAAATTGCTTCTCGGCGGCACTGTGACACTAGGGTATGACTAAGGCGTTCTCTCTCTCTCTCTCTTTGGCAGGAAATCATCGGGTTGGAAGCCAAAAAGAATTTGTTTTTTGATCGGGAATTTACGTTGGATACAGTATAGCACAACACAACATGTTTGATGGATATCGAGGCATAGGGCGAACACACGAGCTCCCTATGCAAGGATCTGATGGGTGGGACTGGCTCCTGCTTTCGATGTGTGCGTGCGTGCATTGCATTGTTTTAGCGATGGCATCTGCATCTGCATCGGGAGCGATGGACTTTGGCATTTGGGATGGATGGGGTATATGATTAGGATGGGATAGATGGGACGTTCTTTGATAGACATGGAATAGGGCATGGTTTACAGGAAACAAGTTATGATGGAAATGGGCTCTGATGGGAACACGTTTTGATGGAAATGAGCTTTGACCAAAATGGATTCTGATGGAAATGGGGTTTTATGAACTCTGAGTATAGGATATGGGATCAACACGTTTGGTTCGTCGAGAACAATATATTTATACGCTTTGCTTGTCAGAAGCTTTACCCTCCTCACCCATTATCGAGCTATATGCAAATAATGTTTCTCGCAGATCTCCCAAGTTAGTCTATTTCAGAAAAATGTACATTTTTCATTCTCGAAGTCAGCCTAAACATGTTCTTTTCTTTTCTTTTCTTCAACCTATTTCCAAAGTACTGTATTGCTGAGTAAGCCCATGCTTACCACATCCATCTCAAACCTTACTTACCTCGGGCTACTCTAGAACAGCCACAAGTAGCCACAAGTAGCCACAAGTAGCACAGCCGACTCACAGCACGGCACGGCACGGCAGACAAGATTCATCTCCTACGCTTACCTTCGGAAGGAAACCAAAAACAAACTCAGACAAGCTTCTTCTGATTGCACGCCTCTCCGAGCTGCATCCTGTCAAGAGTCTAGACCGATCTCAAAATCAAAAGGGAGACGAAGAGAGAGTGAATACGTGGTCTAGAAGGGCCTATGGAGGAACCGTGCATGTGGGGCTGCGGTACGGAGAGTCGATTGTGGCCTGGCCGGCAGTGTTTGGGAGTGGGAAAAGGGGTTCCCCGTTCCGTCGCAGGGGTGACGGTTCGATTGTGGGAAGTGGAAGTGGGGGTTGGGGTTGGTTGGCTTGTGTGGGGGCGACGATGGTGGTGCTGCGTTGTGGGCTGGTACGTACCGACGGTGCCACTGGTTTTAGTATTTGGAGTTGATGTCTTTTGCGCTGAGTGCGACTTGGTATTTGCGTTGGGCAGGGGAAGGTGATGTTGGTCTTGTAGATATGTGTGTTTATAGAAGTCCCCTAAGGTTGAACTTTCATTCCATGTCTCAAGCTCGCTTTGGCGTCTCGAGTTTCTCGGAGGAAGCTGGACTGCACTCGTATGTGGTGCAGCGTCTTGGAGAAGCATATCAGAAGGTCATATCGGCCCACGCCATACAAGAATCCTGGGTGTGAACTCACCTCCGGGACAGACAGGGAACCGAGTAAGATTTGATGGCAACCGTCCGGATGCAATCGTCCTTTCGGGCTTCCCAATCGGGTCTGCTTATGCTGAATTTCTTGATTGGACCGCATATCAGCACTTGATCGAGGTCTCGGAAGAGCTCACGACGAGCTCTTGGGACTTCAGACATCAATCGGTTATGAACAGACTCAAAAAGAACCATACTTTGCCGACCTGCGGAGAAACACCTAGTATCAAGTTAAGTCGTCCTCACGTGATGTCGGTACAAACACAGACAGAATATGACAATTTCTATGTGATTGTCTTCCGTATCGAAGCATCTTTGGAGTATAGCGATATAGGGGAATATCATGTGGATGAAGTCCAAAGGCGATTTGAGAAAGTGGAGAGACTATACTGGGCTGACCATGCCGATTCAGAATCAAAATGTCGTGGTGTAAGTGGCTCGCTTTGGACTCCACAAAACATCAAAGAATCAGAAATGGCTTGATCAGTAAGATTCGGGATGGGATCACTTTCAATATAGGTCGGGATGTCCGGGGAATTACTAGAAACAGCACACGGATGAGTAGAAACAGGCAGAGCGGAATAAAGAGATATTTAATACCGGTAGAGAAGACAAAATTGTAATAACGTCTCAGCAGAATAGCCTTTTTCATCGCAGTCTATAATGGGATTCGTGAAACATGATATCTTTTTACCATGTTCAACTCCAGGTGACTGGGTTAGTCATTACCTGTAGAAGACGGAGCTATCTGCAAGGTCACCTAGAAGATGCGCTTGCATCCTATGACTAGAATAATCTATGTTCTCTCATTTCAGCAGGAGCTGGCTATGGTGGCCCACTGAAGAGGATCTCAAGGTCCAGAGGTAAAATGCTTCGGTACTTGCCAAATTTGAACATACGTGGCGTTAAGTGTGAGCGAATGATAGCCTTCATATTCGCTTGAATGTGATTCGTGAAGGAGTCGAACATGGCACGGGATTTGCAGAATTTACCGCGCGTAATCATGTGACGATTTTTTTGCATCTACAGAGCAATGGAGTACCACAAAGTTGAAGTCAATGGCAGACGCTACATTGGCCATGTTAGCATTTGTCCTTGATGAGGGAATGGAAACTTTCTACTTCGGTAGTCTCCCATCCACTCTATGCACGGCCTCCAGTCCACGTAGCAGCATTGCATCCAACACTCGCATCATCCTCCCAGAAGATTCTCTCGACCTCCCAATACGTCTTATAGAACCTCTCCATATCCTCCATTGTAACAGTCTCGGGCTTCATCTCCTCCAGGTCTCCTTGTAGACCCCTCCACATCTCCAAAGCCTTGCGTGAAAAGTGGTGGTTCATCTCGCGGAAGGAGTACTCGACACGAGGAGTCTGGCCGCAGAGTCGGCAGCGAGTGCGTTCGTTGAAGAGCTTGTTGTTCATCTCGATCATGTGGTTCCAGGAGTTGTGAAGGTAGTGCCGCAATTTGTTTTGGAGCCCCTCATCTTTGCTGTTGATACTGAGCTCGCGGAGATCTCGTTGCATCAGTTGTAGAGGATTGAAGGAGAGGCTGTAGGGAGAGGGGCGCTTCGGTTCGGTTCCAAGTCTGCCGATAGAGACTGGACTGCCGTTGGAGACATTGGCTTGATAAGATGGGGAGTTGACCGTGGGGCTGGACAGGCTAGATTGAAAGGGGGAGATCGAATTGCCGTTCGCCTGGTTCAGTTCATAAGAAGAAGAGCTGCCATTTGCAATGACAGGTTGTCTGAAGAAGGAGGTGTCGTTGACCATCCCGTGCTTGGAAAGAGAAGCACTAGCTCTTGTATTATTGGGCTGGTAGAGCGAGGATTTACCGTTCATGTTCCTGGGCGGGGTAGGAGAAGTATTGTTGTTTGGGGTACTGGGTCGACGGAAAGCGGCGGGCTCGCGAGGCGGATTCCACCTAGTTTGGCCCCAGGTCAAAGGAATCGCGGGCTCGATTGAGTGCATGCTGGGTGGAGGTTTCGATGGAAGACCATTAATGCCATCGTGTAACTTTTTTTGAACGAGAGGCGCCATTTTTGGGGGATAGTATCTTTGACGAGGTTTCGCCGCTCCGTGGATGAAGTCGAGGCGATGGTGATGGAGGCTTGCAGTTTTCCTGGCAACGTCTTGATAGTTTTAAAACATGATGACACGATGCTAATTAATAGTGAAAGCATAACGATGGAACGTGTGAAATTCGTAAGACAAGACTAGACATTCGATGGAAGTGTGCATCAAAGGAAAGTGCAACCTAACGCGCTTCGCTGTGGCAACTTTTCTTGCCTTCCAATTTTCAATTCAAGGATGCATTTACTGGAAGATTTGTTTGGCATAGGTTCATTGCGACATACTTACAGCGCACAACGTTGAAATTATGCATTTGAAGAAGCAATGCATCTCTGGCGTTGAAGAGGGATGAATGGTTTGAAGTCTGGGAGGATGTGATGTTACCATGATTACTAAGCAATGATAGGGCTGCAGCGGCACGTGGTGAACTTCCAAGGTTGTCTTGTTTTGGCTCAGCCTCATTGTGAATATCAACGACTTGTACATGGGCAACTTCTGTTTAACCTTCAATCTCGACCTAATCGTATGCCCGAATATCCACCTCCCATAGGATCCTCCCCTAGCAAAAAAAAACCCCCCCCGCTAGCACAACCAACCATCCCCTCCGCTTTCGAATCCCTCCCATTCGAGATCCGCGAACAGATATGGCTAGACACCTTCACCCCTCGATTGATATACCTCTACCCATACGAACGTTCCCCACCGCCTCAATATGACCCCAAGCGCGATAAAATCATCGATAGCAAGCGGAGTACATTCTCTATGCAATTCAACTACTCTGTCCACCACCCCTCTGACACCAGACGAAGCCTTCTCTGCCTATGCCTCCTTCGCATTTCCCGATCATCCAAAACCCAATGACGGAGATAGAGCAGAGCTGAAGTACGACCGTATCATGTGCACACGCGCTCTAGCCTACAAAAATGCGAATCCACCACCAGCACTATACGTTTGCCAGGAGAGCAGAGCTTTTGCGCTGAAGAGGGGATATGTATTGGCATTCAAGCGCGTGGACTACCGGCTGGAAGCGAAGGACAAGGAATATTGGCAGAGGCATAATTTGAGTGATAAGGGTGTTTGGGTTAATTTTATACGTGACCTGGTTATGTTCGATGTGTGGTACCGAGTCAGGGGGTATTTTAGATGCGCCTCTCAACAATCTCTGATCTCAACAAACAAATGGACGCCGGAGGCTGGGAAAACAATCAAACGATGAGCGTTGGGGGGAGCTCCAGCTATGATTTTGGCGACTTGGAGGTCAAAAGTGCCCATTCCTCCTAATCCTACATGGAGAGGGGATAATCGCACGTGAAAAGCTGCGGTGGTCATTGGCCCGGTTGGGAATCCCATGAGGCTGCAGCAGGACGGTATTGGAGCCTGATATCATTGGAAAAGTCGAAGCTTCCCGGTTGGATTTCGCCAGTGACCCGAGTGAAGGTCGTTCGTGGTGAACAGTGGCACACCTACTTTTAGTATAAGTAGAATTGTCTGCAAGATGAGTATGCTCCTGTATTTGTGTTATGCTCATTGCCCATGGGCAGCTCTATACGTTAAAATGAGGTATCGTGAAGAAGTCGAAGCAGCTTGATCCTGTCTCTCTTCACGAGGTTTCTCCAAGGTCGGACTTCATCATGTTTCGGTTCTCTGTCTTGATTGATCGCTGCTCCTTTTGTATATATATGCAGCTATGTTTAGATGTCTCGAACCCTCTGCCAGTTCTTTTCTTCGACGAAGTACCATATGCCATTGTTCTTACCAGCATGCAAGGCATTCGATTAGAAAATTGTTGATCTCTCAATATGTGTATCGCGCTGGCTATTGCTTTCAATTTCATGACATCGGAATGGCTTCGCACAAACTTGTTCGAGCACCTGAATGAAAACCTGTGTATGTACTCTTGGCTTCATGGCACCAGCGTAAGCACTTTTTTTTTATGTATCATCGAGCCCAATGATTTAACATGAACGGCATAACAAGACCAACTGTCGGGTTCGCTTTCAAAAGTGCCTGTCAAAGTCATGATTTGGTCTACAATTATTACGAGTAAAATTGCAACGTGTCCCTTCCTCTAATCGTCTTTCATGAACCTTTCAATGAGAGACAATCTCAATTTTTCGACGTACCCAAGTATGTGGCCGAATTGCCGACTGGAAGGCAGTCTAAACATGGTCGGCCGACGTACTGCGCCAAGCTCACAACGCTTTCACTTGATTGTGTCAGCATGTGGAATCATTCCAACATCTGCTTGCAAGACGCGATCCTGCATTTGATTCAACCGATATATTTTTTCCTTATTATGAGACGTATCTCGATAGGCGAGATATGGCTTGGCTTCTCTTCAATTGGCCTCTTTCTCCGGCTGAGCAGCATCTTGATATGGCTCCCTCGCGTCAGCTTGAGTAATCATCACAACTTTTACTTACAATAAGTAGTCTTTCGTTCCCTTTAAAAGAATACCTTTCTCTTCCAAACAGTGCTTAGATGTCATCCGATCCCTACCTTGCAAGGTTATTCTTGTTTTGCGAATTACCTTCGAGCTTTACTTCAAAATGTCTACGACAGTCTCAGCGCTAGGACTCGCCTTGCTCGCATATGGCACATATTTGTTCTATGAAACCGTATGGCGGCTATATTTCAGTCCAATATCTCGGTTCCCAGGCCCCAAGCTTGCTGCCGTGACATTGTTGTACGAGTTGTGGTACGATTTAGTGAAAGGCGGCCAGTACACTTTTAAAATTGCAGAGCTGCATGAAAAATATGGTCAATCAAATAGAACATCTATTTTATTTAAGCTTCCACTAAACTCTTCCAAAGGTCCCATCATTCGAATCAATCCATGGGAGATCCATGTCAACGACCCAGACTATTACGATGAGATCTATGCCGGAGCTGGAAAGAAGCGTGACAAATGGTGGTATCAATGTGTTCAGTTCGGGAACCCCGAGTGAGTAAATCCGGATGCTCTCTACATAATAAGAGACCGATCACGGTTCCCCTTACACCTCATCATTGTGTATCGTCGTTAATGTTTGTTAGCTCTGTATTAACAACCATTCCACACGACTTGCATCGTCTCCGCCGCGCCCCAATCCATAAGTTCTTCTCCAAGACCAGTGTAACTAAGCTAGAGCCTCGGGTCCAATCCACGGTCGACAAGCTTTGTGCCCGTCTCAAGAGTATACAAGCTGAGAAAAAACCACTAACGATCTCGCAAGCTTGGTATTGTGTCGCGATGGATATCATCACTGAGTATTCATTTGGAAAAAATGAGGACTATACTTCAAATGCGTCAGACTTTCACACTGCTATTGAGGATACCCTTGACAGTGCAACGAGGGCAGGAACTATCATCAAGCAGGTGCCTTGGATTCTGCCGTTGATGGAGAAGCTGCCGCGGTCTGTTATAAAAGTACTGAACCCTCCTATTCTTAGTTTACTTGATATACAAAAGGCGAGTCATCCTTCCTCCAAGGTACCGCCAGATCCATAGCTGATATTCCCAGGCAATGGAAGCCCAGGTCGAAGCCATCAAAAACAGCCTAGACTCAAGCCCCAAATATACCTCCCACCCTACCATATTCCACGAAATCCTGTCCACAAATGATCTTCCAGAGTCTGAGAAGACTGTTCACAGAGTCAAGCAAGAAGGTCAAGTTATCATTGCTGCAGGTGCTGAAACAACGGCGTTTACTCTTTCGGCGATCACATACCACGTGCTTTCGAACCAAGAAATCTACAGCAAGCTCAAAGAAGAGCTGAAGCCTGTCTTTGAGAACACAGCTGGAAGGCCGAAAGTGAAAGACCTGGAACATCTGCCGTACCTGAATGCTGTGATCTCGGAAGGCCTGAGACTGAGCTATGGGACTGCGACCCATCTTCAGAGAGTTGCGCCAGATCAAGAACTAAGATATGGGGACTGGATCATTCCCCGTGGCGTGAGTACCCATCCTTTGCTTCCTTCTGACACTTGACTTACATGGTCCTACAAGACTCCCGTGTCTATGACATGCTTCATACTTCATCATAATGAAACGATCTTTCCTTCGCCTAGATCCTTCTCTCCAGATCGCTGGCTCGAGAACCCGCGCCTGTCGAAATACCTTGTTAGTTTTAGCCGGGGCTCGAGAGGCTGTTTGGGAATCAATCTGGCTTGGGCAGAATTGTATTTGTGTATCAGTTATGTGTTTACGCAGTTCCCGGGCATGGAGTTGTGGGATACGACGGTCGAGGAGGTGGAACTTGCTGCGGATTATTTTCTTCCCAAGGCGAGTGGGAAGGGGGTCAAAGTCAGGTTGAACTGACGTTGGAGTAAGCATGGAACTATGTAAGCACCTAATATTGCACCATGTCTAAGGTTGTGCATTATTGTTTCGAACAGTGGGTCGTGATTGGCCATGAAGGACGATTTGCCTATTCAGATAAAAATCCAGGAAAACCATAACAGACAAAACCTGAACCACATCTACTTCTAAATATCTCCACCTCTCTCTCGTTTGACGTTCATGGTCCTTCCATATAATACTCATGCAGGAATCAGGTTCCAATTCTGGTTCTTGGCACCTCCTTGTTCGTGGCAGGGGTAACATATCACAGGCGTTCCATCCTCGTCATCTGTACCCTGGAGATCAATGCAGAGGTCCGTATCTTCCACATTCTGAAACTGCACACTCTTGTCCTTATTGAACACTATTGTAAACTTGACACCATCAGCATTGTTCGATCTAGAGAAGTGAGGCAGGTAAGCCTTACGAGCGAGTACCCATCAATAGCAACTTCTCCGCCAGTCAATTGTAAGTCACCATTCTCATCCGCATCTAGAAAATGCCCATAATAAGCTTGCGGAACATACATAACCTCATAGCCTACATAAAGGGGGGGGGTATGCTTGTTACTTGCCAGCAGGACACGAAGCAATAGCGCCAGTAGCAGAATTAATAATCAGAATCTGCTTATGAGCATCAGCAGCAACAATGTGCCAGATCTGATGAGCGTTATCCTGAACGGGATGACTGCAAGAATGTCAGCTCAACATAACTAATCGTTCAATCTCGTGCTCCAGAGGGTCAGCTTACTAGGCGTTGATCAATGTATCTGGACCTGGGTCCCCGAGGTAGAGATCAAGTGCGGTGCCCGTCACTTGATTCTCGATGTAGTATGCGCCGGGGCCCTGGTAAGATATCTTCTTTCGCAGATGATGCTGCTTAGGTTTGCGGTGTCTGATGGTTATTGCCAGTGCCTCTGTAACGAGGGGCAACATGAAGAGGGCGAGTTTGAGGAGATGCATTTTGATGGAGTTGATTTAAAATTTTGAAAGATAATGTCTCTGGTAGGGATTACGAGTTGGTAAGAAGAGAGAGGCATTTTCTTATATTAGTAGTATATTTCATTGTATTTTTGACTTCAATTTCTTCACAGTGTAGCTAATTTCCAGCCGAGACATTTAAATGTGGAGAGGTTATTCTTGTTGCAACATTGTATACATATCGTCCCTTAAATAAAAGGCCTTGTGTTCCAGTCTCAAAGAAAGTAAACGTGTGGCTCTACCCTTAGAGTCAAGTGAACAGGAGATCTGCCTCCCTTCAACCGAAGTAATGTGCACTTCTAGGTGGTACATACGTTCTGCAAATGCTAGTTTGATTAGAACTTGTATTTAGGTCAGACCATGTTCATGCAAAATGATGGCATTCTGTGACTGCTTCCCTCCTTTCGTGCTTCTAGGTTTGAGTACTTGGTGACTTGGTACACAATAGAAGCGAGATGAAGATGGGAAACTTGTGTTGCTGGGCACGATGTGGTACCCTGGCAAAGGTGACACGGCACTTTCGATTCCAGGCAATGCCGACCCTCCATGGATGGATTATTTTCAAAGTCAGAGTCTGTGATAATAATCCAAAACGCATCCAACAGTGAGGTATTATCACGTGGGTACTCTTGTAACAGTCCTTACCGCATAAAGTAGGGACGTCTCAGGTCTCCGGCTCAGGTCTGCAAGGTTCCGTATTTGCATCTAAAGAGAGAAGAAGTCTCTTAGAGGAAGAGCTATCCGAGTACAGTGGTGGGTTAGAGGCACGTGACCACCGTAACAACTCTTGACTATGAGAAAAACTCAAAAGATTTCGTGTAGAAGCCATTGCATCTAGTTTCAAGTTAATACGGAAATAATTTTTAAGGATGTAGAATCTATACCTCCGAAGTACAACAATATCAATATATGCAATAGCATTAGCAAAGTCACGGGACTAGGTTGCCTCCCACGTGTTCCTGTATCCGCCCCACTTTCAACTTCATTATCCTTTTAGCCAATCATTGTTACACACCGAAATTTTCCAAAATACCATTTTGTCACAAAACATCTCAACAACAGCGTTATCATAGAAACGAAATTAGAGGAGGCAAGTATACTTGTTTTCTTCAAAGCTTATCCACTTTGTCCTCGACAAACATGGATTCACCGTGGAGATTCGCGCAATACAGCCCCTCGGCAGCCTGTGAAATTGCGCCCCAAGTAGCCCTTGACGCCGATGTTTGTCATTTCAATCCCCCCACGCACCGGCGCTAGCTCAGATTCTCTCCCCTTTTCAGCTTCGCTAATTACCAAATCTAGCGATTTGCCGCCGAAAGCTCAGAAGTCATCAGCTACACCCACCTCCTGGCAACTCTGCCTTACGATCCAGAAACATGGCTCAACCGCAGCAACTGTCTCCGTCTCCTCGGATACCCGGAACTAGCTCTCGGCGACGCATATAAAGCCCGTCTCCTGGTCGAAGCTGGTCTTGAGCCACTGGATTCACTCACGACCCTTGGCAATGAAGTCCGGAAAGCATTCCGCAAGAGGACGTATGAGCAACATACCACTGACCCCGCGTGGATGAAATGGGCTGATGCAGTTTCTACGCCCGAATTGCTGGACCAAAAAGTCATCGAGATGTTGAAGAGGCTGGAGTTGCAGATTTGGACAGAGCTGATGGAGGGTCTCATGGTGGCGAACTGTTGTGGTAGTTATAAGCGCATGAGCGCTGAGGCCGTGGAGAGGTTTCCGGAAGACGCGTTCTTTCCGAGCGAGGTGTCGAATGCGGAGGCTTGGTACGCGCAACGGGAGACACTGTTGAATGTCGCGGTGGAGAAGGGGGAGATGGATGAGAGCCAGATGATGACTACGCTGTTGAATGGTGGTGTATACCCCACAGCGTACCCATTCATGACTGAAGATCTGTTGGTCAGAGATGAAGACGTCTTTGCGGGTATTGAAGAAGACTTTAGGAGAGTGTCATCGAATTGTATGGTGGTTAGGAGTACGATTCGCAACACGCCAGGTGAAGGAGGGAAGAGGGCAACCGTCGAAAAAGATTGCATTGGTGCGATTGCGACGAGGGACATAATTGCGGGGGAGACTATTCTGATTGACACTATGAGTTCCGGCTCCGTCGGGGTAGATGCTGATCCTGGCGGTTGTCCGACCTGTTGCGCAAGTCCTGTCAAGAACTTCTGGAATAGTTGCTGTTCTGTTCTTTATTGCTCCCAAGGCTGCGCCGATGTTGCCATTAAGACCTTCCATGGCCCTATCTGCGGAAAAGATTTCGACTATCTTTATACGGCTGCCAGGAAAGCGACTGAAACTACGGACTTCTCTCTTGACGCTCTTTTGTTGATGCGGGTTTTGGCGCTTACCCTCAAGGAAGGTGCTGAGCATCCATTGAAGAGTACAGTCCTTGTGAGAATTACGCCAGCTTACGGATTCAAACAGCCGAACCTGATAATCTTCAACTTTGAAGACCATATTCAGGTGCCGATTTCCATCCTCCAGACTCTAGGCATCGACATTTTCACCAATCCATTATACGACACATGGGTTCTACATACTATCAAATGCAGATTACAGAACAATAAACATGGCCAAACTTTGGGCGACTGGCCCGGAACGAGCATTAGCGGCCTATATAGTATGTTGAATCATAGCTGTAGTCCAAATGTGGATTGGAGACATGATAAAGCAAGTTCAGAGGTCACTATGTTTGCGATGAGGGATTGTAAGAAGGGAGAAGAGTTATGTATCAGTTACATTGGTGCTCAAGGAAATGAGATGACTCTCGAAAATAGACGAAAGAAATTGATGGGTTGGTTCGGCATGGCTTGTAGGTGTGGGAAGTGTACAGAAGAGGCTAATTTTTGAGAAGAGATAGATAGAAGTGTTTTTGGGCAAGCATTGCGTTAGATTGTGTCGTTCAGCCTGCTTTTTATAACCAAAGTCACTTGAGCTGACACTCTATACGCTCTGACTCTCAACCTTGTCTCTCTATGACCATCTCAGTCCTCGTTCACAACTCTCTATGCTGCAACACGGATGGGCAGCTCCTTCTTTTCCAGAGCCGCCTTCCTCGACGACGAAGCAGGATCATAGTACGGAGCTTCTCCCAGCGAGACCACCCGGTCGCCAACCCGGTCTTCCTTATAATCAAAAGTGGCTGTATGCCAGTTAGATCGATTATCCCAGATAGCTACATCGTTCTTGTTCCATTTGAACCGGACTTGATTGTCGTGGTTTTGAGACACCAACTAGGTGTCACGTCAGTATGGAAACCATGAGCCAAGAAAGCAGAGATGGCAAGGAGATCGTACGCTGAAGAGGTATCCAAGAATAAGATCCGATTCGTCCTTCGTGAGCTCTACAATACGCTTTGTGAAACCTTTATTCACAAAGACGCTCTTCCAACCCGTGACAGCTAATCTCCATGTCAGCTTCTGCAAATTTTCTGGGAACATATAAGACTTACGGTTTGTACGAATGACAGGATGAATAGCTTGGAGTTTACTGCCCTGATTCAACTCCGACCCTCTGACTTCCTCACGGAGAGGATAGCCTAACCGCTCCGCAATTCCATTGAAGAAGCTTGCATCGTGAATCGCAGTCAACCCCTCCAGATAAGCAGCCGTAGCTGGGGAAAGACGATCGTAGATCTCATATCCGGAAGCCCATAACTATAAGGAGTCTAAGTATCAATGTCTGATCTTATTCTCTCACATAATAACGCTCTCAATGTCGGAAAGTGAGGAAAGGAGGAAACTTACAGTATCTCCCCCAGTAGGAGGCAAAGTGTGAATCTTCAAGATGGCGTAATCGGACGGTACAGGCTCAAATGTGATATCAGCATGCCAGCTATTGCTAGCGAACTTGCTTGGTTCTGTTAGCGGGTCCACGACGGGAGCAGCACCTTTCTTCTGCTTGATGCTGCTAATGACGCTGATCTGGTCGCCGAGTTCGCTGTTGGCTTCGGTGATGGGATGGATGTGAAGACCTGATGACTCGGGCTTCGCAAGACATGATTAATAGATGAAATTACGAAGAAGCAGGGAGAGGTGCTCACACTGCCAGTGAAAGTGGATAGTTTCTCTCCAAGAGTAAGTAGCTCTTTCGTAGTCACATCTTGGTTCCTGAGGAAGACAACACCGCGCTCAGAGACTGTATTGACCCTCGGTCAGCAACATCTCGCAACCTACATCATTCATAGAGACCGAACATCACTTACCAGTGATAGCAAGATCCCGAATCAGTGTCTCGGAATCAGGAGAACTTAACAGCTGTTTGATTTGAAGGCTTGGGATTTCTCGGCCGATAGAAGGAGTTGAGTCGAGATGCTCATAGGAGTCAAGTGAGCCTGAGTAGGCAAAAGGTTGGGTTGCGCGAGGACGAGCCTTCTCGTTTCCGCCTCGAATGGACGGAGGTGGGGTGGAGGGTTGAGCAGATGGCATGATTGCGGAAATATTCACAGAGAAGACAAGGATTTGAGATGGAAATAAATACAGTACGTTACACAGAGGGGTGTGGGAATTTATATATTCTTGCGAAATCTGGGGTACACAGATGGTATGTCGACATGTAGACCTGGAATCGCATGGATATAGGATTAAATCCGCCAAAAGAAACCGTGTCGGCGACGACGCAATCGATGCCTTCGTTGTCGATTTCCACATGTGGACCAGTAGTATTTCCGTATTGGGAGCTTTAGACGATGGTGCAATACCTGCATCTTATGATGCATGCATAAGTCTTGACACGTGATCAAGTCACGTGGTATCTGACATATGGTTTGAAAGACATTCATTTCCGATTCTTAACGCAAATCAGAGTTAGCTTATTTGGCTCAAAAGATAATGCAATGGCAGACAGAGATTTAACGTCTGGTATGCGTCCTGGCGTCTTCGGCAAATCGCCTTGGCTCTTAAACCTCGCTCACAATACAGCTTCAGATGCGGCCAAACCTCGCCCACATATAGGAACCTTACGAAGCGATATTTTCTGGCTGAGAGATCTAAAGGTATGTCAAGAGAAGGGATTAACCTCGCTTATGATCTGAGAATAGGGGTGTGCTCGGCTGAGAACCTGCGAGTAATCCTTCCTCCTTTGCTTCTTTTCAAGAAATATCTGTTAATTAAGTGTTACAGATAGTGAAGAATGTATCTGAAAAGTCTTGCAGGTTGCGTTTAGATAACAGGAATAAGGAGCTGAACGCGGGCGCGTTTAGATAAGGCATTCAGCTCGGCAACTTTGTCCGCTCAAAAGTCGCGTATTTTTCGGGCTAACGCTACCTCCATAAAACACTTCAAGTCCTCTTCTCCTTATGCATCACTACACTCGATTTTTATCAATTACATTCCTGGGGCAGCCTGAAGTCGATATGGCGAAAGAAAACAGTCAACTCTCTCTTGCTGAGAAGTGGGGCGTCTTCTGGGTCTTTGGTTCTCTACGTAAGCTGAATCTTCTCTTTCTAATGCGCACCTGCTCTAGAGCACGAGCTAATTAGCAAACCCAGCATTCTCGCTCGGATATACGGTACTGCGCCAGTTACTCTTTCCTCCGAATGACTCCCCTGGCCTAGGTAGAAGCATTGCTACTACGTTCATGAAAGCGTTCTCTAGTTTGTCAATGAGACAGGCCAAGTACTCCTCCTTCTCACGTGACCCCTATCCCAGATCCTGACGGGCTATCAGAGGAATGCTACCAACGTCGTCTACCAGCAAGGTGGTAGAGAAACATTGCGTCCAGAACAAGTTAAAGCATGAGCTTGATCCTTTGCCACACAATGCAAAACTTCACTGGGTCGACTCCCGCCCTGCAAAAGGAGGCAAAGTGGTTCTGTACTTCTATGGAGGTGGCTACAACATAGCAGCAGACCCCAACCATATCGTTTTCGCGTCGAAATGTGCCTCAAAAGCCAATGCCGCACTGGCTATATTGGAATATACGCTTGCTCCGACTGCACATTTCCCCACCCAATTAATCCAGGCTACGGAAGCTCTAAAGCACATCCTCACCATCACCTCGCCTTCAAAAGTCATCATCGCAGGTGATTCTGCAGGAGCACATCTTACATTGAGCCTACTTTCTCACATCATGCATCCGTCGAGCCATATGGAGCCTTTACTTCTGTCTGAAAATCTGGGAGGAGTTTGCGCTATGTGTCCTATTGTGAGCTTCAATTACGACAGGAATAAGAGCTACGAATACAACGCAGATCGTGATTATCTATCCCTAAGGCAAATGAAGGAATTCATGGGGAATTTCAAACCGCCTGGACTCACAGACAAAGAAGCGTTGAAAGATCCAAGACTGTCACCCCTGGATGCGCCAAAGGGCTGGTGGGAGAATTGCCCTGTGGAAAGAATCATGCTTACGATGGGGGAATGGGAAGTATTCCTTGATGATTGCAAACTGTTTGGGAACAGATTGGAGGATGAAGCTGCATCGAAGACGAAGATTGATGTCGTCTTGGGGAGAAAGGAGGTTCATGGTGCTTGCGTTATGGATGCGTTTCTCGGGCTCGAGGATGGGGATTCTACAAAAGCTGTTTTGGCTTGGATGAGTAGTTGAATGCTCATGGTCTCGTGCAAGAGGTAGCCGCGAAAGCGTAGGTCTAGAACATCACGAGATCTTACAGATATTTCCGTCAACCGGATGTGAAGCGTTTTTGCAGCATTCGGATTCGAAAGCCGAGGGCAAACAAGCTTTTTCTCTCCGAAGCGTAAACTCTGGAAGCAAATCAGATTCAAAGTTGGGAATTCGGTTTCGTGAGGACGCGTGGATTGCCTCCGATGTAATATACTAATAGAGAAGACCAGCTTTGAGTTGACCAAGCACAGTTCAAGACTGAAAAGGGGGATAAAATTCAGAAATGTCTTAATTGTTTACGAGTAGCCAATTAACTCGTTGAAACCAATGTATTCTTGTGATCAGTTAACGAGAGCGACCCCTATTGGATGCTTGCAGACTCAAGGGGCGGGAGCTAAATTAGCGAATTCAGGGGCAAACGGAGATTAGTTCCTCCTCCCGAACTTCCAGTCATCTTCCTTCCATCTCACAGCCTTCTATTAATCTCCGACAACACCTTTAAAGACTCCTGCCTTGGTGTCTTGGCCCCCTTTTGCGCAATTGACGGATGTCACCTCAGGGGTCTCACGCAGAGACGGGTTCGTGCGCCACACTGTCAGTATCGAATACCACCCATGGAGGATCCTGATCGCGGTATGAAGCTGGTTTTAGAAGCTTAAATCAAGCTTCAATCGGTCCTTCGAACCCAAGATCCTACTTCGGTAATTGAATCGATAGTTCGATGATCCTCCACGATCTGAGCAGATCACTGGCATCAAAAACTTTGCCATAGCTGCCAGCATGTGGGTAAAGTCGACGTCCCAGAGTAATCCGAAATCCCAGCTCTTCGGTACGTAGCCAGTGGCTGACCGGACCGTTTCGGATGTCTCATATTGGAGAGAGATCTTTTGCATTGCGATTTGCTGCACGTTTTATGAGCCTCTCTGTCCTGGAGCTCTACCCCACCATGAGCTGAGCCAACAAGAAGCACGAACACCCTCCTAAAACTTTCACATCCCACTGGTGCCGATATCTGGGTCAGGCTACTTGATAGAAGGGTTCCTGTCTCATGCAAGGCATGGAAACCCTAGAACATCTACATGGCATGTTAGGCCGGTCATATGTCGGCGCTGCAGTTCGTCTGTCTGGGGCTAATCCTTCACCTGTCAGAATATCGGACGAAGCGCCCATTCTACCTCTTCCGGAAGTCTAGATCTTTTGTGTGTAAGAGTATTCGTGACCCTGGAATTACTGTCCGTCCAATGGCATGTTACATCTGCAATATGTTATCTCGCTCTTGGCGTCCTTTCTGTCCCAAGTAGGACAACTCTTGGTATATATCCTCGAGGTCCTGCCAAGCACTGATCCAGGAGACTCAAAAAAAGACTATCTTAGTCACCACAATCCTTTCTGACACATTTTCTTTGACAATTGCACGAGATATAGTCGTCAAGCTTTCGAAAGATTCATATCCTGCAGCGCATCACGTTCCTTAAAACTCAACTATACACTCCTTTAGCACATCAGCAATCATGACGACTCTCGACGATGTCCTCGCAATTCAAAAAACAAACAACATTCTTTACCCACCAACTATCGCCGGCCTTTCAACAGAATCCAAAGTGGAGACCGATGTTTCGTCTGGCACGTTAAGCATTGGTCTCTATAATTCCACTCCATCCAGTACAGTTTATGCTTATATCACTGGTCTTGCAATAAACAACAGCAGCGCTCTCTTTCTCCTGCAATCCGATGGACAGACAGCATATTACCCCACCAACCCATCAGCAGATGGCTCAGCTCTCTCCGCAAATTGTGCCATCGCGCTTGGAGCTCCAGGAACCACACGAACAGTCACAATACCATATATCGCAGGAGGACGTATTTGGTTCTGCGTGGGTAACACCCTCACATTTCTCCTGAATCCCAGCACAGCCGGACCAGGACTCGTTGAACCATCCGTCAGCAATACCTCAGATCCCAACTACAATCTCTCCTGGGATTTCTGCGAATTCACATACAACAGCTCCCAGCTTTACACCAACATCAGCTACGTGGATTTCGTCTGTCTCCCAATATCTCTTACCTTAACTTCAGCAACTGGCTCAACTCAACACGTCAGCGGTCTCCCATCCAACGGCCTTGACACAATCTGCAGCAACCTCACAGCGCAAAACGCGTCAGACGGAGCAGGCTGGAACCAACTCGTCATCACATGCAACGGCTCCAACCTGCGCGCCTTATCCCCTTCGAACGGAATAGTCTTCAATCCTAGCCTTTTCGAAAACTACTGGACCTCATACATCGACGCCGTCTGGTCTAAATATGTCTCCACTCCCCTCGTAGTCGATACCCAGACCTCCTGGGGCACTTTCTCCGCCTACACCTCCAACGACCGTACTTGCTTGGCTTTCGCTAACCTCGGCTCCTTCACTAAACCCTCTGCATCCGACATCTTCGGCGCCAACTCAGGGGCCTTCGCTCCTCAAGATACGAACACGGACCAGCTGCTGAACATCGGTGCAAGGCTCGATGCAGCGTTCAATAGAAGCACACTGATGATCGATACCAATCAGCCGGATAAAGAAGTGGTGAGCTCTTACTATGGGAATACAGTGACAAATCATTATGCGCGGATTGTACATGCGGCGAATTTGGATGGAAGGGGCTATTGCTTCCCGTATGATGATGTTACGCCTGATGGAGGAGTGGATCAAAGTGGGTTTGTGAGCGATGGGACGCCCGCAAGTTTACTCGTTACGGTGGGAGGCGGCAATGCTTATGCGAGGAGGGAGGTGGTGCAGTCTAAAGGCAAGGTCATGAAGAGGAGTTTGGGGTGGGAGGAGGATATCAAGACTCCAGTTATCGTTGAGGAAGAGAAGGAGAGGGATTTGGAGAAAGGAGTGCATGCGAAGTTGCTGAATGAACTTTCTTCTCCATCCGAACGAGGAAGGTTCAAGCTTCCTGCGATTGTGGAGCGAGTGCTGGGACCGCAACTTGCTGTAAGTTCTGCCATTCTTCTATATCTGACGTCTTGCTCATCGTCATGCAGAAACTTCAAGCATCGCCATTCTACATGCAACGCATCGCGCCGCTGATAGCTCTCATTAGCCAGCTGTTGATTTCTCTCCTCTCGCTATCAATACGCACTGTTGTCTCGCGAGTCTTCATCGTGATGTTCTTCCTACTCTTCTACTTTCTTGGTCTATTGCCTCGTAGTTCAAACGGTGAGACGCAGCGGGGAATTCTCGAGTCGGTGGCCATGGGAAATGGGAATGGGACGACTTTGCTGGGAAGTAGCGCGTGATGTATAAAAGTTTGGCATTTTCTTGAATATATTTGACTGAAATATGTTGTAATTATTGTATCCATATGTATGAATAGATGACTAGTTGAGGAATATATTATGTTTGGTTGGTTCTGAACTGTTGCGCTGACAGATGTCATCCCAACTATGCAGCGCGAAACTTCCTCGCCCCAAGAGTCAGCTGCACATTCCTTGCTTCATCCAGGACATCCATCAGTCCCATACCTGGCACTGCCATCATAGCCATCAAGTCAAGGTCCACAGGCTTCGGACTAGAACCGAAGTCCGACGAGAAGAGCGCTTCGACGAGGATAGGATCGGATTTTCGAAACACAATATCAGCGATTGCCTTATTGTCGGTTTTTATCAGATATGTGCCATGTCGCTGATGAGTCATGTTTAGATAGGCTACAATCCTGGCGTCATCTGCAGAAAGAGGGACTGCAAGGACGAGAGTTCCATTCAAACTCTCACGAGCGACAAAGATCTTGGAGGTATCAACGTGAGGGCAGACAGCCCATGCGTCAAAGTCCCAAGAAATTCCAGATTCTTGGCAAGAGATTGAGACTGAAAGAAACATATACTTCTCAAATTGTTCGGGGGCTGTAGAGGATATCTCTTTTAACAGATTTTGAAGCTTCTCATTCACGTCCAGGACTTCTCGACCATCAGCTGTCCCAGAAACCAAGTTTTTGAAATTCGAAAGGACCGAGACTTTGTGCATGCAAGACACTGGAGTCTGGACGACCGCTTTTTCGATCCCCTGCAAAGTAATATCACTAGAGCGGGGTAGTATAGTTGGTTGTCCCAACTGCTCTAGGCAATGCCGAAAATGAGTAATAGTATCCACCCGACCGACGAAAACTGGAGCCCCAAACATATATGCCCGACTGGCAAGATTGTTGTGCTTCATAGCAGCAGCATATCTCATGAACGTCAAGTCTGTCTCGCCTCCTTGACAAGTTGCGTGAAAATTGAATATTTGAATGCCAGCTTGGCGGAGAGCGGCGGTAACTTTTTGCAGCGCCAAGGAAAAAGCGTCGTCCTTGTTGTACTCGTATTGAATGTTGCACATGGAGGCCCAGCAATGCACTAAGTCTGCTTCGAATCTAGCTTTTCTTTTGCTAATGCTGATCGCACTGAGTACGAGACCAAGTAGTCGACGTAGATTTGGCTCTTTTTGGTCGTCATTAAAAATTTCGACGGATGTCCCACTAGAAATGGAATGCATTGGTGTTAAAGTAGTTCGTAGACGAAGCTCTGCCGGGTCTCCAATTTCGTCTGCAACCAGGAAGTCTTGAAAAGGAAAGTACATTCGAACAAAGTTGGGAGCATTCGAAACTTCCGCACGTATAGCGACCTCGGCAAGATAGATTGGCTTTGTTCCCTGACCTGGTCTCTGCCCATTTTGGACCCTCCAGTGCCCGATGATTGATGACGCAGAGACGTTCACGTTTTTGATGTTTTGCAGGCCTCCATGATTGGGAATTCCTTCCCATGCGATGTCTATCTCGGCGGCCATTGTCCATTCCTGAAATGTCCATGCTCTACTCCAGTAGTTCCATTTGCCAGTGTTCCCTTCCCATGTACAGATGAGTTTATTGTATTTCTGTGCGAGCTGATCTAGGGTTAATGAGGATGAAGTACTGGGCCCTTGACCCTGCCTCCCTGCAGGTAGTGCCATGCCAAATTCTTCCCTTCTTTTCACAATCTCGTCTGCCGTGATCGTCAACGTCTTCAACATCTCATAAGCCTCTTTATCCTCTGCAGGGAGCAACGCCGATACACTTCTTGCATCTCGATATATATGTCCCATGACGGCAATTTGCGCAGCTAAATCGTTTGGATCATCTTGATCAATGGATAGTGCATCAAGCCAAATCTTGCTTCCTCCTCGAACAAATTCCAGGATATTCCAGAGCTTAGCTACGTCTCTCATGGGTATGCTCTTGACGACAGAACAGTTTCGGCATATCAAATGGAGAGGTTCAGTGTTCTCCCATAAGTAAGACACAGCCTTGTATACCACTCCACGAGGCTGGCCGCAGAGGACGGTAACTGTTTTACCGTCTGGAAGTAGAAAGTCATACTGGTAGGCACATTTCCGGCAATACTGCACAAAAGTGTTTCGAAGTTCGATGTCGGACATGTTTTTGGGTGATCGTGTCCTCAAAAGTTTGGGTAAAGACCAAAGCCTCAGGGACGGCTTCACTGAAAGGCAGGTACTTGAAACGTTGATCACCTGATCGTAGCTCAGCCACAGAAAAAAGCAACGCCAGCCTCGAATCCGAAACACCTTCACCTCAGCTATCACAAAGTCGTCAGGCTTTCTTATCCCGTGCTATCTCCTTCATTCATATAAGAAGATTTAAATTACCATCTTCGCTGCGAACTCTGGCGTATGGCTATGGCCCCATATCAATATGCGCCTCTAAACGAGGAGGCTGGGCAGATTCGACTCTTGACTTTGCTTCCTGGGGGTTTTCATTCGAAGCCTCGTATCTTTATCAACACTGTTCCCTTCACGGTCGACCACCCTCTAGCTTTCGAAGCTTTATCATACACTTGGGGCTCAACGGAGAATCTAATTGACATCTTCGTTGGACCTCAAGATGTCACACTCTGAGTAACGCGGAACTTGGCTGAGGCATTGCCGTACTTTCGCCATCGTGACAAAGTTCGAGTACTCTGGATCGATGCGATTTGTATTGATCAGAGTAATCTCGAAGAACGCAGTCGTCAGATTGAAAGAATGGGCGATATCTATTCGTTAGCTCAAAGAGTCCTTATTTGGCTGGGTCCCGAGGGAAACGGTAGCACACGAGCTTTAAAAGTATTGAAGGAGCTCGCATCTTACATACATGTTGATTGGATATCCCGGACGATGGAGCCTTCAAGCCCGGAGGTCAACCCTCAATGGGCTGACTTCAGAATACCCCTCCCGTTCAAGTCCCTGGACTACGCCGTGCTGGATGCTCTGCTTCAGAGACCTTGGTTCGAGAGACTTTGGATATGGCAAGAAGCTCGACTTGCTAATTCCGATGCAATCTTAATGTGCGGGTTTGATGTGATCCCTTGGCAAGCTTTTGGACGGGCTATGTTCGGGATGGTTCGGAAGGATAAGGTCTGGAATAAGCAGGTGGCCCTGAACAAACGTTTTCCATTCATCAGTGGTTTAAGCGACAAGACGATCTATCTACCTTTTGACCAGTTGATACGATTCACATGTAGATCTAAATCCGCTGACCCAAGGGACAAGATTTATGCGCTTCTTAAAATACGAATCAGTGAAGAGAGGAGAGTTTTCATCAAGCCCGACTACTCCTAGAGCATTGGAGATGTCTATCAAGATCTAGTAATTCGCTATATCGAGGCACAGCAATACCTAGGAGTTCTTTCACTTTGTGATTTGGAAAAGAAGTTACCTGATGCGCCGTCATAGGTACCAGATTTTGCTTGCAGCTTTTCCCCTGAAGCGTTCCATTGGACGTTTGCTGCAGGGAATTCAAGGGGCAACGCTTATTATCTAGGATCTGGAATCCTTCGAGCGACAGGCGTCCTCTCCGCCACAGTCGATCATGCTATACGCGGAGGTAAACTTTGGCCCCGATTCCAATATTGGAGACGAAATCCGACGCCTGGCACCTTCTGATATATTGGAGGGAGAATATAAAACAGGCCAAAGCCGATTGACAGTATTCTGCTTAACGCTTTGTGCTGCATCCATATTGTATTATAAGGTGACTTTCAATCGGACAGAATCATTGTTGGAGGAGACGACGGAGTTTGTTCGAGCCTTGCTGGAAACACCGGCAACGAATGCGACAGGCGCTAAAAAGACTGCTTTAAACGGTCCCGGAAACTTTGAAAAAAGAGTTCGAGAAATGATTGCTGGACGGTCCTATTTCATGACTCGCGAGGGTTACATGGGCCTCGGCCCCCCTGGTGCAAGGAAAGAAGACATCATTTGCGTTTGCCTTGGAACAAGAGCACTACTAATGCTTCGGGCTTTGGATCACGGCGCGTACCAGGTTGTAGGGGAGTGCTTTGTTCTGGGCTTCATGGCAGGTGAAGCTTTACTTGGTACCCTCCCGAGGCAATATCGAGCGATTCCAAAGTACGTTCCTGAAATTGGCTGCTATTTGACAGCTTATCACAACAGGGAAACAAATAAGACAGAAACGGCAGATCCAAGACTGAAAGGACTTCCCATCCATGAGGGGCCAAACTTGAGAGCTTGCAGCTATGTCCGCCTTGACCAAAACCAGATTCGTTTTAAACGGGAAGCATTCGAAATACTAGGTGCGAAGCTTCAGGATTTTGACTTGGTATGAGCGGGCCCATGGAGTGGTTGAGGAAATCGCAGAAACTCAGAGCACCTTTTCGACCGAACTGGATAAAACTTGATATAAAGTATCTTAAATTACCACTACCACTCTCGGACCGTTTCGTTGAGAAAGACCATTCTTAACTATGGTAGACTCGATCACGATTCCGAGTCACGTGGCTCATCACACCTTCCCTCACTTGAGCACAGCAAGGCTCATCGATAACCATAAAAACAAGCATAACGCGACCTCCCTTCCGTTATCCACTTGGACTACAATTTTAGATAGCAGCGCATTGAGGCGAATACCAGCATGCAAGATACAATCCTTCCGACTCGGATAACCTTACTGTAACACCATTCAGTCGCAATGACCTGAACAACCATACGCAAGTCATGAACTCAATCTCAGGATCCCTAAGCTTCTGCATTGTGGCACCGACCAATCATCTACTTGAGCGCCACCCTTCGTCGGAATATCTCAATCCTTCAACCTCGGTCATCGCGCTCCACGGGCTCGTAAGCCAGCTCATGTGACCACACAGCGGATCCTCTACTGTCATGAAAATGGACGAACACGAGCTCTGCGACACTCGAGTTCACAGCCCCTCGAGATTGAATGTAAGAATGATTCGAGGTGACTTCGTGTCTGCAAGCAGCCGCAGATATCGACTGATGTCAATGCCAAGCACAACTTGTGTTTCCATCACCAACGGAGCTGAAGATCAGCTCTTAGTGATGATTCTCCAACCATAAATCAAGCATGGCCTGCTTTCACTCCGCAGGCTCGACCAGATTATCAATTCTACTTTGACCCATCATAAGCAAATACAAAAAAGGCAACAACTAAGCAATGAATTTCAAACTCCTCTCGCTGCTTCTGAGCTCCTTCGGACTCGCTCTCTCAAATCCACTCGGACCCCCGATAACTCCAAAGCGAGACTTCGCCTACGAACAACTAACATTCACCTTTCACGGTGGACCAGCCAGCTACCAGCTCTTCTTCCCCGCCGATGGAAGCGCTTACAATACCAGTCTGTCACCCTTTCTCTTCCCTCTCTCCCTGCCTTCTTTTCCACCTTTCCTCCTACCCTTCAACGATCACCAATCGACCCCATACTAAGTAACCCTCACCACAGACAACAACCTAGCAATATCCCTCATCGACCCTAGCACCTTTCCCGCCCTCACCTCCTGCAGCTTCTACTACGCCCTCCCCTCTGGAACCAAGGACCCCGTGCTCACTCCCTCCGGCACGAACGAGATCGCCGTCGGCCCACCCGCACCCATCGCGTCCGTAGCGTGCCAACCAACGGGAGCGAACGGGACGTGTTTGCCGGTTTATGCGCAATGTGAGTGGTGCCAAGTGAATGGGGGGTGTTATGTGTTGGATTGCTGCAGTGGGTATTGTGCTGCGACGAAGTGTAGACCGACATGAGTGAGAAGGGTGGAAAGAATGATATAAGGAGGTGATGGCAGAGGCGGGATGGAAGCAATGGCGAAGTGGTGAGGGTATGGGAATGGATGAAGGAGGAAACGTAAGGGAAGAAGGAGAAAAGATGTTTGTGGTTTGGTATAGCTTATATGTATTGGCTATGAGCTTCGGAACACGAAGAAAGCTATGATTTGGGCGGAGAGGTGGCGGAGGAGAATAACGAATCAAGGACAAGTTTTCAGTAAATCTTAATCTTCTGTGCAATGAGTTGCGAAGACTCGAAATTCGTTTCCATGACCAAACCTGGCATGTAAGAATAGTTGCACTCGCAGGCATCAAGCGCGGAACAATACGAGAGCATAACCTGAGAATTGACAAGGCAACTTGAGATATACTTGAGACGGTCTGATAATGCGTGTAAGGCTAGTTAGGATATAAGCTTCTCCGTTTTCAAATGTCCAATGCCCGAGTCAACGCCTCCACCAATGCCTATGATGCCACAATTGATCACCACACACCCTGACCTTGTAATTCAACTAACCACGCCATATGTACTGAAGTCGATTTATCATTCTGACTCTGCATCGTCCTCTAACTCGAGGAAGCGACCTTCGTTGAGGGCCGTTTCGACTGGGTTCTTCACGCTCATGACGCCTGTCTTCTTGAGTCTAGGACGGTCAGCATAATAGCAGTGCAATTAGCAAGATAACAAACCTCTCAAATAAAACAAATAATTTCTCCGCCTCCCTCTCCTTCTCCTCGTTGGTCATCTCTGGCATCTCGATCTTGTCTTCATTTTCAAGTAATTGGCCAGTCACGGGGTTAATCTTTCCAGTCAGACCTTGCCTCGAATCCTGGCTAGCTCGAGCATGATTGCTTTCGCTATCACTCGTACTCCACGCTTCTAAAGCATTCTCCGGTACCGGGACATTGTGCTGGAACAAGAATCCTGACGCGAATCCATATCCAACATTTTGCACAAAATTCTTGGCATCCTTTCCAGACAGCTCGAAAAGAAGAGAAGATATTGATTCCCGAACTTGCGGTGTGGTAGGATTGCTCGAGAGTCGAAGGAGCCGTGATGGCAGTGTGGTACCTCTTCCCAGAATCTGCTTCCGATCCTCCTCTGATGGTAGAAGTGCACGTTGAGTATGTACTTGGACTTCCTTTGGCGCAATCTCGTACACTTTTCGCAACAATGTGAGAAGCGGTGAAACATTCTGCTCCAACTCCTCGTCCCGATATGCCCTTATGCTCTTGTCTAATATCTCTATCAGGCGATCAACGGTGGTATGTGGTGTCGATTTGGGGAAAAGGGCT
Source organism: Phialocephala sp. D728 (assembly GCA_003988865.1). Taxonomy (NCBI): domain Eukaryota; kingdom Fungi; phylum Ascomycota; class Leotiomycetes; order Helotiales; family Mollisiaceae; genus Phialocephala; species Phialocephala sp. D728. The sequence goes on along the minus strand of QYAJ01000069.1, from coordinate 78,445 downwards.
GCCTTATTGTCTTTGTTCTCAAGGTCAATGTTGAGCAGCGAGTTGACTAGAGGTCCGATTGGAGGCTCGAGAGGTTTGCTGCTCGAAATCGCGCGCTTCGTAAGAATGATGAGGAGATGCGAGAGCGCGGGCGAGAAAGACGAAGCTCTGTGTGGACAGAAGTGCGTAAGGTTGAACATAAGTTTTAGTGTTTCAATCAAAGCCATGTCCTCCATCGGATCCAACTCCCTGACTTTCTTCTGCTTCGTGACAAATTGCTTCGCATGTCTACTGATGTTCGAGCATATATTCTCCGCCAGTCGATATTGATCTATAAGCTTCTCGATGTCGATTTTCGTGCCGTATGTCGTGAGGAAGATAATGCGCGAAACCAGAAATTCGTCATCTCTGCTATCGTTCTTCAACTTATTGCATGCCTTCTGCTCGTATCCCAAATCCACAAACATCTGTCTGGTGTTCTCTCGCAGGAGGAGCGCGTTCGCCAAACATCGTAGAGCATTTCTTGAGGTCGTTAAGGAAGGACTGTTGAAGGCATGGCGGGTCAATGTCTCAATGCCCTGCGCAAGTTAGCCTCTGCCTGTGTGGTGGGAAGATAACGACCTGCCTCTTTGGTGAATATTGGGTCCGAGTTGGTGGGGTCGCGACCATAGACTTTGACCTGTTCCAGAAGTGCGTCTCGTTCTATCGAGGTCAATGACTTGACCACGCGAGCTACTGGAATAGCTTACGGTGCGGGAGTAATTTGACTTGTTGTAGGTCCGCCGCCAATTTATTCATCAATTTGGTCACATCCTCCAATTTTGCTGTCAATTGATCAGCATAAATCGCAACTGGTGTGACCTCTGCGTACCTGCTCCCGTCAACTCGGTAGAAGAAGAAGACGTTCTCGCACTTGAGGTAGACATGTTGATAGCCGCTTCGAGTATGTCGTGGTCATCAGGATCCTGCCGCAGAAGTCTTGGATGAAGGATGTAACTCTCGACGGTGCCGGCTTGTCGGGAGGTGCGAAGTCTCGAGATGTGTCCCGGCTGTCGTATGGTGGAATGGAGGCAATGGATGGACAGTCCCGTAAGCTGCCGCTTTCCTGCAGGTTTCGCAGGTCAGGCCTCACTCCCACCCTCTTGGACAACCCTGTTGGCAAGCTGGGCGCGCAAGAAGCACCAAGCACCAAGCTTATGAAGTCAATGTATGCAGCTGGCGTGGCGTCCAGTGGAGGGCCCGCAGAAGATGGGGTGCATATATTGCTTCGATGCTCATGCGGTACAGGGCCGTCGCCTCTCCGCCTCGCCTGTCCTGCCCAGATATCTCCCGAGGTATCTTGCTGATTGGAATGCGTGCTGTCGCACGTCACACGAGGCCTCTCTGTCTTGGCGGCGCAGCCCTATGTTCTGCAGCGGCTGTATGGGGACGGGACTGAAGCCGTATCGGCGGGGTAGTCGAGACTGCAAAATGTCCCAGAGGAGGAGGGAGGGGAGGAGGAGCGATGCAGATGCGGCAAAATGGGGAGGGGATCGAGACGGGAAGATTGCTTTCGGACACTGGACCGAGCCTGTCGAGTGTTCGTCACGCGGGGCAAAGGCACAGACAGGATTGGGTCGTGACGGCCGTCTGCTCGCGGGTTTGGCGCGCGTTGTTTAGTCTCGAGTTGTCCAGTTGTTCAGTTGTCCATTTGTCCAGTTGTTCAGGGTTGTCGTTCAGTCTTTCGGCGATACTTTTTGGCGCTACCGGGCTCGAGGAGGAGGAGGAGGAGGCGAGCGAGGGGAGCAAGGGGAGTCCAACTTTAGGCGGGGGTGCGCACTAGGTTTAGCGGTCTCGGTGGCAACAACCCTCGAACGTCCCAGTACACATGAAGATGTCAATGGCTTTGGCTTTTATCTGACCTCGGCCAATCTGTGATGTAGTTTGCTTCATGTCCCCGTCGCACATCATTCCTGTACCACCGTGCATGCTTTGTGTTGCCCGGAGAATTCCTTTCACAGCGTAGCACTTGCATCCCGTTCCACAGATCTAAGAATATCAACGAAGCACAAGGCTATCGATTGGGACTTGCGAGCTCCAAATTTCCAGCCCCGAGGCTACCTGCAGCTATGGAAATTTGCGAGCAGTCGTGAGCCGCATAGAGCTCTACATTAGATGGGGTGCAAATGGGAGGCGATTGGAAGCAAGATCTCGGAGACTGGGATGAAGATATAGACCGAGCCTCACAGAAAGGATCAGGACATGCTTGCCTGTCTTGCTTCGGGTCGATTATTTTGCAAGAATGCATTCAACTGTTCTCATTTCCAGATTTTCAATGACTTTCTTTGCTTGCTTGGTTTTCTTACGTCCTTGCACGGCAACTTCAGTTCCAGCGTTCTTCCTGGATATCCCTCTTCTCCAAAGCCTTTGAGTGAGCAAGATACGTCTCTACGAGTTGTATCATGAACTCACCACCGTCTAGCTTGCACTTCGGATAATGTTCTCCGGGTATTGAAAAATCCGTACGTCCTAAGCTATTGTTTTTGAACTAAGCTGACAAGGCCAGGGCGCGAAGCATTGGAGCCAGCTCGTTTTGCTCGACTTACATAAAGCCAATTACCACAAGTTCTCCAATCTTGAACATGTCCCAAACAACACAGTCAACGAGACCGTCAGACAAAGCGACAACTATTTGTGGAAATACTTTTCCGAATACTCCCTTATCGTACGGCCTCGAAGCTTATGGATTTGAATCGTATCTCATCGACCAATTAGCAAGTACCCAGCCCACTGATTGCCATTTGTCATGCCTAGCAGATTGGAACTGCAAGTCATCCCAGTTACAGCTCGGCGGATCTAAATACTGCAATCTTTATGCATCGCCTGTCTCTGAATATGTCCAGGCAGCTCCGGGCTCCGGGTACTTCGTATATGACAAAACATGCTCGAATTATCTTCCAGTAAAAACCAACTTCAGACATGTACCAAAGTTCAGACTGATACCAAGCAGGGTCCTTACGTGTCCTTAAGTTTCTCTAGCGCTCTCTAGTGGTATGATATCTGTGCCTTCATATCTTGCTACAGTCGCACCTCCCAGAATCAGTTCTGCATGTAGCTGCCTGCTGACCTCCTCGGTGACCACAACTACGAACATTATACATCAAACATTGAGCTCAGAGTTTTTGATCTGAAGGCTCGGTTCGATGTTGGGGAGAGCTGCTCGAAATGCACGAGATTTACTTTGCTTTGCTCAGGCGGGATTCGGTAGGAGAGATATCGGTATGCCAACGCATAAGCTGTTCAAAGCCAATTCAAAAATAAGCTAACGTTCTATCAAAATCTTTCTGCCGACTTGCTCCTTTACTTGCTCTTTTCTTTTTGCTCTAGACTCAAATTCGACCGCACCTTCGTCGAAGTTTCTCCTTCCTATACCGTGGAACTGCCTGGTGGTGGCGCAGTTTGAGGCGTCTAGGGCTGAAATTCGCATGCAGCCTTTCGGACATCCCAAACTCTCCTAAACGAGCTATCTTGTCTTATCTTAAATAAATGCACGCCCGCAGATCGCCAAGATTATACTTCTTTCTTGGCAGCCTACTAAATTTTCTGCAGCTATGTCGGACGGTCTGATTTACGACGAGGAGAAATCTCGACAGGCGAACCGCTCTGCGACCAACCCGCCGAAAGATGATAGCAATCAATTCCAGGCCCCTCAACCGTATTATCAAACCACATATGGTGTTCCCAGCCCACAAAATGGCTTTCGGCCTTCAGCTCCGCCCTATACCCCGTCGAACCAATCTACATATGTCATCTCTCCAATACAAACACCTCAACCGCAAGCTAGACAGAGTAGTGGCTATCCTTTAGAATATTCAACACCGCAGCCTCAGTATGGCCAGGTCTATCAACCCGGGTACAGCAACAATTCTCAACCTCAACTCCAGAATAATCTGAACTATCAGCAATTTCAACAGCAACAGCAGCAACCTAATTATGGTCAACCATTTCAACCTCAATACTCAACTCCACAACAGCAGGTCATGTACCCCCCTCAGCCATTTTACGGAGCCTCGGACGAGAAGCAACTCGTACAACCTCCGAATTCATCACCCACACCAACATCAGCATACCAACAAGTTCTTCCTTACCAGCCCCCTCCTCCCTACCTAGGCCCAGAAGTCGTTAATGTCCCCTTCAAACCTGTAATCTTACACGGAGATGACCAACACCACGCTGTGAAAGCCATGCTCAAAGCCGGCGGCGCAGCTCTCGTCATCGGGGCAATCCTAGGAACATACATGCAAAAGAAGCGCGAGAAAGAACGTCAACGACTCACCAGTTCCTGGCCGCACAACTCAACTACACACAGCACAGAACAAGTGGCTATGTACAATCATCTCATGGACAAGCTTGAAAGTCTCTCTGGCAATGTCCTAACTGAACATCGGCATTCAATGAACGCAGCACCATGGCAGGAAGCATTAAATCCTCACCGACGCGCAGTCTTCGCCGATCTTTATAATAGCAACGAGAACGTGAGAGGGTTTTGCAGCGAGATTCAGGGTGGTCCAACAGCGTTTCCGGTCCTCGATGAATATTCTCTGGGAATGCGACGTCCTAATCTCAGTTTCCAACGAGCAAACCGTCAAGCTCCCAATTGGAACGTCGCAAGAGAGCTGCTATCCCAGGTCCGAACGGTCATTCTCCTCGACGATAGCGCCTCCATGATGAGTCCAGGCCACACGTCATGGGATTTCCAAGATCAAAACGACGATTGGGGCGAATCAGGATCAAGGTACAACAGAAATCGACAACCGCAAACTCGATGGAGCCAAGCTCACGCTTTGATCGCGGGAATTGCTCCTTTGGTGAGCAGATATAATCGTTATGGAATTGATATACATTTCCTCAATCACCGCACCCCGTTCCTAGGCCTCCATTCAGCCCAAGACGTTCATTACGCATTCCGATCCATCGGTCCAGGCGGAGGAACCCCCACCGGGCGTCGCGTCAACGAAATTCTAGACGGCTACATGTGCGTACTTCGCTATAACCGATCCATCCTACCCCTCAACCTAATCGTTGTCACCGACGGCGAAGCCCAAGATGAACCCCTTCTCCATCGAGCTATCGAAGAACATGTCACGAAGATCGTGCACAGAGGGTTCAGGGCACATCAGTTTGGAGTAGAGTTTCTACAAGTAGGCGATGATGAGGATGCGACGAGGCATCTGGAGAAACTGGAAGAGGAGGTTAGTAGACATCATCATGCGTTTCAGAGGGACGTGGTGGGAGTTACACCGGCAACGAGGCAGAGTTACATGACGGCTGACAAGTTGTTGGGGATCGTGTTGAGTGGAGTTGATGCAAGGATGAATGGGTATATGAGGCATACGGGCATAAATGTTTAGTGGGAGCTTCAATTGATGTTACGTCCTTGTCGTATTCTGCACTTATTAGCCTTTTGTCTCTTGTGTTCGTACCTATTACTCTAATAGAAGCTGTCCCATTTTTGCTTAGGCGCCAATCACTAACGGTCGCTCGACTCGGTCAATCTCAGTTTACGCGGAAAGGCTTGCTATAATTTCAAATCCCCTAAGTGTTTGATCAAGGCTTTTAATAACGGACCCAATAGCCAATGGAAATCAAATATACACACTAGGGTTGTAGCACATGAGTTCCAAGGTCATCGACGTAGAAGTCACGCGGTTGAATACTGCTTCAACGAGACGTAAGATTCTCCGCAAGCCCTTCGGAAGCAAAGATGTGTATTGCATCGCATTAAGGCTCTGGATACCGAAAATTGTCAAATCGTTACCCAATGTCATCTGACTGCCTCCACCAAAGACGCCTGCAGCTCAGTAGAGAAGGCTTAAGAGACTTCGAGGAAAGGGCATGTGATAGTGAGAACCATATCTTTCATTAGCATTTCTTCTCATCCTATTGCATTATACTACTCAACAGATAAGTTCTACTCGTCCTCGTAGCCAGCCTCCATAGGAAGATCAACTTCAAACAGGTCGAAGCGCACCAAGCGAACACGGGCTGGATCCGAAGACGATGATGTTTGGTCGATGTCTGGCCGATACCTGGCCAAAGCAGTGGAGACTTCCACTCCCCAGGGCGGCAGGGCTGTGCTAACTCTCCTTCACCAGTTTCGGAGGACGAGGAGCACGGGACTCTTCCTGAGATTCTTAATTAGGGAACTGCGCTTGCTGAAAGATATTACTCAAGCCTCTGAGTTTAGATATGCCGAATGCGAAGTTGTCGACATTGAACTGCTGAATCAAAGACTACGAAGTAGAGTCTCATTGAGAAGTCAGCGAAAGATGTAGGTATCTCCCCGCCTGATACCTCTGCCTCAGTGATGACTATGATCATCGGAAACAGTTCAGAAAGTTGAAAGAAAACCCGTGTCGCCCAGCCAGCAACGTTATCGTCGCAGATTCCACTCGTAGTCCGCAAGAGTGCCTGGGCGACATAGTAGAAAAGATTGTCTCTGCCTAGGGAACAATTCCACAGAAAATTGTTGCTGCTCTGCCTGGTAGGAGTCCCGGACTTGAAGACAACTGGTCGAACCCAATCGAGGAGAATTGAAGCCAAAGGGAGACTTCGGATGATGTGGAGTATATTCTGCTGGGTTCTGAGATTCTCCATCTCCATGCCGCCTAGTTTGACTAGACGTCCATTGCTGAAATCGCTGCATTAAGTCTTCGTAAAAGCTTGGACACAGAGCCTCGTATACCGCCTTTGCTGAATTGCCCGATCTATGAAGGATATATGCATCATGGGAGGTAGGCAGCAGTGGTAGTTGAACACAACTTCTTTTTCTTTGTTCCAAGGTTAGTTAGTTCGCCTGGCGTTTCTACTCAGGCGCTAATCCCCCCACCCTTGACTGCCTTAGGCAACAACATGTCCTATCGTCATTTCTTCAAAGCACTTCCCATCTTCAAACGCGCCTGCCATCTCCAACACGCTACACGCCATCCAAATCTTCACGATGTCGTCTTCTTCTACTCACTATAACTCCAGCGACGCCCCGCACCCCAGCTCTTCCTCACATTCCAACACTCTCCCAATACACGGAAACAATATCAAAGAGTACGAAGATACTCTCTCAAATCCCAAAGACATCCTCTCGCAACTCGAAAACGCTCTCCCACACTCCGCAGACACTCTGCCACTACACGAAGATACTCTCCCACACCTCGCAGACATCTTCTCGCAGCCTGAGGACCACACTATGACAAACACCGACCGCTCCAAACATCGCAATGTTCATATTTTCAACGCGAGCGATCGAAATACTACAATTGGCGGTCTAATTCTTACGGACGGTATTACAAATGCCAACTTCTATGCTATGGTAGAGATTATAGTTATTGCTACAAGCGACTTTACTTTACGGAATGAAAGCGATGTCATAATAGAGAAGGACAGCTCTCTACTTCAGCTTGGGAATTATTACATTCATGCTCCTCGTAAGTTCTTTGGCTCTTTTATAAATATACAAGTAACTAAATCAAAAGCAGAACCCTTCAACTTTAGTAATGAACTATTGCTAAGCCGGGCACTTTCTCTACAAACTGGAACCCGTGTCCAAGCCTTTCGCGATACTGTTCGTTTACGGGATCGACGATGTGTTATAACAGGGAAAGAGTATCTCGATGATGATAATTGGCGGGGTTTCGAGGCGGCGCATATCTTTCCATTAGCTTATGAGCAGTGCTGGACTAATTACAATTACGGCCGCTGGATTTCAATTATTCCGGATAGAGGAGGAACTATCAACTCTGTACAGAATGGACTATTACTTCGTAGCGATATACATCAATTATTCGACTTTTATGATTTCTCGATTAATCCAGATGTATGTATATATCTCTTATACTTTTCTATAAATATACTAATTATTTTAGGATAATTACAAGATTATATGCTTTTCGCGAGATGGGAACGGTATTGCTGGAAAATATCTTGACCAAAGACTTCTTGATGATCCCCAAAAACCAGTCGATCAACTCCTCCGTTGGCACTTCCGGCAGGCGGTTTTAACAAACATGAAGGGTGCTGGCGAGCCTATATTTGAGCATGATTTCCCGCCTGGCTCTGATATAGTTGGTAGTATACTTGAGGGTCCAAAAGCTGCTGAGAGGATGGAGTTTGAGCTATTTAATCGTCTGGCTACTCAATTTGATTTGACTGAACAGAAGTAGTGTAATAAACGTGTATTTAATTCGAGGAAGTCGTTCTGACTTCTTGTACAACAACGCAATCCATATTACATAATCAGGAATGCTCACCCTCGGCTCAGGTTAAAGCGGCAGCTGCCCACGTCCAAACACTAAAACGGAACCAGCGGGAAAAAAAGTTGAGTATGACTTAAGTGGAAAAGATACCACACATGGAAAAATCCCCAATCCGGTCCAAGAATGGCTCTCTCAAAGGCGACCCGGACGGCTAAACGATATGCCAAAACATAATGGTGATTTGCGTCCTACTATGACAAAATGTCGGCTTTGTATATAGATATTGGCGTACAAGGGACAGGGCCGGTAAAGTGTCCATCCAAGTTGACTTCATAAAACCACATCGGCAATCTCAGACCCCCGTGACGAACTCCACAGCAGGCCCGCAGGAATTCCCAGGTCCGGGCGATCCAATAGACTACTTCGCACATATGTTCTTTGGTTAGACGCCTTTTGCTATTGAATCGTGCCATCACGAAGACTTTTAGTGGCTCGTTGAAGCTGGAAATTGGTTCGCAGAGTTCGAGCTCACTTCCGAAAACCCTACAAGTAGGTATTACGGACAATGAGCCGTGATCAAGAAGAGGATGGACGAAAGAGGAGGTGGCATGTAGAGAAGGGCGCTCGTGGGGCTAAGGCGCGTTCTTCGCAATCGAGCCGCGTCAGCATTGTGCTGCCCAGGGTTAGGGAGCGTGAAGAGAGGGCCATGAGCGATATAGGAAACGTTGTCCTATTTCTGGAAATTTGGACGATATACAAAATTATATGCATCAAAACCGAGGACAGTTGGAGGTTGTCGTCTCCCATAACGCACATGAGGATGGAATTAAGTTAAGTTCCAATTTCTTACAAGGCCGAGGCGCTCACAACAGGTTCGCGGGTTATTTTGCCCTCACGAACCTCACCCCACCACGAGCTTCTAGAGCGCGGCACGGGTTGCGGCTGACCAAGGGTATCCACATGGGTGGGTGCCCATGGGGAGGGTAATCGATATTTTACTACCCGTTGGGTGGGGAGGGNGAAAGGTAAATATCGTTACGTATAGTCCCAATTAGGCAATCATCTAGCCAAATTAGGTATACACGTGACGGAAATACACGTGCCGGGTATGCTGCTGGTACCTATGGCTATAGTGGGTAGACCTCTTAAAACTGTACCCATTACCCTACCCACCCATAGGTAGTTTGTTTTGCCAAATGGGTGCCCATACCCACCCGTGCCGCGCTCTACGAGCTTCTGTTGATCCATATATACGACCACAGCTTTATCCCATGTGTTCGTTTACGCCTTCGTATATCATCCTAAAAAATCGAATGATAACGACTTCAAGTTAGTCCTGTCCTACCTTCAGCAAGTGCCTCGCAAGCCGTAACGACAAGAACGGGGAGTTTCCATTGTTTTGAGGATAGCTTTTTCTTGTTTATATAATCTCGTTCTCAGCCATGTTGAGCACATCCTTTATTTTACGTCTGCGTAAGGGAAATACTCCATGCAGATTATGTCACCGAGTGCTCCGTACCACCAGTACCGTGACCGCGGAGTACGAAGGAATCAGAAGCAATGAAGTGCGAGGAGCGATCGACGTTGTCGCAGGACACTTGAAACGAGAATCGTGGCTTGGCGGAGGCTGTTTTCAAGATTGCGGACTTGTGGTGGCTGAGGCTGCAGCAAAAATCGACTCACCCTTGGTTATGAGGCTTTCAGTCCTCCTCTTCCTTTTCCATCTCTCAACATCTCACCAATCCTACTCTGCGCAAAGCTATGGACCCGTTAACAGCATTCTCCTTAGCAGGCACCATAATTCAATTTGTAGACTTTGGCACCAAGATATTGTCGCAAGGCTATGAGATTTACGAGTCAGTAGGTGGCCGGCTGGCAGCTGATGAGGAACTTGAACTTATCACTGCTGATTTGTCGGGCCTCATAAGTAAGATGAAACGGGCAAAGATTTCCAATCCTCCAAATGTATCGAGTTTGATGACCAGGCCGGCGAGCAATGCTCAGTCACCGATCTTCGAGACGATATGCGACGAAGCTACTCAAATCGCTCAGGCAATCCTCGCCAGACTCGGGAAGCTGAAGATTGACGAAACCAAAAATCGGGAGCTTGAGACTTTGAAGCAGGTGTGGAAGCATTTATGGTCTCGGCGTGAGATTAATGAGCTGGTTGACCGTCTAACTCGTCTGAAAGATCTAATCAGTACAGAGGTCTTGGCCACGATTCTGTGAGTGAAGTCTGCTTAACACCGTGCAAAAGCCATGAACTGACTAGATACAGCCAAAACACTAATGAGCTTAATGTTCGGACATTGAACCGTTTCGATAATCTTGATCGACAGACACAACTTCTTCTTACATCCTTACTGGAGAGCAATCAAGCCATGACACGTGAGATTATGACAGCTGTGGCTCAGATCATGAGTCGTCTCGAGGCATTTGATGTCGAAGAAAATCGACGCACTCGCAATATCATCATCCAAAGGCGTGAGAAAGATCCCGAAACACATTCAATCAAAGCTATAACAGCTTGTGTCGAATTTCTGGCTGTACCTTTGAGGGAAGAACACGTCTTGCGAGCCACTGTTCAGAAGACGATTCTGGATAATCTGGGCTATCTGGCGATGCCCAAACGCTATGAAACAGTCGTCGACGCTCATCCTAATACCTTCGAATGGGCATTTGAGGAATCTCTCAATAATGGCCGTCCATGGACGAATCTAGCAGCGTGGCTCAAGGCAGGGAATGGACTCTATTGGATTACTGGAAAACCAGGCTCCGGTAAATCAACTCTAATGAAGCATATATTTGACGATGACCGGACACGATTATACCTTGAAAGATGGGCACAAACCGGGGAATCCAAGAATGTACCTCTCGTAATTGCAACGTTCTTCTTTTGGAACAGTGGCACTCTTGAGCAAAGATCTCAAATTGGAATGCTCCGTTCACTTTTGTTTCAAGTTCTTGAACAAAAGCCAGATCTTATGCCAATCGTATTTCCCTTGCTCTGGGCGAAACAATATGGAAAATGGCTTGCTGATGGCGTATCCGTATGGTCTGAAAGCTGGACGTTGCGAACACTTTTGTCCGCTTTCAGGAGACTTGTCACTCAGCAGGAAATAAATATCAAATTGTTCTTCTTGATCGACGGGCTGGACGAATTCGACGGAAACCACGAAGTGTTGGCTGAGGTTTTCAACGAGATTGCTGTTACCTCAGCTAGCATCAAGAACCAATGGATCAAATGTTGCGTGTCGAGCAGACCATGGGTAGTTTTTAAGGAGAGTTTTGAAGGCTGCCCGACGTTGCAATTGCAAGACCTCACATACGACGACATTCAAACATTTGTGATGGGGAGCTTTCTGGCCAATAGGGCTTTCAAACGGCTATCTCTACAGGATCCTTTGCCCATGACTGAATTAATTGAAGAAGTGGTTACTAAAGCCGAAGGGGTCTTCCTCTGGGTTCAAATCGTTGTCAAAGACTTGTTGAAAGGTATTCGAAATCGTGATAGTGTATCGGACCTCTGGGAGCGAGTTGGGTCTTTTCCCAGAGAAATCGAACCGCTATATCGCCACATCATGTCGCAAATTGATCCGAGCTATCTCTTGTGGGCCTCTAAAGCATTCCAGATTGTTCGAGCCAGTCGCGAGGTCATTATCCCCAAGGTTTTTGATATCGGAAAGGATGATTCTGGGCAAAACTTCATATCTGCTGCCGAGTTGTATTTTGCGCTTGATGAAAGCCTGACCCACCGGGCCATGGACCTCATAACTCGAGAAGCATTGGATACAAAATGTAGACAAACGGCTTTTCAAGTCTCTGCTCGATGCGCATGCTTGTTGGAAGTCGTCAATCCCAAAGGGGAAAGCAAAGTGACTTATCTATCCCAGGTACAATATCTTCACCGTACAGCAAGAGATTTCCTAGAAGCTCAAGACAGATGGGACGAGGTTTTGGACCGGACCCGGAGTGTTCTTTTCGACCCACATTGGCGGATGATGCGCTGCAAAAGTTTGATGTTTAATCATGAGTGGATTTCTGGTCGCCTCAGGAGACCTCATGTGCGCGATACAATCATTGCAATTTTGTCCTTTGCTTCGAAGGCAGATGCCCACTCTCCATCCCATACACAGCAATTGCGGCTCCTGGACGATGCAAACAAGGCAATGGAGAAACATAAACTCGAGCTTGACAAATCGCACTCCGCTCTCAAGAAATTACCGGTACCCGAAAGTTCTCAGAAGGCTATCATGATTTGCGCATTGTCACTGAACCTTTCTGCATACATTACAAGGGAGCTGCGCAACCTCAGCGGTCAAGAACCTGCAGGGGCAAAAACGGCAGCGTCGTACATGCTTCGCAGACAGGTACACGGCAACCGACGTTGTTTGAATAAAGGATATCCTCCCCTAAATCTAAGACTGGCTTCAACACTCATCAATTTCGGCGCCGACGTCAATTACACATGCACTGATTTCTTTAAGAGAACAACTTGGGAAGACTTTCTAGACCAAGGCCTAGATAACCTGGAAAGTCTAGATGGGTACTCGTATCCGGATTTTGCGAAGTTATTGAAACTCTTTCTATCGTCTGGTGCCAACCCTGATGTGCATATCTCCGACAACGGCCTTCGGATCCTCGACTTCTTTGAATCCTACGTCCAGCCAGCTTACCACAACGAAGCAGAGGGTCTGCATGTGGAAATTATAAATGCCTTGAGACGAGTTGCACCAGTACCCACAAAAGTTCGTCAAGAAAATCCCATCCCCGAAGCTCCCATCAGCATTGCCAGCCCACCGCGCCTGACTCCCGAGCAAGTAGAAACCCAACCTCTCTCTGCGACGGATGATCAAGACCCGCTTGACGATGATTCCGTGACTCCTGGCTCTGCGGCCTCAGACAAGCCGCAAAAGAGTCGCTGGTTGAAGAAAGTATTGGTATCACTTGCGAAAGCAAAGTGATCCATCATCCCATGAAAAATGGGTGAAAGAACTACTGCCTTCCATTATGGTGGGCGGTTTACCAAGTATACTTCCCTAGTTGTATATACTGGTACACATTTCTAGGAAGGGAGCGGAATTGGAATATTCGCGGTTGGACCTTCTCAGAAGCCTTGACAGGCAGAAGGCATTAGACTTGTTATGCAAGAACGACGAAGTGTGTGCTCTAGCAACTTTGCTTAAATGCGTCTCAAATCACGAGAATCTAGAACGCCTTAGCGTGGTATTCAGGCATTAGACCCACAACTAGCGATGTATGAAGGCGATCCAAAAAAAAACACCGCTTGCTCCGGTTTGTGGCTCGAACAGTGGTCGGGAGTAATTGTAGAGAGGGGTTCATATTGGGGTTCAACGGGCAACCTACCTAGATTCAAGTCTAGAAAATCTTGACCAAGTAAGATGTTTGAGCCTGCCAGTTTTTTTTTTTTTTTGATAATGACAGGTATTTATTCTGGTAGCGGCATTCTGGATCTGGCTGTTGAAGCGTCGCTAAGGATATGTGCATGGAGCAATACGTCGATCTAGTTCATGGCGGTATATCACCAGAAGCTCCTCTTCGAGCCTTTGAATTTGGCATAATTCCAAAGACGCATGAATTAAATGTTCATCCTTTTTATGAATCTAATTAAAATGGGGAAATGATAAGAACGGGACGATGCTCCTCAAACCGCTAAGTCCGACGTTGAGTTCGAGCTCTCTTGGCCAATGATAACCATCTCCACATCCCACTCTCGGACATCGGGCCGTATGGGAAGTATATAGATAATGAAACTTCATCCCTTCTCATAAGAATCATCCTTATTCTTTTTGCTCTCCGAACTTGAGAAGATGAAAGGATTCTTGAGTATCATCGCCACATTGGCCTTGTGCCATTTGCCCACCACCATGGGGGACACCGACACAGATGAACTCTACACACGCGCCATCAAGCTGATGTCCGAGAGCCCACTTATCGATACACACGTCGACTTGCCTCAAATTATTCGTGGCTTAGGTATGAAAATTAAATATTCTCTCACCTTCGCACCTCACACCCGCCCCCTTTTCATTCCTCGCTAACGCCATACTAGACCGCAATCCCCTCTCCGTAATTCCAAACTTAGCAACTTCACTCCCAGGCCATGTCGACATCCCGAAAATGCGACAAGGTCATCTCGGCGGCGCATTCTTCACTGTCTGGGCTCCCTGCGCAGACTTCGTTGGCGGAGACTACGGTCCCAATTTCCTCGGCATGACAGAAGGACTCCGAGACTCGCTTGAAGTACTTGATATCATCAAACGGATGATCGAGCAGCACCCAGAGCATATGCAATATGCTCACTCGAGCGCTGATATCAAGACCGCTTTCCATTCTGGGAAGATCTCAAGTCTGATCGGGATGGAGGGTACCCACTTCCTTGGAAATTCTTTATCGACTGTGAGACTTTTTGCAGAGATGGGAGTTAGATACTTGACGTTGACGCATACGTGTCATAGTTCATTCGCCGCGTCGAATGGTGGCGGTGGATATATGGAGCCGTCGAACCATGGGCCCGGCCTTACGGATTTTGGCAAGGAGTTGGTGGGGGAATTAAACAGGTTGGGGGTTATGGTCGATTTGAGCCATACAAGTGATCAGACGATGAAAGACGCCATTGCGCTATCGAAGGCACCGGTGGTGTGGACGCATGCTGGGGCGAGAGCGATGCAGGACCATCCTAGGAACGTTCCGGATGAGATTTTGAGCTTGATTGGGGATGGAGAGGGGAAGAATCCGGGGATTATGTGAGTTGATCTTCATGATTAGCGGGGGAAGAGGCTAACGGCTTGGTAGTCTTTCGGTGTTCTATCCTGTGTTTATCGGACCGACTCCTGAGACTGCGAATGTGTCCAGAGTTGCTGATCATATTGAGCATATTGCATTGATCGTGGGTAGGAACCACGTTGGGATTGCTTCGGATTTCGACGGCATGTATGCTGGTGTGCATGGATTGGAGGACGCAAGCAAGTATCCGAATCTTGTGGGTTTTGCATTTGCTTGATTTCTCTTGAATAGCTTGGAGCTGATGAGATACAGATTATGGAACTCTTGTCCCGAGGCTGGAATGACACAGAAATTTACGGCGTTATGGGAGAAAACTTGATGCGAGTGATGGATCAAGTAGATCGAGTGAAGAAGCAGTTGAAGGACGAAATTCCTTCTACTGCTATCTGGGAAAAGAGAGCAGACTTACCCGCAAATTGGGGAGGCCCAGAGCAAGCATACCTGCCGTATGAGGTGAAGGACTTGGTCAATAATAGGCCTAAGCATGATGAGTTGTGAAAGAAGGGAGCACGGAAAGGAGAAAATGTTGAAAGACGGGACAGCAGACACGTGAAATTGACGAGATATCCGTGAAATGAGCGCTCTTGTAGCATTTGCATGAAAAGCGAGCAACTTCCGGTAACTTAGATAGTACCTATGATATGACTCTCGGACATGATGGTTAGCAAATGGTAAACCAGTCGACTCTGGGATGGCAATTCCGTCGGTCTCCGAATCCGATGTGTAACTTTGGTACATTAGCGTGGAGAGTCATAGTATGAATTACAACTTATCGGCAAGCTGGTTGCTTCGCGATTGGACAACTCACGTGATGTTACTGAAACAGAGTATAACCTCGATTTGTTCAGTTGATTGAACTGATTCATAGGAATACTACTGAAGTTCGAAGAGCATCCTTTTGAATTGAGTAGAAGAAGTGTTGTATGATAGAACGTTCAACTTGACACTAGCTCTAAACAGTAGGTGGCCTGGAAGCGACTGCGACGGAGTACTCTCTTCGTCGCAGTTACACTGCAGCATCAGTACCTCGCTCTCGCCGTTGGTAAACTAGCCCTCAGGTCTGACTTGCTCCAGGTACATGGTCTCCTTCAAAAACAGAAAGAAAGCTATCTGCAAATTAGACTCTCCAGATTCAGAAGTTGAGTCTTCAAATTCCCCGTTCGAGTCTTTCGGGACTCTAAGTGTGTATGGCTAAGTTCAAGTGAGTGCAGCCCATTGTTTCTTCTTTCAAGAAATCCCCGAAACTGTCGACCAGGCCTGCCGAACGGGAGCTCGTGGCACGTAATAATATTCAACCAAAATGAACGATCTTTCGACACTGAGGCAGATTTTAACATTGCACGAGAATCTATGATGTACTTGGATCACTAAAGTTGCAAGGAAGAGCAAAGGTAATGATGGCTGTCAGAAATAAGCTTTTGCCCCTGAAATGACGACGCGTATTCGGCTACGCAAGCCATTTCAGACATTCAGCCTATTGCCCTTCCATCCCCTCTACTAAATTGAGCCTCTTCAACAGCCGAATATGGAAACAATTTAAATGGCCGTCTGACCCGCCGAGAAACAATCTATCTCGGATTTTCTAAACATCCCAGACGAAATATACAAAAGACAGGTATTCCACCGTTGATGTGTTCCATTTCCTGCACACCTTTCAGCATCCAAGATGCTCTCATCTCAACTGTTCGTCGTCTGTGGATTTGTTTCGTTATGGCAGTCAGTGTCGGTTCTCGGAGGTGTCCTACCAGCAGTACTCGAAGACCGACAAACGGCGGATTATCACTGGGTTGATACGTGGACATCGATGCCACAGCTCGTCGAGCAGAGCAATCTCCCACCTTCTCCATTCGTACTCATCCATCTTGCCTTATGCAAACAGCGACTGACGTTTTCCCAGAAAGGCGGATCCGCCGTCTTCGCAGACGCAACTCTCCGCCAGACACTCCATATCTCCATCCCAGCGGAACGCATCCGCATCCAGCTCTCCAACACCTTCGGTGGTTCCGACCTTCCTATCACAGCAGCGTCTTTAGCCCTTCCTGTCGGCGATAAAGTTGGATCGGGAGAAATTGAACCGTCTCCTCTGGCGGGGTTGACTTTCAGTGGAGCTTCGAGTGTAGTGATTCCCAAGGGTAAAGTGGTGTATACGGACCCAATTGATTTCCCAGTGAAAGAGCAGAGTATGTTGACGTTGACAATCTATTCTGAAAAGGGTCAAAGTGGATCGAGTATCACGGGGCACCCAGGAAGTAGAACGACGAGTTGGATGCAGAGCGGGAACCATGTAAATGCCAGTACTGTGACTGGAGCGAATACCAAGCATTGGTATTTCGCCACTTCGGTCGAGGCATGGGCTCCAAAGAACGCGAGTGCTTGGATTATCTTAGGCGACAGTATCACGGACGGCCGAGGCAGTACTGACGATGCGAATAATCGGTGAGTGAATATGTAATTCTGATCGTTGAACAATTGCTCATGTTGCTAGATGGCCCGACTTGGTGCTCGCAAAAATGCAGAAAGGAGGCGTGACGAACGTGGGCGTGAACAACCAAGCAGCAGGAGGAAATACCGTATTGACAGGTGGCCTGGGACCACCTTTGATGAGCCGATATAATCGCGATGCGATTCAGCAATCTGGAGTCAAGTATGTGATGATCTTCGAAGGTGTCAATGACATCGGTGGAGCAGGCACAGATTCAGGTAGCCAAACTCAGGTCGGGAACAACCTCATTTCAGCATTCAAGCAGATTGCTGCTGATTGTCGCAAGGCGGGAATCGCAGTCTTTGCAGCGACTATCACACCTTTCGGTGGCTCAGGACAATCATATTCAAACCCCACGAGAGAAGCCACGAGACAGAAAGTTAATACTTGGATCACGACCAGTGGTACGTTCGATGCTGTTGTGGATTTCAGTAAGACTATTGGGGACCCGGCGACACCGAGTCAGTTGGCGAGTCAGTATAATTCTGGGGACCATTTACATCCGAATGTTGCTGGGTATCAAGCCATTGCTGACGCATTTCCTATCGACATTTTTACCAAATTTGCTGGAAATGGCACTGGTAAGATGAAGACGGGTGGACCGAAAACTTGAAGTGGCGAAAGCAAGGAGAGACATGTATATATGTATATAAATGCACAAACAAAAAAATGTCTTAGCGTATCCGATGATGACCACCAGGCGCTACCAGAGTTCAAAATCTTGCATTTCCGTGAAAACTCCGTTATCAGGATTGGTCATGGTTTCCCCGAACATGATTCCATGGAAGTACGCTTCTCCAATAACTTCGTAATGTTGATCTACGCGACGAAGAACCACGGGAATGGGGCAGCCAAGAATAATACAGACATGATCTCCGGGCCGCGAGTTCCCAGGAGCTTGTCCAGCGGTTCCAGAAGAGGTAGAAACCAAACGTCGAGAGAGCCAAAGAGAGTCCAGAATAGACGTGAGGAATGGTTCATCACGCCATTTTGAGGATGAATTATCTGTGAACCGCGAGGCGGACATCTTTATCCGCCCATCAATTTCTTGAACCCACTCATCGAAAGCAGATGCCACACCACCAGGGAGCCTTTGATCGTCGTATCTTAGTAATGCCCTCAGCAGGATGTCATGGATATCGACTTTTTCTACATGCTTATCTTGTAACATCTTCAGCATTCGTTGAAGGTCTGCTTCAAATTTTGGAGATACGAATGAGGATGACCCTTCCACGAACTTGCTCGCAATTTCATCGATGGTGTCCCAAATGAACCCTTTAGCAGTCATCCTATTGATGTCTTCTGAGAATCTCACGACTGCATCCGTGCCGCATGATGCATCGAAATTATATCGAAGTGTCACACTTCCAAACTCCGAGCCCAGACGGGCAGTGACAGGAGGAAAAGAAAGCAGGGGAAGATGAGTCTGTTGCGACCAATCCGGTATCCAAGTTCGATGAATCAGGTCCCCTCTGTTGGTACAAGAGCTCAAGATGCCAAGTTGCTTTGTGCTTGTGACTATTGCCCGGACAAGACTCGCATACACATCTTGGACTTGAGCATCGTAGTCGACGATGAGGAGATCCCTATCGAGTCCTGTCAACTTCTGGCTATTATTTGACTCTTCGAGCAGCCCAAGGATTGAGAAAATCTTGTCTCGTGGATCAGTGGATTTTGTGATTCGAATTCTGCCAAGCCAAAAATTGATGTAGGAATCGTTCGCATGTATTCCATTTGAGATAGCAACGGTGAAAGTCTGCTTCAGCTGTACTAAAGAGGCGAACGCTCTGAAACCATGGATGAAATCAGTGGACAGTCGTTCAAATATATAGTTGGCAGAGGTTGATCTTGTTTCTGGAGATGCTGTGTTATATCTGCCAAGAGAATCAAAGTCGAGTTCTGATGGCTCTAGTCGGTGAAACATGGCCTTGAATTCACCACCATAAGTTGTCAATGCCCCTCGAAACTTCAATACGCTGTTCATCTCCACAAAATCTTCCATGACTCCGTGAGGGATCCGACGTGAGCCGCACATCCAAATTGTCCGATCCTTCGAGCCAACAATATACTCTTGAACAATCCATGCGCGTTTGAACCACTGTCGACCAAAAAGTCTGGCCAAGGCTACCCAGGTGGTCATGAACTGTGGCTGATCTGTCATGGTGGACACCCACTCGACAGCGTTAGCGAGACCTTCCTGGTGGATTCGTCGACTTGCGGATGAGATGAAATCGATTGCTCTATTGCTTTCATGTCGTGTCTTGCCTAACCATATCACAAGATTTGCTGCGCGCTTGTATATCCGCCGCATAAACCTGACTTGTTCCGAGCGCTCATTGAGATCGGCTTGATTAATACAGATTGCATCAATCCATACTGTGCGCGGCAGCATGGCAAGCCGTTTCCGGCCTTCCTCGGTGATGTGCTTTTCCATAAGATTTTGCAACATGGCTAGTCTCCGGGCCTGCATCGCATGGAGTTCCATGCTATTAACATCTTTGGAGTCCAGAATTCTCGAGACAAAAGCCTTCCTTGACTCTCCGGTCCGAGGCTGGAGATCTAGGCCAGGTCTCGACGCACAGAGAGCGATATACTCCCCAATTCCTTCTCCATAACAAGATGCTATGGTCTTCACACCATCTTCAGAGAAAGATGGTGTGCCTTGGACGCTTGCGATGGCTTTAAATCGCTCCCATAGAACACTGATGGCCAGGCCAGGATCGGACGGAAGAGGAACCGGAAGGTCTTTTCGAAGCTGATGCAAGGCGGCAAGGAGATTTGGAGTGACCAATAGTTCTTGGCCATCGATGAATATAACTTCCGTTGGAAGCTCGTCTTCCCATGTATAAGATAAAGCTTCTGGAGTACCACATTGCTCGATTGATACATTGATCAGGTGACCTGATATTAGATCATCTTCAGATCCAGGAAATAGCTGCAACACGCGTATTTCATCGTGCTTGAGCGGAATATAATGGTAATGAAAATCATTCTGAAGAGATATCCCAAGAATACTCTGAACCGAACGAATGAAATCCAAGCCAGCGGTCCTTGTCCTTCCTAGCACCCACGGCAGAAACCACAAAGCGCGATGAAATATACGACTCAAGTAGCCTCTTAGCAAATCCATAACAATATGGGACCTGAGCGGGCATTTGCCAGCATTTTCGAGAAAGCAGATATTCTGCTTCGATGCGGTTCAGATACGATTGGGCTTGTATGAGAAGCCCGAGCAGCCAGGTGCATGAAGAACAGATAGTAGATTGTGAATTTCACATCGTGGGAAATCATTCAATCCTTCTTCATGACGGCAGAAGACTAAGCTACAAAGAGCTAGAGTTAGTGATATCACATACACGTGATGTTGGAAGCTTAAGTGGTTTTTACCGACGCGGGTGCTGCGCGCTATGATCGCGTTTTTGGTGCTTTTTCCGACATCGACCTTGCTTGCACGCGACTTCAGTACCACCTACGTCCGCTCCCCTAGAGGACTACGAACGACAGATCAATCAGCGCCTGCATCAACCACAAAGTCCTGGAGGCACCGTATGGAGAAATGTGCCTCGATGCAGTGTACAAGTCATCGAGATAGCCTTCGAGCTCGCAGTCATGGTAGAGCCGGCGCCTGCTTCGACATCACCGCCTACCCTCCCAGCCAGACCTCCCACGCCTCCGCGAGAATCCCACCGCGATAAGACGAAGCCAAGCTTGGTTGGACGCTTATTTCAATCCTCTTCTATTCGACGATCCTCAGCTCCAGTTTCCTCGACTTTCACGCCCGACTCCTCTGCTGAATCACCAAATACGTCTGGGTCATCCAGAAAGAAGGTTGGATTCTCGGACTGGCCACAATATAACGACCCTCCCACAGTGTCTTTCGACGGAAAAGGGCTCCTGAAGCACGCCGTCCAGCCTCTCCCCCCTTCAGCGGAACGCAAACCCTCGAAGTCGATATTGAAGGCATATAATGGGAATCAAGAACAGGAATCGCTTACAATAGATGGCAGTACGGCACTTCTCCCTCTACACCACTACGCCACCTTCAGCAAAATGTTAGAGTCCATCGTTCAGGAGTTAGCAGGGAAAGACAGGAGCTCTAAGGTCGACGCCTATTTGATGCTCTCGGGATCTCTAAAGGCGTCCGACAACGTGCCAGATGTGAAGTCGTTGAAGGACAAGATGGGCTTGCTTTGCCAATACATCGAAAGGGACCTCACACAGAAGCTTGAGAATGGGAAATCAGACTCAAGTCTGATCGTCAATGCTTTGACTCTCCTAGGCTGCTTCCTCCATAAACCTACAATCGCGGAATCTTTTCCTACCGACTTCACCGTACATCTTGCCGACCATGCAATTAGAGTATTCGAGGATGGTTCCATGTCAAAGGAAGTTACTAGGCATTTGATGTTTATACTGGCGCAGCAGAAGTTTTCTTCCAAGGTCATGAACCCGGATCGAGTGGGCAAGTTGATCACAGCGCTGCACAACATCGAGGAAAAGGTCAAAGGGAAGAGTATCATTCAAAGCCGATTGCAGATATACCGAACACTTCTTCGACAATCGCGTACTTATATGCTGGCCAATACCATCTGGATCGAGGATCTTCTGAGCGACATGCTTAGTAGTCTCAAGGATATCCGCACCACGGCAATCACTTTCGGTTTGGAGGCTGGTTTTAGTCTGGGGATGGAGAATAATGCGTCAAGAGCGGTTATGAATATCTTCAAGGGAGAACACCCAGCGGGAGACAAGTTCGCTGACTACTATATCGAGCGATTGAAGACGTCGACCAAGAACAAGGAAGAAAGCTTCGCGATCCCACAAATCTGGAGTGTTGTGATTTTATTTCTTCGTTCGAAGTCACAGCTTCTCGAGCAATGGCAGTTCTTCCCGGCGTTCCTGGGGGTACTGTCAGCATGCTTTAATATAGCAGACAATCAGACCAGGACAGAAGCCCATTATGCCTGGAACCGCTTTATCTTTGCCGTTCGACCCAACGAGAAGACCTCGTCGAAATTTAGAGCCGTCCTGCTCCAGCCACTTTCTGCCCAGCTCAAACGTAAGTCCTCGACTGGACGCAAGAGGACGTTCAGCACTATATACACTCTTCTATATTACGCACTAAATCCCAGATCAACACCTGCAGAGCTGGACATGTATTGGGATGAATACCTCGTACCCATTATCGAGGAGTGTTTGGCGCCCCCCAGAAAAGAAACCCCGTTCTCTGAGATGCCCAGACAAGATGCTGTCGACGCCTGCCTCATTCTTCAATCCTTGTTTGACACGAAAACTCCTCGGAAATGGAGTGAAACTCGCGCGATGGACAACATAATGCAGAATGGCATGGAAGCGAAGGAGCTACCAGCCCTTGACGCTAAGTGGCTGCGCAGAAATCAAGTCCGTGTCTTTGGGCTCTTGTATCCACTTTTGCAGAAGATGTACTGGGACCTCGCAGACGACTCCATGATTACACGACTTTGGCAATCATATGTTGCTTCCATTGCTTCACCAGCCGTTATGGAAGTCAAAGTTTCGCTCGACACGATGTCGTGCATTGCTGCCCTCTTCAGCACCCTTCACAAGCTTTGGGGCGTCGGACTGGAGAGTCTTGGTATGCTGTCTTTGTCAGCAACCTCCCACAAGCATGTGGCATTCTGGAAGGGCTTTCAGACGATATTGACGATAGCAATCGAGGGTCTTGGCGTCCTTCCCTTCTCTGAAAAGAATCTCTCCATCAAGCATAATAATTTCATTGCTGTCGCGACCCCGTCCCAGCAACCTGAGAAAATCCGCCTTGAGACGAAATCTCCGTTGTATCATTTAATATCGCTTCTTTCGAATTCCTCCTCCGTTTTGGTCTTCGACCATGGTTTCTCTCACATGGTGCATGGTATTCTACTTCCCTTCTTCGAGAAAAAGTCATCAAAGCAAGCTCAATTAGCTTTTGTCCGGGAATTGACGTTAGTACTACCTACCGAAGCTACATCGTCTGTCAAATCACTCTGGCAAGTTTTCGCGGATTTTGCTGTAGTTGCTACGGACACAAGAGAGAAGAATGAACCCAGCGTATCGAGTGATCTACCTCTTGGTATCAATTACCGAAACGTTGTCAACATTTTAGAAATTGGGGCCTCCCTTTCTCCACAGCGACCATTGCCCAGATGGAAAGTTCTTTTCGAAGCTCTTGTTGTGTCTGCCACCCTCGATGCTGGAGAATCAGGTAAAGCTATCGCTGTCGTCGAACCACTTGCCAAATCTCTCCAGGCAAGGGGGTCGAGTTCTGAAGCTGGACGCTTTGGCTTGTTGTACTTATCCACCCTGCTTGGAAAAGTCAACTACCCCAAGGACCGCCAGGCCCTCGATGCGGCTGAACGGAAGCTCTGGGGCTCGAAACAATCAAGTACGAAATCGATATCGTTCGACCCCTATAATGACCTCTACATCTACACTCAATACTCTCTCGAATCCGCGTATCGAACTTTCACCAAGACTCACGTCCTCGAATATGCCGATATTATATCCGCTCTCACCAGTATCCTAGGTCGTTGTCCTACCCAGCTACTAGATGCCGTGCTTGCAAACCTCCAAGCTGGGATTACGCACTGGATCGCTGACACAGAATCAAAGCTTTCAGGAGGTAATGCTTTGGGCACAGCTGTAAGTAGTGGTCTATCTTCACTTTAGCGAGACTAACATGTTTAGATCATTTCTTTGTGGGGAATGGTTTGCAAATCCATTCCAATGCTACGTCAATATCACACCCACACAAAGATCTTGAGCCAGCTGGAACTTCTTGTTTGTGCCGGGCTTGAGAGCAAACACAAAACGATTGTGAATAATACTATTGGAATGTGGAACTCAACCTTCGGCTCTTGTCAAGACGGCCTAGAATATCCCAAGAAAGCCAAAGACGCTCTACTTAAACTGCATTCTGTCGTCGAACTTCAACTCCCGGACTTTCCTGAGAGCTTAGAGACGGAGGTATCAACAGGTCACCGTCAACCGGTGAATTTGACAGCTCGGCAGGATGAGTCTGGCCAGTACACCAGTCTCTCCTCGATGGACTCGGCACTCAATGGCTACCTAGCACCTCACCCAGCACCTAGTAGGATCATGCAGAGGGTACGCCAGTCCACACCTCGGGTCATCATTGACGTTGGTCGATCCCGATCCTTGAAGCGATCACGAGAAGCAACACCCGAGTCAAGTCGCAGAAGTTCGAAGAGGCGCGATGTGACTCCAAGAGTGCGACATGATGATTCGCAAATACAATTTGAAGCCATACCTTCGTCGTCGCCCGTTGTCGACAGAGTTTTTGATTCTCAGCTGTTGACAGAGAAGCAGAAAGAAGTGAGGGAACGGCAACAAGCCGATGCTGCAATGTTTCCGGATTTGCGATCCAGTCCCAGACCCAGAGGCGGACTACCTGAATCCCAAGATGTCGACTTGGAGCTTCCCCTGCATCGATCTTCTTCGAAAATTCGTGAGAAGATCTCGCGACAGGTAGAAAGAGAGACTACCCCCACGGTCGCCATACCTAGCGACGACGATAACAACTTCGTGACATCATCACCGACGCCGACTCGATCTTTACGAGGCCCTCCCGATGATCCTCCCTCGTCTCCTCCTGAAGCTGCTGTGAAACGAAGCAGTCCCGTCCTCGACGAGCAAATTTCGTCTTCCCCGCCTGAGGGCACGCCAGAACCAGGGAATGCTCCCTCTCCCACCGGAGTTCTAATTAATGAAGCTGGGAATGCGACAGATGAGCTTGATCCAGACATGCCGACTTCTGCTCTTGAAGGCACGTCTGAGCATGAAAACGTTGCCAAGGACGATGCTCTCATGGAGAACCCTGAAGTCCATATTCATGAAGACGAGGAAGTGCCCAAGGCCGAACACTTCTTGGATACGGGAGATAATACCACTATATCTATTGATCCTTCTGTGCAAATCGATCCGGATGCCATGGAAAACGTTGAAACCGTTTCGGATGATCCCTCGGCTCAACTTGACCCGGATGCTATGGAACAGGATGCATCCATTTCAATAGGCCCCTCAGCTCAAATAGACCCGGATGCTATAAACATTAAGCATCCTTCTACCTTTGACTTATCTACCTACGAACGCAGTAGTTCTCCAGCCGAGGATCCATCTGATCAACTTCGGGCCTCTCAGCTTGAGCATGAGGCTGTCATGGCGTCCATGGAGGCACAAGCAAGCAATGGTCAGGAAGTGTTACCACGACCATCCGTCATGGAGTCCACAGTAGAATCCGTGCCTAGCTCAACCGCTCAGCTTGTAATTATGCCTGTGTACGATCCGCAATTACCGGGAACCCCCATTCGACACGGTCCAGAAACAGCAGAGCAACAGACTCCCAAGACTCCACAATACGTGGATGCCTTGTCCAGCCCACTCGGTTCTGACAGGAACGAGGTTTTTGAGGATGCAGTTTCTTCGCCGCGACTGAACATCGCCACAGCACCTAGAATGCAACACTCATCTTCTTCCCCTCTTAGCGACATTGACGAGTCTAGCATGTTGCGAGTAATGGCTGAATACGATCAAAGCTCTGGAAGTCGTGTCTCCTTCCTTGATGATAAAGAGAATCATCCGCGACGTACACGATCTTCTTTGTCAAAGGATAATTCGGAGATTTCTTCCCCGAGCGCATCAATATCTGCGCCCATGCGCAAGTCCGCACTGCGAAAGAAATCCGGCTTACAACAATCTTCACAAGCCGGAAGCGAAACACCCTCTGAGGTCAACCAACTTCAAACATCTTCGCTACCGTCGTTGATCCCAGAAACTCCTGCTCCCAAAGCCGCTGATCCTCACAAGCCCACTGATCAACCAGCCATGCTACTATATCATGATGATGACGGGCTAAAAGTTAATATGGACGACACCATCGTTGTTGATACTTCTATTCTGGAACGAGAAGGTGGGCTTCGAGCTCACAAACGCAGTCCGCGTAAGAAGGGTAAGAAGAGAAGGTATCCCGAAGATCCTGCAAGCACAAGCGAAGTCCCCGACAGCCAGGATGGTAATATTCAGGATGGTATGCCTTCAAAAGTCCTAATTCGCCAAAATAAAAAGCTGACAGTCACAGTGCCAGCCTCGCCATCTAAGAAATCGGCATCGACTGTGAAGAAGAAACGCCGGGGACGGCCAAGCAGGTCATCGCAACGCAGTGTGGAAGAAGAAAGTTCTCAGGAAATCGCAGCTAGCCAGAGCTTCACCTCCGTAGATCACGATTTATCGATAGTAGAAACGGAAGATGGTATTGACAGAACAGACACATCGGTTGTGGACGATACGTCCTTCATGGAGGGACATAAAACAGGAGGGGAAGAGATGCCTGCTCTATCAGACAACGAAGGAATACAGTCAATAGTACAAGCGCCAGCACAAGAACGCTTGGAAGTTGTCAAACCCGTCGACGAAACTAGAATCGAAGAGGATATTATTATGGATACCATCCTTCCAGAAGGAACGAGCAGTGTAGATGTTGACGTCATTGCAGAGACAACGTTCGAGGAAAGCAGCTCGGCCGGCAAGCCAAACTTCGAATTCGAAAAGCTAGAGGTTGAGACTCACTCGAACATTATCCCTAGTAATGTAGCAAGGGTTATCTCGCCAGAGGAATCTATTCATGAATCACGGTCGGACCCGGAAGCCCCTCTGGAAGACTTCTGTCCAAATAAGGAATACGAATCTCTCCTTATAGGAAACGGCATCTGTACTGATTACGGCACAATACTCAATGACTTTGATGTGGATGCATCGACTGCACTCGACGAGATTTTCGGTGATGCTGCTATCGTACAGGAGAAGTGTGACAACGCCGAGCAAACTAAGATTGCTCCTGAAATTCAAGTGGACGAGGATGAAGATGAGAGAGAAAAGATCACCGCTCCTGTTTCTCAAGAGTTCGAGCTAGTCGTCCCGTCTGGGGAGCCCGAGCGTGAAGAGCAGCCAGCAGTCACGATGCAAACCATGAAGGACAAGCTTCAAAGCTTGATCACCGATCTAGGCAGTGCAGCACTGAGTAGACAGGAAGTCGGTGAACTGGAAGACATGTTTATGGATGCCAAGAGAGTACTGTATGATGTGGAATTGCGAGGGCGTGCATTGGCAGAGATGTGATTTCAAATTGCATGGCGGTCGGAGTTTTTTGGGTTGGGCTACTACTTGCTGGACTACGGATTGTGAAAAGGTATCAATGACTTGCATTGGCGGAGTTTTATTGTTCTTGATCTGTACCTAACGATAGCAATATCGATGTGTTACATGGACTGTTTCTGGCTGTGAGGCGGAGTTGACCCGTCGTCGTTTCATATCTGGACCTTGATGTCATTTTCACGGTGAACGAACGGATCTTGCCTCACAAAGCGGTGGTGAGCTCTCAGCTTTAGGCTCCAATGCACCCGGCTTGTCTGAAAGAGCAATAGGTAGTACTTGTTGAAAAGCTCAAGTCTGACGGTGTCCCTTTTCGGAGGCAGATCTGCACGTGCTCGCAGAGCTATACCTTTTTCGGACTTAGCCTCAACTCTCCCCTGCGTTTCAGAAGCTGCAAGGGAGAGGCCGATGACTTATGGGCTTCGCTAACATCCCACTGCCTCCCAGCTGAATCACTATCACTATCACATCACACCCCGCGACAGGATCAGACTCCTTGCTCTTCCTTTCTCTCTCTTTTTCCGACTTCACTTTTATCCTACAGTTCTACGATTCTGCGCTCTCTTTCCCCTTCCGCAGCGTGTCTGTGCCTCTGATTGTCAACTTCAGCCGTTCCAGGTACCATTCCACGGCACAGCTACCCCGCCATCTTTTTTCCGCTCTCCAAGCCCAACAGTCAGCCAACAAGATGGTCGACCGCCCAAAGAAGCCCTCTGCCCTCGCAACGACTCCAGGACTTCCTCCTCAAGCTCAAGTCAACATCTCGCACAACAATTCGAGAGTGTCAGCCGTTCTTCCTACGGGGGAAAGTGTGGAAGTACTGCTGTTCGGAGCGACGATTATCAGCTGGAAGGATGCGAAGGGAGGCGAGAAATTGTGGTTGAGCGAGGCGGCAAAGCTGGATGGGACGAAGGCCGTCAGAGGTGGTGTGCCATTGGTTTTCCCGGTAAGTTTGGGATTATGTTTTCGTGGAAAGGAGGGTGCTCCTGCTGGCGTGCGGAAGTCTGCGCTGGGATAATTTGTCGTGCATCTTTACAGAACTTGAAGCTCTGCATTGGAGAGAGCCGAAACTAACATCTCCATTTCAGGTCTTCGGAACGGCTCCCGACCATCCGGCTACCTCAAAGCTTCCTCAGCACGGCTTCGCACGAACATCGAGATGGGAATTCCTTGGCAAAAGCACATCTGAGTCTTCAACACTCTCGTCTTCATCTGCGGGCGACGACAGCGTGAAGTTGGATTTCGGCTTAAGTCCAAGCAATTTGAGCGAGGAGAGCAGGAAGGCATGGCCATACGAGTTTGGCTTGATCTACAGCGTTACACTCAGCAAGGATGGATTGACGACTAGTCTCGTAGTGAGGAATGAGGGAGAGCAGGCTTGGGAGTTCCAGACTTTGATGCATAGTTACTTTAGGGTCAAGGTATGCTTCTCTTTTAGTCTTGTCCTGGGCATGGATTTGAGGGGGGAAATGCTAACGCGCATTGCAGGACATCTCGACCGTGTCAGTCACTGGCCTCGAATCCTCGCCCTACATTGATAAAGTCCTCGGCCCATCCTCGACCGGCGAGCCATACACCTCACCTTCAGCCGCCATATCTATTTCCTCCAAAACTGACCGAGTCTACACCCCCACCGGAGGCCCTTCATCCGCGGTCATCATCAAGGAAGGTGGGAAGAAGAAGTTCGGCATTGTTAGAGATAACATGAGCGAGGTCGTAGTCTGGAACCCATGGAAGGATGACGCACAAGGAATGGGAGATTTCGCGCCTAAGGATGGATATAAGGAGATGATTTGTGTTGAGGCTGGTGCGGTGAAAGGCTGGCAGAAGTTGGAGCAGGGAGACGCTTGGGAGGGCGGGCAGGTGATTATGGCTGCGAACTAACTGCGGCAGGGACATGGTGATGTGGTGAAGCTTTAAGGTTGCTAGAGTTGGCAGGAGCTTTGGAAGGCGGGCTAGGGATTCTAATGCCGCAATCATTCCGCAAGGCAGACGACAGTAGGCATGATTGATGACTGAATGGCGAAGTGGAGGCTGGGAATGCTGGGAATTCACGGATATGGGTTAGAAAGTTGATATCTCGAATCGATGAGCTTCCTGCATCCCCTCCCAAGTTTTCTCTTCCTCGTGTCAGGTAAATTTCTCCGCTCTCATTCCACCTCAACTGAATGATGATTCGTCGTTTACTCGACGTATCTTTCTCGACTCGACTGTCTTGAAAAAATTGGATTCGCATCACACTTCTCAGATCTATAAAAACTTTCTCGGAGTCAGTGAACTGCTGTGGGCACTAAGTTACTGCTCACCCACCTGCCAGGAACAGACGCCAACAGGAAAACCCCCTATACCCAAGTTTTAGAAGAGATCAAGGTTAATAATTTCTTACTCGAGCTTATAAATTTCGACATTTCTTATAAGACGATACTGTTCGAATCACTTTTTGATATAAAGTGTTTTCCCTCTTGTTTGGATTTCAAGGTCGACGGAACACTACAATAGAAGTTGACAACAGTGCATTAACTCCAAATAAGTGCACAGCGAGATAAGAGGGGGATGTCAGTTGAATATCACGTGATGCCTACCATGGTGCGGCAGGGCAGTTTCATTTCAGGTTTTAGTTCAAAGGGCATCGTAATTCCTTTCTCTAATATACCTTCACCCTCTTCCTTTTAGAATTTAGAACTTTAGAGCTAATAATATAATTACTTTGCCCCCTAACTGATATGCTTTTATACAATTCCATCTGACAGGGGAAATGCAACAGAAAGCTTCCTCCCGTCGGATCTCTCTTGCTATCAATTCTCTCGATTACTACCAACTTCCCTGGTTTTAAGTTTAGACTGGTACCGCTGAAGCCGTTATTCTTCTTGCAATTGTTTGAATAAAAGCCTTGAGTAAGCGTAGAAGGCATAGGTCTGCAAGATTGCAACCAGCTTCCGTAAGTCCCAGTATTGTGGCATGACTTTTATTCCTTCCTTTCAGGAGTGACCACATCCCAGATGGTTTTTTACTTTTCCTTCGCTCTTACTCGTGTTCGTTATATACCCATGTCTTTCAAATCACTCGCTGTGCCTATGTACTTGCACGGCTTGAGATGACATAAATACGTCATGCCGCATACGTGAATTTTAAAACTAGAGATTCACTGCGAGGCTATATCCTTGGCCTTGGATATATACATGATCTTTCGATGCAAATAAAGAAGTGAAGCATAGACTTGCAAGCAGAGGTGAGTCAGCAAATACCTTCAATTCTTCTCTCTTATATAAAGACTAATCTCTTTAACTCAGCAAGCTTTCCTGCTTCAATGTGAAGGCTGCGACCACGAAAGCTCTATAGGAGGCTCGAGAAGGCAAATGTGACGATCATCCACACCTCTGATAATGCGCTTCCCATTATTGGCGCAGCGGTTGGTTCAAGTATTGGTGTTGGATGTTCCTGGTCCCGCTGCGACTTTTGAAGCTCAAATGTCGTCTTAATAGAAGGGACTTTCGGTTGCTGTATTAGGAACGGCTGTCAAATGGAGTACGCATTTCGTCTGGTTGAATAAATAGTACTTCGTGGAAACTTTTGAGGTGGAGATGTTGTTTCAATGCAAGGGCTTTTGATTGCTCTCTTTTGAAGAGAGTAGGTGGATATATCGTGAAAGGAAGGTTAGTGTTAATAAAGAATTGATGGAGGAAAAAGATGACAAGAAGGAAGGGCAATAATGGGAATGCAGCGGGATAGAAGAGATGGACAAAAAGTTAATTTGCATTTATCGCGTGCTCTACGGCAATACTCCTTTATTTAATGGTATCCTATGCTTTGGCAAGATCTATTGGCAAAATAGATTCTCAGATTTCTCCTGCTACTTTCAGAACTTTATGACTTGTAACTACAACACGTATCTGAAGAATACCTAAGGAAGCAATTAGATCTGATGACGAAGGCATTGGTAGAAGCAGACTTACATTCTGCTTATCTGTCACATTCTCGAACCCTTGAACTCGACTCTCTTCTCTCAACGCCTCGATCTCTTCCTCGCTTTTACCTTCCAATGCCCGGTCACGCTTCTTGTTCTCGAGTTGATACAGAAATCGCAACGTCAAGTTGAAGACAATGTTGAGGATGAACCCAACGAGCATGGCAACAATTCCTCCGTGATAGGAAGGAGCTTGAGCGGCTTTGAAGCATTGTGGTCCTGAATAAGAAAATCAGCGTTGGCCCATCTCACGACTGGTGCAAGGATCAGACGTACCGACGATTTGCCCAACACAATACATCACAAATACCATCGCACTAGCCATACTCTTTTTTGTGCTCCCTGCAACGTTCGTGGCCAATAGCCCGAGAAGAACCATGAAACCAGTTGGATATCCAGCCAAGAGCCAAACTCCGACAAGTCGGCCCCACTTGTTGCTTGTATCAAGCTGATTGATCAACAATGTCCCAATAATCGGAGGAATCATAGCCACAGATCCAACAATCAATCTCGCATTCGGAACTTTAGTCTGCACATAACCACCCAACAATGTGAAGACTGCCTGCAGAAACGAAAGCGGCATATTCATCAACGTGGTCTGCAAACTCGTGAACCCAAATCCCTTTATGATAATCGATCCAAAACTCAACCCTCCAGACGCAACAGCGTTGACGAACGAGATCAACGCCAGAAGCAAGATCTTCGGATCCAAAAACGCCTCAAGAACCTGCTCCTTGACAAACGTCTTAGTCTTCGTCCCCATCTTATTCTCCACCACCCTCTGAATAGCTACAACCCGTTCCCCTTCACTCAACCACCTCGCACTCGCCGGATTATCCGGCACAACAACGATAAATAGCACTCCCCAAACGACAGTAAACGCTCCCAGAATCAAGAATATTAGTTTCCATGTCGCGAGCGACCCTTCGATGTGTCCGATTCCGAAGGTGATGAGGCCTCCAATTGTGCCGAAGAACCCGAGGAAGGAGATCCAGATCGCGGACCGGGAGGCTTGTTCCTGTCGCGTCCACCAGATGGAGGTTATGGTGACGAAACCGGGCGAGATGGTGGACTCGAAGACGCCGAGGAGGAAACGGACTGTGGCGAGGCTGGCGAAGGAGGAGCAGGTCGCGGTTAGCATGAGGATGGAGGCCCAGATTATGATGTTTACTGCGAGGTTTGACGTTAGTGTTTATGTGTTGTGGAGAGACGATGACGGAAAGGGAGACTGGTGGAGAAGTCATTAAATGGGAGACGAACTTCCGAGGAATTTGGCAATGGGGAATCGTTGGAGGAGAGCTACGCCGGGGTATTCTGCGAACATGTAGCCAAAGTAGAAGATTGAGCTAGGTACGTTAGGTGGGTTCTGCAAGAGGAAAAGGTGTGACGAACGAGGTCCATGAGTAGTCTTGACCAACAAGGTGATTGTCTGTTATGATCCCGAAGACACTGGAGTATCCTAAGGTCGTTTTATCGAGGAATTGAAGGCCTGGAACAATACGTCAGATGCTGATTTTCATGTGTTGAGGGCTTCAAGGATAGGGCTTACCATATGTGATGCATAGGAAAGGCAAGATATAGAGATCAATCTTTCTCAGAACTTTCTTGGAGATCTCTGCTTCCGCTGGGCCACTGGCAAGTGCTTGAGCTGCGAGCTCGCCAGCCTCATCGTCGATTTGAAGATCTCCTTTTCTGAAGTCTTCCGCATCGTTCTGAGTTACAACCGCGATCTTCTCATCTACTATAGGAGAGACTTCAGGGCCGTCTGAATTCGCGATTTCGTCTGGAGAGCCCATTTTGGGATCAACCGCAGAGAATTGTTATAGTAAATAGCTGGAAAGAAGATAATGCGACAATAAGAAGTGAAAAGGAAAAACACCCACTCTCGGCATCGAACGTGAATCTGCACCTCCACTCACCTTCTAACAGATCTTGGCCGATCTCTCGGCCTTCATCCTCTTCTCGTATTCTTCACCCATGGCGGTGATAGAAAGGTTGCATGATATTGACGATAAGGATGGGGGAGAAGTAGAGGTTATTCGGAGTCCGCCTATCGAGCTCTGATAACGAGAAACGGAAACATATTTCCGCAGATTCGGAGTCAATTGGCGGCTTCATCGCTAGTCGTTCACGATGCGCGGTGCGGGGAAGTTCTGTTGAACTTTTTGTGATTGGTCAGATGAGGGGTTATCATTGCCAAAAGGGGCTGCTGGGACCTGCCCACTCTTGGTCTTGGCGACAGGTACCAACCACACGCATGTCCCTCTCGCGAACGAGAGAATTTGTGGCTGTTGAATTGGAGCACTCAAATTGTTTCTTTTTGATCCTTCTTCCCAATTTGCCCCATTTTACTAGAGCAGAAGCCACCTGGAATTGTGAATATTACGTGATGCAGATACTTCTGGATATTGTTGACGAGGACTACGTGGAAGTCTCGACCTCCGGGAAAGACGTTGCGTTACACCCGGTAGCAGATCTTGAGATCTGTAAGTGTATCCCTTCTGAGATGCCTACTTGACTGACAATAAACAGCTTCTCCCAATGGCTCGTCCATGCAAGTTGACTACCTTGATTTTGTGTCTGAATATATCGAATCCATTAGCGAGACATTGCGACCAATCAGTCTTAAAATCCACGACAATCCGGAACTGAATTTTGAAGAATTCATTGCGCATGAAACATTAACTAAATTTATGAAGACCCGCAAAGGTTGGAAGGTTACTCCGTCGGCCTATGGAATCAAAACTGCTTTTACTGCTGTCTATGATAGTGGGAAGAAAGGTCCTGTCATCAGCTACAATGCTGAATACGGTAAGATCACTGCTCAGCAAGAAACGTAATGTCTAACAACCTATTGCAGATGCTCTCAGAGGAATTGGACATTCATGTGGACACAATCTTATAGCCATCGCATCTGTCGGTGCCGCACTGGCTGCTGGTGCAGCCATGACCAAGTTCGGTTTGTCAGGGAAAGTCGTCCTCTTCGGGACACCAGCAGAGGAGGGCGGCGGTGGCAAGATCAAACTTCTTGACGCTGGAGCATATTCAGATCACAAAGTCGACGTCAACCTCATCTCGCATCCAGGCAAGCTCAAAGATTCCGCACTAGTCAGAACGAATGCATATGTCAACACGAAGATCGAGTACTTTGGTAAAGAAGCACATGCAGCAGCAGCTCCATGGGAGGGCATCAATGCTCTCGATGCTCTGATCACAGCATACAATGGTCTGAGTGTGCTGAGACAGCAGACGATGCCTGGAGACATCATCCAAGGACACATCACTGATGGCGGTATCGCTCCAAACATTATCCACGCATATGCTGCTGGCATTTTTGTGGTGAGAGCAACGAGCAAAAAGAGATTGGAAGTGCTCAAGAAGAAAGTAGACAAATGCTTCGAGGCTGGAGCAGAAGCCACAGGAGCCAAGCTCAAGATGACGCATATCATGGGTTATGACGACCATGTGCCCAACAAGGCGATGGGAAAGGTGTGCAGAGCTGTGATGAACAAGTTGGGGAGCAATATCCCGACGGAGCAGTTTGACCTCATTCAGGGTGCCACGCAAGCGAGTACTGATCAGGGCAATATCAGCTACGCGATGCCGAGCCTGAGTCTAAGCTTCAAGATTGACAGTGTGGAGGGCCCTCACAATCCCGGGTTTGCAGAAGCAGCGCGGACGAGAGAAGCTCATATTGCAGCGTTGAGAGCTAGCAAGGCTTTGGCATTCACTGGATTGGAGGTTTTGAGTGATGCAGACTTACTAAAAGCTGTTAAGAGGGAATTCGAAGAGGTGTTACAGGGGCAACGAAGATACTGAGATCTCGAGCTATGCATACACAAATGAAAATGGAGACTTTATGATCTCGTGAGCAATACAACATCGCTCGTTCTCTGGCTGCTGGAAATGCAGACAGACTACTCGTCACGTGCTTTGGTATTTTTGGGTGAACTCTCAGCCACACCACGCCTGAAGATCTCCGATCCTCCTCACATCCTCCCGCCACCCCACTGGTGACTGCGGACATGGCAGCTGCGGCGCCCAGGAGAACTGATATGTTGGAGTTGCACCTGCCACGAGTCCTGGGGACAGAAAACGCGACGCGACACGGTCTTTGTGCCACGTCTTGTTTCAGGCAATTCGGGGAGCATCCATCCCTACCACCGAGGGAGATAAGCTTCGCGAGAACGTGATTCCTCAGAACTCGAGGCACGATTAGCTTTTGGACCTGGTGGATCTCATGGAGAAAATCGTCTGCTTCTCCGGCGTGGTTCGTCGTCAGCAACAGTATCTGGTGCACGCCGCCAAGCCGTTGCTTCCTGCTTTTCTCCGGCCAATATGCATATTTATAGACCACGGTAGACCCCATCCACGGTCAGCCCTAACTCGTTCCAGGCCAGGTGTTTCGGGTCGTACCTCCATGTCTCTCCCCTTACGATAATGGGATAGTTGCAGGACTGCTGCAGCTCAGCCGCACCGCTTGGATGCCTTCTTCTGGAATCTCTCTCTTCTTCAGCACGTCTGTATGGCCAGCCTCGTCTTGGCAGCCCCCAACTGGTGCTCCGTGGTCTGTCTGTCGGAATAAGTACAAGGGCTATCGTGGTGCTCTCTTCACAATGTTGTCGCCGTCTGCTGATTCCGTCCTGCTCGACGTGTGCGACTGTGCGACAGCGACCCCGAGTCTTTTGGCTGAGCAATATCACTCCGTGCTGTGCGCTACTTTCTTCACGAAGACATCGCAATGGCACATCCAAGTTATGGGCCTGTGAAGCCGTTTTCCCCGCTCGACGAAGACAGTACAATATATAGGAGCCCTGCGACTTATTCA
The DNA here is from genome assembly GCA_003988865.1 of Phialocephala sp. D728. Classification (NCBI taxonomy): domain Eukaryota; kingdom Fungi; phylum Ascomycota; class Leotiomycetes; order Helotiales; family Mollisiaceae; genus Phialocephala; species Phialocephala sp. D728. Next base: position 41,972 of record QYAJ01000069.1, on the reverse strand, counting down.
CAGCCGTTTCCTTCCTACGACAACGAGCACCATGGCGATCTGGGCTTCTCAGCAGGCATTGAGATGGGGCAGATACGACCAAGTCCGCCGATGCATAACGATACGAAGGATTCCATTACCTCACAGGCGACACTTTTCCCAAGCCATAACACATCTCGTACGTATGCCCCTCTTCTTTGATTCTTCTCTAACATGGAACAGAATCCGACCAGCAACCATTTCTCCACGATCCGCTGAATAAACTCGATACATTTTACACGGCGAACACTTTCGTGCCATACCAAGACCACACTGGCAAGCAATTGAGACATATCTTGATCGGAGGCTTCAATCGGTGGTTGATCACAGCAGCTCTCTGCGGAGGGTATGTCGTAGCGACAGTGGTATGGCAGAAGAAGATGGCTATTGGAGAAACCGAGAAGAAGTGGTACAATGGCATCACAACTGGAATCAGTATCGCACTGGGTTTGAATATAGCTAGTGCTTTCAAAGACATGGCATTGAACATGAGGTGGCCTATCCTGGCCAAGGGAAAGAGAAATTTGGTGGAGGTGAGTGATTATTCGAAGGACCGAGAACGATGCTGATCCCATGCCAAGCTGGATCTATTCCTCAATTGCGACAGCTTGACGAAGCTTGCAAAATTGGCGATGGTCACTCGCAGACCTATGGTTGTTCTTGGATGCGTTCTTTGGCTGCTCATAAATCTGGTAAGTCTAGCGGAGCACTATTCTTCTCTTCGGCTGACAAGACTATAGCTAGCTCAAGCGGCAATCGCCATGCTTTCCCTCACGTACGGGTTCAATGCCGACTACAGTGCGGTACAATTGGTGAAAGGGAATGCCTCGATACCAAGCATGGATCATTTCTTCCCCTTATACAGTGTCCTGAACAGTACTTCTCCCTCGATTCAGGATGAAGAATATGCCGCTCACATGTAAGCCTTTACGTCAGCTTTTTCAGCTATCTCTAATCCTCTTACAGGTATGGCGAATACGGCTACAATTATGGATTGAACTATACTACAAACAAACCGAAGCCTGGAGACATCTATCAACCACTTGGAGCTATGATCTTCACCGATTACACTAACAACTGCTTGGAGTTCATCTTCCAAGACTCGCCTGAAGGACAGGCGCTTGGCACATTCTCCGTATACACAGGACGAGCCATTAATGTCACATATACTTGTGATTCTTATAGAGTCACGAAGAATGGCAACGGGACATCCGACTCGATAGAAGTGGAAACGATAGGAGCCATCACTTTGTCGCAGACAGTTCCAGAATCCACGACCTACTGGACTAACTCGAGCCATATGTGCGGAAGCAACGAGCGCTGTACCAAGGTCGAAGCATTTGAATCCTCCAATACGAACCCGTGGTATTACCAATGCGAAATCACGCTTGGAAAAACATACAACGATACATCGAACGTCTCGTACGTCTCGGATTACATGGCATACATCGCAACTGCTGCCATCGCTCAAGTTGGATATACAGATTACCTTGGTGTGGCATCCCAAATCTACCCTCAGGACAGTCCATGGGGTTACCCAAATAATGGAAGTACGGACGACATGGGCGCCACCATGGCCACCTTTGCGCTCGGTACTATTGCAGGAGCGACGATTTATAATCCATATACTTCATACTATGGGATGGCGCCTCAATCAGGCCAGTGCCTCCAGGTCGGACACCCTTACTTCTTCTATTCGATGCTTGCTCTTATCTGCGGATGTCACTTCATATTCATTGTCATCGTGGCGATCTATACGAATAGTGTCATGGTTGGTCCCGATGGACATCTTTCGATGGCCTTGTTGCTACGGCCGATTGCGGATGCATTATATGGTGTCAGTGATGGGGAGGAGAACAAGGCTTTCAGGGACGCGAAGAAGAATACGATGGTTACATACGTGAAGGAGCACACGAGGCAGGGGAAGTGGACGTTGAAAATGGTTCAGCGTTGAGAGCTGGATTGGGATAATATACTGCGGTCTTCGAATCAACAATCTTTGTCATCTGCCAATATGTCTGAAATCGAATCTACCGACGACTCGGATAATCCATTGTGCTCGAAGCTAGTGAGCAAACTCGCCAACTCATCGAGATATAATTCTCCACTTCTCCAAAAAAGACTTCAAAGTTTTGAAGCGCTATCCTTGAAGGGTACCGGGTGCTAGTACCTCAACTCCTACACATTCTGAAGGACTGGGGATAAATCATCTCCGATCGGAGCTTTCAGACCAGCGTGAAATGGGATGCAGAACTCTTCCCAGCTTCGACGAGACGCAAGTCTAGCCGAAAAGAAGATCTGGCCACTAGCCCAAATCGCTAATATTTTTTCGAGATTTGGAAGTGAGACTGTTTTATAGGAACATCTACCGAGTTGTTTTTTCTTGGGGAAAACACTAAGGCCTGGTGTCCAGGAACGATTCCTTAGAGCGAGTTAGTGAAACAAGAATGAATTCCAACTAGATTGTTGAATTTGGAGCCACTAATTACCGATCTTGATATTGTGTTTATGGATACACTTCTATACGGCAAATGAAGCTTGCTGTAGTTCTATCGCTTGTGTGCTGGACTAAGTTTTGAAGTGTCTCGCATCTTGGGTGGACTGAATGGTGAAGCCCATTCCAAGAAGTCTTCGAAGATGACCTCCATGCGTTTATTTATGTGCTTGTATTTCAATACATAAATCGTTCACATTTTTGGCTCCAAAACAAAGCACGATCTTGTTCTTCTACTTCATCTCTATATTTCATGCAACCATGCATTTCTATCTCTTTATCACAACCCTCGTTCCTCCACTCCTACTCCTACCCCCATCCTGCCCCACCAAGAGACAAACTCCAACATATCCATCAATCGATATAAGTATCAACCGAGCCTCAAGAACCATGCATCATCGTCAGCTCACTGGCTCTCCTAACCGAAGACAGTCATTTAGGCACGAAGCAGGAGTCGATTGTTGACCCACCACGAAGATTGGTTAACCGGAAAGTTCGAGGACAGGGACCCCAGTTACGGCAAATAGTTAATGGAGTATGTTGATGCGACGAAGTTTGTGCTGTTGGGGAGCTCGCGGATAAAGTATTCTCTTTGTGGAAGACGGAAGCTAGCGAAGGATAGGCCTAGAGTGGAGGGTATAACGTAGGAGAGGTGGAGTATGCGTGGATATGCATTGGATGGCGACGAAGTAAGCAAAGAATCACGACTCTTAGATTTCGAAGTCGTGATGCGTGCTATTGCTTAGTCGATTAGTATTGCCTTCAGTCGTCCTGTCTGCTGGAGCTATGAGACATTCTCGAGCTCAGTACCGAGCTCGGAGTTCTGAACACAGAAGTAGAAGATGGGACTTGACGTAGTGATATATCATTGGCAACGTCAACTCCGTCATTCTCTCCTTCGTGGTCGGGCGCCATGTCAATGCTTGTTTCTTCTCTTCTCTGCCTCCTGCTTCTGACTTTCTGGTGGACCCAGGGAGCGAGGTTGAAGTATCCTCCACAAGCAAAGACTCCGCACCAAAGAACGAACTCTGTGGCATAGATGACTATTCCTAGGATGCCAAGCGTTGGTTGGAAAACTACATCAGGTCATTCGGAAATACTTTTAGGAGACCGGATGTATGAGCTTCACTTACACACAGAAACCAGAGAAAAGACATCCCCAGCAGCATCGATCCCCACGAAAATGAACGAGATTCCCCTTACAGTTCGATGGACGTATATGTCCCAGTAATGCCTCAGAACTCCCGCTGAAAGAAGCACAGTAGAAACGACGCCCATCAGCGTGACAGGCCAATGTCTGTCCTCTCTTACCGCAGCCTGCCGAAATTAGCTCCCCATTCCAAGTTTCCAGGGCGGACCAACGGCCACTGACCTTCAAGGCAAATACCAACCCAACTTCAATTCCACCAAATAGAGCTCCAGTGCTCCCAACCACGGCACAGCATTCCAGTACTCCCCATTTCTGCGCCATCAAGTATCAGCACGTGACCTAAAGCCAGAACGAGAATAAGAGGAGCAGGAGCACCAGAACTCACATCATCATAATGATAACATTGGATCCAAGTAATCAAACTTAAAACAGTCAATATTTGAGGCTGGATCCGCAACGCGATATTGAAGTCCGAGGTGATATTGTATGCGCCGAGGGGAACGCCGGCACAGGCCCAGAGGAGCATCATTGAGCGTTGAAGGCCGATTGTGTTGTGTCGTCTGTAGTTGATGATGATTTGGGGGATGAGCTAGGATGTCAGTTTTGAGCTCTGGGGTGTGAGGAGATGATGAAATTGGAGGTGATGGGGTATACCTGGATCGACCAACAGACTGCACCGATGGTCCCGAGTACGTTGGCTGCGATCGGGATGTTCATATTATGGGATTTATTGCTGGTATTAAGAGTTACATATGGTCTTGGTTTTGGGTCAGAGTTTGAAGTATAGCATGATGGAGAGGAAGCTGAGAGAATACACGGTGAAAATTGATCTGGAACTTGTAGATCAATGGCACGTGATACACATGCGCCATCATCAATCAGTACTTCAACGGGGCAGGAAAACTGCGCGTAGTGAGACAAGTAGTTGAATAGACAATTTGAGTTATTCTAGAGTACATATGTAGACTCTACTCGGTCAAAAGCTGTAATAAGCGAAGATCCATCATAATTTTCGCTGGCCACTGTTTCTGCATGCTTTCACCGTAGTCTTCAACTACTTCAGGAGCAACGAGTGCTCGTCCAATGAGACGAGCGATACCATCATAGTCCGGGCGGCGAACCACTGCTATAATACTAGACTTGGCAAACTGATAAAGAGTATCACCAGGTTGAGCATGCGGTGGCATCAAACCAATCACCCCGTCAGCAGTGGAGAATAGGCGAGATTCACCGTCGGTCTCTTCCGAAGAAATTTCATCCCAATCCTTCGATATTGCACCTTGAAATTGCTGGGGGCTGGGCATCGACCCTTCCAATGAGACATCATCCAAAGCTGGATTGCCATCCCAGTATAGGCGCCGTTGGATGGTCGTCATTTTGGCGAGAGAGGGGGTATCTAAGTCGTGTAACAGGCCCATGAGGATCTCATTCTTTCTTCGAAGCTGTTCCAGAAATTCTTTCTGTACTGATAACTCCGCTGGATAACCTGAGTTCCTCCAATCGTTCATCGATAGTGCAGTTTTCCACTTCCTCGTAGCTTCTGGTAAGGCAATAAATTCGTCATAAGACGGACCCACCAATGAAATTGTCCCATGATATTTCGCTAGAACTCCAACCTCCTCCGGGCGGTAAGGTATGAGGTAGCTATCTGAGTTGACGGTGCGGCTGTCCTTTAGATCTTGCTGCATTGATATTGGGCCGCCGAAAAGCCGCTGTACCACTTCACTGAAATAAATAACTGTTTCTGAACCACCTTGAGAACGCAAGTGGAAGCGGATCACATCTTCATAAAGTTCAAATAACGACTTGGAATAGTCCACCGGAAAACTTCCATCCTCGCAATCATGGGCAATACCGACAAAGCCATACACTTTATCCCGTGCCTCTTCGCACTGTGACTTCTGGCAAGCTATCATGAGATTTGCGAGAAGAAAATTGTCGCCGTGGCGACCCTCTCGTTGTCTCGCGAGTGTCATAGCAGCGTTTTCGTGCTCGCCCTCGGGTGGAATTCGTTTGAAAAAGCGTTCCCAGGACTCAAACCTCGAGATGAATTTAGCAGTTGGATCCAACTCCAAGGTTGTGCCCCAGTGGATCTCCAGACTCATTGCCGAGCCAATCTCTTGGACTATCCATACCCGCCACCAGTAGGGCCGTCGAGTGAGATTGTAGATTTCCGACCTAGCTATCTCCTCTATTTCCTCTTGCGTCTTTTCTTTGTGGGGTCCAGAGTCAAAAATAACAATCACCCCCAGCCATACGAGGACTTTCTTAGCACGAGAGTAGATATATGCCATGAGCTGAACTTGTTCACTGCGTTCCTCAAGGTCTGTCTGGTTAATGCAGATCGCATCAATCCACAAAACCCTGTCTTGTGTATCATTTCGAAGATGTACGAGGGCCGACCAAAGATTCATCCGAACTTGCACTCTTGTGCCATTCAATTCAATACTCTTGACAGCATTCGGCCTGCCCCATGCGTATGAGAGTGCTTCGTACTTTGGTCGGTCTGCGAATGCTTTAGTCACAAGTGTAATTCGAATATTCGACTCGCGAGTGCCAGGCTGAAGGACTGCTAGCCTGATCGAAGGTTTGGTGGAGAGCGCTTTCAAGGGCTCATATTTGAACCTTGCAAAGCCCGACAGCACCGGCAGAATCTGCAGAGGACCCGAGGCCATTTCTGAAGTCGAAAGGCAATTCAAATTCGTGTTCTCGATCGTCAACATCAATGGATATGATGTTGGTGTAAGAATGAACCTTGCTCGCGCGGCTGTGTCGTAAATTCATATCATTGGTTGAAATCTTCCTTCCCTATAAATACATTGGCCACAGCCTCGTCCGACAAACATGTGCATATCGCGTTCCGCCTGAACATTTCGACCTCCGTGGACCATTGTACAAATTTTACAGCGTAAATCTCTTCATCGAAAACTGAATATGGAGGTTAACTTGTCTCCAATTGTCTCTTTACCCTGCTCCTTTCGTAATCTTCGTTCTTCGGCTTGTTTCTCGTATATCGTCTCCAAAGATGTAGCAACTTGTTCGCCAGCCTGAATCTCAGCCTTTATGGCCCTTTCTTCGACTTCCCGCTCCTCGGCATTCAGACCTTCCAAACGTTTCTTTAGGCCTTTCTGCACTGATACCGGCAAATCTGACGCCTTGACCTTGTTGTCTTCAAGATTTGGTGAAGGGGAAGATGGTTTAGGCTTCGAGGAGAGGAGTGGAGCAAATGAAGGTACAGGCTTTCCTTCTGCTTTCGCAGCTTCGATAGCCTTCTCCTGGTCGAGCATTCGGTGATATAAAGTATCGGCGTGCATCTGAATCTGTTCATCAACCTCTGGCGGTCGGTCGAATGTCGAAAGGTATCCCAGCGCCTTCAGGAATTTCTATCCGACGTAAGATCAGCAAAGCGCTCGAAGAGAAGGGTACACAACCAGCAACACGTCGGTCTCCATGAGTAAAACTATCGATTGACACTTACCGCTTGCATCATATAACATCTTTCCAACTCTCTGTTCTCCGTCCGGCACAGTGTCAATCGACTGCTCCAATCTCCACTTCGAAAGCACTCATTGACCTGCCATTGTTCCAGGGCACAGTTCTCCAGTGCCGCTCTGCCAATCTCTGCTTTCCTGTGTTTGTAACCTTCCAAGACATCATTGATTTTCTCCTGGTCTGACTTGGCCTCCGATTCCACATCGGATTGCGACTGGTACGTTTTCCAGAGATGTGCATAGCGACCATCTTGGTAAAGGCTTCGGGTTGGTACTTTCGAGGCTTCGGCACCTGCTGCAGTATTTGAGGACGTTAGAGGGGTCGGGGCTGGTGATTTCGTAGGGACTGGAGCTGCCGCAGGTTGTAGTTTTGCTTCTGGAGTCGAGGGGCTGTATTTTATGGGTGATTCTTTCGCAAGAAATTCTCGCAGACTTGGATCCAGATTCCGGAGGGGATCTTGGGACTTCTCCCCACCATCGCTGTCTGAAGGACCCCAGAACCAACCCATTGTGCTTGTGCCGCGTGGAGTAATGTACAATGGCGATGTAGTCTCGAAGCGGAGGAAAATGTTGATGCAGCAACCTAGCCTAGCCTTAGCGCCGAAGTCCAACACAGTGCAATGGCGCTAAAGTATTAGTGAACACCCACTGTATTTCAGTATCGATTCTTCTCCAGGCCCTGCACATCCATCCTTCAACACTTTCCTGGCTTCTTCAATGTTTACCACCCTAGACTGTCACTTGGAGTGGATCTCAAAGTCAAAAAAAGGGGAAAACATTAATTCTCAATGAACCCTGGCACGAGAAGTTTCTCGCCTCGGTCTTCTGACCAATTTGTTTTAGTACGCTTGAATTATTGATTCTGATTTTGCTATTCTGCTTCTAATGGACTACCCCTTTCCCTCAAGCCGCTACCTCACCCAAAAGCCCGAGATACTGGTCAACAACTGTCTTGACTTGCTCCTCGTAACTCTGGAACTTGAAGCCAAAGACCTCCTCCGTCCGACTAGAATCAACCTTGGTTCTCTTTGTCGAAGCAGTTCCATTGTTTGGAAGAACGCCCTTCTTGACTGCCTGAGGGTAGTTGCGGTTAACTATCTCAATGGCATCTTCCCACCTAGTTCCACGCTCACCCTCTGAGACAGCCAGGAAGTTTTGATTGCCTTCAATCTTGGGATTCAATGCCTCGACGTGCAACCGTGCGACATCAGCAACATGAACGCTGGTGCTTGGTACTGCTCCCCATCCGCTGTCTCCACCTAGAACTTGCGCGAATGCAGCAGAAACGGTATTATCTGAGATCAGCTTGGGATCAGTGACCATCTCGTTGTCGCCAATAACGAAAGAGGGCATGATATTGATCACGTCCCATTCAGGCTTCTTCTCCTTGACAAATTCGTTGGTGGCTACCAGCGCACGAACTTTTCCTGCAGCATATGCTTCGAAGACATGCGTAAGTGGACCGGTTGGCAACGGGATTTCGTACTTGTCATCAAAGACAGTGTCGACCTCCTTGGCGATGAATTCCTCCCATGGAATGATGGCAACCTCGGAAGAAGTAATCACAATTCGCTTGATTCCGGACGTCTTGTATGCTGCTGAAAGGATTGAAGTCGTGCCTTTCACTGCTGGGGCAACGAGACCGGTTTCAAACTGTTCAGGTGTAAAGCCTTCGCCTTTGACGACTGGAGAGGCGGTATGGATGATGAACTTGACGCCCTTGACGGCTTCATCATAAGCATTGTCACCGAGGATATCTGGGACAATGACGAATGTGAGTCTCGATCCTGGATTGATGGCCTTGACAGTTGGTGTTGCGAGGACAGCGTCGGCCTTTGCTTGCGAGCGTACGGCGGCTCGAACTGAGTAGCCTGCTTTGAGGGCGACTTGGATGATTTTGATACCGACCAAGCCAGTACCGCCGGTGATGAGGACGAGTTCTCCTGCCATTGCTGGAAATGTGACTTGTGAGGATGGGCGATCGTTGTTGTTGATTGTGTTGAAGTTTGATTTGATCTTTGAGGTATTCTTTAATTGAAAGATGGCTTGTTATTCTGATTTCTTGATGCTGTACTGATGCGATACTCTTATTCTACGAGATTAAAGCTACTCTTATAATCACTCTCCTCTTCCAACACCGAATATCTGCTGTCTTGCTCCATGGCTTTCAAATCTTCTGGCTGATGAAGTCACGATCGCAAGGCGGTATCATTGGAGAGAAAATTACCTTTTTAGTATACTAGTGATAATCTGGAGACCGAAAGGTCGCGAACCATCACAATCGCACACGGCTGTAAACTAAGATTAATTTCATTGGAGCTGATAAATGCGCTATGATTACGAAGCGCAGATGACGTCTTCGGGGGGATGTTCTCCGTGGTATGCATTTAATCCTGTGTAACTTTCGACGCCACGAGGGAATTGGTCAGCGGCGATAAAGATAAGGCCAATACGACGTACATACTATTACTACTACGTATTCATTCAGTACCGAGGTAATCGTGAGATAGCACGTGATGAACTAGATGAAGGAGGTAAGGTACCTATCCTTCCGACTATATCGGTCATTAACTTTTCTGTCATCCGCCCGTCACCTCCCTTAAATAGTACCAAGATTATACCTTGCCCCATTGATATCCACCTGAGCCGCTTCCTCAACCTAAAGGAATACATCACGTGATTATAATATATCCTAGCTGATTTACATGCCGGCTCTCGCATTCCGTATTTCTCTCGGTCACAGCGGAGGACATGGCCTCAGTCTTTTTAGGGAGGCAATGCCTAGCGAAACAGCCTCATTATGCTCAGGTGTCATCGAAAATAAAAGATTAGGTTGGATTCCTTTCAGGTAGCTCAAACTTAAACCCGTGAAGATTATGTCTTCTTGTTCCAGTTCCGGCCATCAAACAAGACTAGAAGAATCACACCACCAGAACAAAGCTCAGATATTAGCCATGGAGAGGTCTGCACCAGGTTTATCCTTCGCTCCCATGGACTTGGGCATGTTCAAAACCAAAACTTGACAAGTTTCATCGAGGTTCTTCCAATTGTGATAGTGCACACTCCTCGTTTTAAAACATTATCTTGGTAAACACCTCAGCTCAGGTGGGGTGATCTCTCAACGGGCTTGACGAACTCCCCAAGAGCTATATTCCATTTGAAGATGGTGCGTAAAGAAATAGCGGGAAGTACTTTCTTTCAACGACATGCATTTAACACTCTTCAATCTTGGCCGTGAGCTATCATTTTCTCCTCACGCCAACCCTCTCCAACCAACAACCTACCAAGCATGAAATCCATCCTTATTAACAAACTTCCCCACATCCGCATCCCGCCTCCCATCCACAATCTTCACAATTCCCTCCGCGCTCTCTTTCGCATCCCCCGCCCCGTTTTTGATCCGTTCCTGTCGTCCTTGTTCCCCCGTCCTACTCAAATCCGTAACCACATATCCAGGATTAAACGTCCAGACCTTGATTCCCTTCGCTCCAAGCTCAACGTGATGGCACACTGCGAGCATGTTCAGCGCGGATTTACTCATTCGATACGCTACGGATGGAAGTTTGTAATAAGGAGTTGAAGGATCGCCACGTTCGGTGATGGAACCGAGATCGGAGGTTACGTAGATGAGTCGAGCGTCGTTGCTCTTCTCCAATAGCGGAGTGAAGGCCTCTGTCACGATAGCAGGCCCGAAAGTATTCGTCTCAAAGACCTCTCGCAGCTGGTTGATGAACGGTGTTGCTTTGCTGATGATCCCCGCATTGTTGATCAGGACATCGAGTCTTCCGAATTCTTTCGAGATTTCATCCACAGAAGAGCTGATGGTGGCTTGGTCCGTGACGTCCAGTTGGACCATAGAGAATGAGCCACTGGGTTGGGATTTTTGGAGGGATGAGAGGGCGGCTTGGCCTTTCTCTGCATTTCGAGAGCCAATGATAATATGGTAGTTTGGGGAGGAGGCAGCGAGAGATTCTGCGGTCAGGTAGCCGATGCCGCCATTGCCACCTAGTCGAGATGTTAGTTGTGTAGTTCTATAGAAGAATGTGGACAAGGGGAAGTACCTGTGATCAAGACGATGATTTTGCTGTTGGCTGACATTTTGGATCTTGAAACTTGGATATGGGTAAGTAAAATGATATGTCTTTGCTTTTGGAAATGAGAGTAGAGTGTGAAACTCTTGATGCAGTCCCAGAATGATGTAGTGATATATATATCTTTGCTTTCGTCACGGGAGCCTTGCAAGATGGTAATTCCGGTCCTTAAGTCCGAGTCGATCCTTTTCGATTATATATCCGAAGGTATCGACAAAGGCTCTGACTGTGGAACGAACTTGCCAATAAGTCGTCGTTTCATGGCAACGAATTAGAAAAGTGACGAAAGGGAGTCTGTACTTCGTGGAGTGAGAGCGGAGGAACTTTGGAAGCTTGTAATTTTACTACTAGCAAAGCGAGTAGGCTAATATGAAGAGAAATCGAGGGGATGACTAATCTGCAACGTTTCATATAGCAAGAATAAGAAAGGGCTTAGAGACCCTCGTGGGATTTCAAATAAGGACTTGCTTGACAGTGCCTAATAGTGGTCGGGCGATTATGTAAAGACCGATGTGACCAATCATGCTACAATAAACGACCCATCCCAAGAATTTAAAAGTTCCAGACCTTGAATTCTAGACTTGAAATGCCCTCGACATAATGATACATATTCCGCTTGTTGATACTAGGCGCTCTGACTATCACTTCTTTTTTTTTCGCCAAGGTGAAGTCCCACTTTCGACCCGATTAGCCTCGCGATGCGGATCTTAGCCATGCAAGGCTAAGCTGCAAGTAGCATGTTGTGCGGGTTCGGAGATACAGCCACTACGCATGCTTATTCACTCTCGTGATACAATTTATGATCATCACTGGGGTATACGAACATTAGTTGGGTGGGAGCCGAAGGCACTTCATTTCATCTGAAATCCTACAGTAATGGTATGTGTCTGAGCATCATTGATGGGAATAGCCACATATCCCGGGTATTGATTCGCAGTCGATGTACTACTTTGCGACAAAGGCTTCGAATCCAAGTATACTGACACACTTGCATTCGCAATTGGGACGTAGATCGTGCCTTTCGACCCAGCGGGTGCACTTGCACTGAGATAAAATTGCCCCCCCGCAACGTTGCTGTTCCAACTCACTTTAATAGGTCCATTTGGAGTTGGAACCAGTCCTTTCGCCCAATGCACATCTCCGGGGATTGGCTTGATACTGTAGACAGAGAAACCAGGTCCCTGGGGAATGACTCCGAGGATATAGTTCGTGAGCGCAGGCACGATACCAGTTCCCCATCCATGCGCCATTGAGGTGTATGCTCCTTCGTACGGGCTCCCGTTGTCTCCTATTCCTTCCCATTGGGTGACCATCGGGTCGTGGCTAGCCATCCAGCCATACAGTCTTCGAATCTCCTCCAGAGCAGAACTTGCCGAGCCGACGATGAATCGAGCTTCGATCTCAAAGTATGAGATGAATGCATACACACGTTGGGAGAATCCTGCACCGATAACATCGTTGTCGTAGAATGAGTTTCCGTATGGTCGTGCGTTGTGTGCAGAGAGATAGGAGAGCACTTGGTTGGCCCGAGTGCTGTTTGCAACTCCGGTGAGAATGCTAAGACTATTTCCATCCTGCGCATGGGTCTGGCAGTATGCTTCTCCGCTGCAGGTTCCATCAAAGAAAGCACCGTTGGTGGTGTCGAAATTGTATTTGTTGAGAGCTGCAGAAACATTTTGTGCTCTAGCAGTCCAGCGAGCTGCATCTGCTTGCTTTCCTCCTAGAAAGTTGGCAATTGATGCAGCATTATCAAGTGCAAGCACATAGAGAGCGTTGTAGTAGGTGACTGGTCCACTTCGAGGTAAGAAGGCGTAATCTCCGTAGCCACCAGAGATACCGACTCCTTTAGAGATGAGTTGCGTTTGGGTGTTTGTGACTGAGGGGTAGAAAGTGTCGAGGACTTTGACGATATTTGGATAGTATTGCTGGATGTAGGCTACATCTCCAGTGTACATGAAGAGGTCATAGCTGCAGACTACCCACCATAATGGATAGTCTAAAAGTGGGAGAGTGTAACTGTTACTGAGAACGTCGTCAGTCTGAGAAAGAGAGCGTTGGTCATGTGACTCACATGCTGGCAGGCGGAATCCATCCATCTGATCGTTGGTGATCTCCCAAATCAGCTAGAACATTCCGAGCTGCTTGCGGTAGGTTGTGACTCAGATACGAAGTCCGTGCTGATACTGCAAGATCGCCAACGTAAGGGTCACGATCTCGTTTCGCCCCGTCATGGATGACCAACTTCCCGACGATACTTGGACTTGCAGCGCCTCTGGGATCGGTATCATTGACTCGGAATGTGTCTGTACACATATCGTTGGTGTACACGCCATCATACCACCATTGATTCAGCTGATCGTCTGAGCTCTCAAACCAACCTGTGAAGGTGTTTGGAGTTCCGAGAAAGCCAGTGAAGTTCAAGCTCATGGAATCGATGGAGACGGTTCCATAGGAAGTGGTGTAAGGTGCATCGGCGTAGAAAGCATCTAGATAGATCTTCACGTATCTGAATCCATGGAGCCCGTCTTCACAGACCTCACTCCCATACTCACAGCCATGGTTATCAGTCCAAGTGTAAGGATATGGATTGACAGCAATCTGGTCACGTGTGTCAGCGATGCTTTCTCAATTTCTGCTTTTATCCTCACCTGATCACTTCCCGGGGTGATTGTATCTCCCTGCAGAAGTCAGCAAGTGCATTCATAGAAGTTTGATGACGTAGTACATTATATGATCGCGAGAAGTCGGATACGTTGGTCAGAAATTGGAGTGTTTCCGAGAAGGCTAATCGGATCCCGGGCAAACCAGGAGTGTTGTTGAAACTGTGTGCACCTCCAAACTTGATAGAGAGGACACCGACAATATTCTGGCCGAAGTCAACCACAATCGTTGGTGGTACATCTTTTTCTGTTCCTGCAGATACATTGGTTCGTGTGAAAGTTGTCGATCCTTTGCCTGTGAGGAGTCCATTGGGATTGGTGACATTTCCTTGGGTGTAATTGGTGAGGACGGCCACAGGACGGACGATTTGGTTTGGAGGAGATCGTACATACTTCTGCCAGTCAGGTGCGGCGTCGCTGGTGAGTGAGTCTTGCCATTGATAAGAAAGATCGGCTCTGGTGAGCGGAGTGAAGATAAGACCTATAAACGAGTGTAGAACAAGAGTGAGAAGAAACATGTTTGCCCAAACATTAAGATTATATATCGAGCGTCTAAAAGGTCAACAGCGAGAGCAGAGCGCTGACTCCATGGGGAACTTGGGAAGGGAAGACGTTCATATATGCTGTGTCTCAGATCCACATAGAGTATCCACAAGCGGCAGTTAAGAACCACGCGCGGTGTTAAGGACGGGGCGACTATCGAGATTGGGCGCTGCGGCTACTACTGTATACTACTGTATGAGTTGTGAGCCGTGCACAATGTTCCTGGCGGGCAGCCCGTTCCTGACCACTGACCAGGCTGGCTGGCCTGCCTCCCACCTACCTCCCACCTATCCCCCACCTACAGGAGGGAGGGATTGTGCGCCAGAACGAGGCAGCGTCGCGGGTAGAAAAGGGGCCAGCCTAAACATGGCCCAGCAAGCCAATCACCATAAGCCGGCGCATGACCCGAAAGGGCCAGTCTGCGGTCAGACGCCCTGCCCCAGGAACATCTCCCGGTCCGCAAATGATCCATATGATGCGGATAACAGTTGATTAACAGTTGATCAAAATTGGCCTGTCATTCGACCCTGTCATTCGCGTAGAATTCGGAGCTTCAATTTGCTCGATTTTGCGGGGTGCTCATCGTCATTTCGCCTGCGTGTCCGGATCGTGCCGAGATCCATGATTCCCTCCCACGCCTGCATTCTATTGCACATCTCCTCCGCAAACAAGACTCAAGACTACCTTCCAAGTTCAAGGTCTATGCACGGAACGTTCCATCTCAATACGGAAGGAGGGCTTCACCCGAACTATAGTCATTTGCTTTGACTTTTTGCATGTGTTGGAAGGGACAAATGACGCGTCGTTCTCCCACCTGCTGGGATAAAGTTTGCTCCTCCCCACTGATCTTCTCAAGAGATAGCCAAGTACGAACGTGTTTTCTAGTGTTATTTGTTTCAAGTCAGAAGGTCTTGACAGATTGGAGCAGAAGATGTTTCTATGCGTCATAGATCAGGAGAACAGGTTGAGAGTCGTCCGAGTCTCAAAAACTCACCAGCTTGTGCCGGAATTCGTGGGACATTGACCTTTAGACATTTTTATACCGTCTGGCGATTGCAACGCAATGTAACAAGCTACCAAGTTGGATTTGAGAAATGCACGATGCCGTATGTTTTGGCGGGGTGTTGCCCTCAATAAAAGTCCTTGAAGTTGCTGGACTTTGGAAGGTCAGAGTTCCTGCTCGAGGGATATGTCCACCTCGTGCAATTGCAACCACACAACTCCATCCAATTCACCTTCTATGCCTATCAACTCGATGCTCATTTTCTGTGCTCGAGAAGGACGTCGAAAAGTTTCATGGATGCATTCTCATGAATGAGGCGTTTCGGAATCGAGCACGTGTTGGATTTCATCGCGGGACATTTCTTCCAGTGAAGGAATCTCTTGTTCGCTCTCAAATTTATTCCGAGCCGACTTGAACTGATAAATTGATGAGTTATAAGGGTCGTCGAATTTTTCGATGAATTCTACGATATCAACACTTAACGCGAAAACGAGACGCAACGGATGATTGGTCGCGAGGATCTCAATTTGAAGGTAGACGTTTGTGATTTCGTCCCAACTTTTCTTTACCCGGTGAACGAGATAATGCATACTTCATTCGATGGTCATATCATTCAATCATCAATAACGAACGTGTCTGTTTCACTGTTGTCGATGTTGGTAACCATGAGATCATCCCCCATTTTGCCTTTTGCGACCCCGCCAAGGCACCGACCAAGGCCGAAACCGTTCCGTCCGTTCACCACCCAAGGCTCCGGTTGATGCCTGTGCCGCAATCAATGTTTATATATGCCATCCCAAATTCCCCGAACGCGTTAATAATTGATTGATCGTCTTCGATAAATAGACCTGTTTCCAGGAGAGCACACTTGCGCAATTTTCAGGGATGGCCACCATCCGAGAGAGACTCCAGCGCGCTGCAGCTGAGAACACCAGACTTTATCAAACAATTTCCGAAACAGCATATTCCGTTTCTGCGTATCAGCAAAGCAACAATTATGTCGGGACCTTGAAGAAACAGATCTCGATTGAGGAGAAGAATCTCCACGATGTGAATCGACAAGTTGTGCGAGAGTACGAGGACCACCAAAGATATCGCGATTCGCACATGAGGCGCTTGGCGTACAAGCTTGGGGGGAAGAAATCAAAATTTGAAGAACAGGCTACGAAAGAGGAGAAAGAATGGCTCGATGCAGTAGCACTTCAGTTCAAAACTAAGAAGGGTCTTGAGGCATTGAATGCAAATTTCGCGGATGCGACGAAGACTAGCGCCGAGCTTCTCGCCGTCTGCGAGGTTCATAATCGAGCTGGAGTTGAGCTTGACGCGTTATACAATTCTCTCTTCGAGGGACCGACGCCAGATATCCCCGAAGACGATGCCAAGGAGAATGAAGTCAGCCAAGCAGAGCGGAACTTTAACGTGATCCAACTCCTCCTCAGCACTGAGAACCAAGCACGTTCCATCCTGTCCGACGCAGATAAATTCCTCAAACGTGCGTTTCAGGATATTCAAGATGCTAAGAGCTCTGCGACAGCGGATGCTTGGGGCATTGGAGGAACTTTCACGGAGATGGCTGAGAACAGCGCACTGAGCAGATGCCAACAGCACGTGTCACAAGTCGAGATGCTGATTTCTCAAGCTCAGAGAGTACAGCCTGCAGTGAAGCATATTGGGGATATGAGAATTGCTCAGATGGGTTTCCTCAGCAATGTCGTTTTCGACAACATCTTCTCAGATCTGGCGATGCGGGATAGAATTGTCGAGTCCATGCGACAGTTGGCGATTGCGCAGGCAAATCTTGAAAGAGAGATTCTGGCTGCAGATCAGAGAACAAACGCTGCGCAAGCTGAGGTGAACCAGGCGA
The DNA here is from genome assembly GCA_003988865.1 of Phialocephala sp. D728. Lineage (NCBI taxonomy): Eukaryota > Fungi > Ascomycota > Leotiomycetes > Helotiales > Mollisiaceae > Phialocephala > Phialocephala sp. D728. The sequence continues at coordinate 24,658 of QYAJ01000069.1, read as the reverse complement.
AAGGTATGTTAGATGGAAAGAGAGAGGAGTTGCGGCTGATCAGAGCTGCTGCTTTTGAGGGACTTGCAAGTGATGTGGGAGAAGGAAATGATATGCCTCACAGTACGCTATCGAACCACCCGCGTATAGCGCTTGAGATTGAAGCAGGATACCTCACGCCATTTGCGAGTTTTCGAAGAGTATCACGGGGAGGAATTGGGATTTAAACACCGGCTTTGGCCCCTGAGCGAGGTATGTCGGCGTTGAGTGTTCACGTGAATTCGGACTTTCCGCTTGGCAAGCCACTGCCGTCGTGGAGGATAAACACATTAACCTTACAATTAACCTTGAAGCCCATCCATCTGTAAAAGACCTCGCTTCTGTATTCAGCCATAGTTGGCCAATAGTAGTTCGAGAGAGCAATCATGCAAAATGGTCCTAGATTGGATTTCTCGTTATGGCATGCTCTAGATCGAAGAAGATTGATCACTTGGGCTTTCCCTTTCATCCAGTCCTCCATACTTCTAGTAATGATTCCCGTTCTACTTCATTCTGTTTCGCCCTCAAGTTTTAATCGGGCGACCGTGTTCTAATTTTGTTTTTATCATGACACTATTTTTCTTTCTTGGAGCACTTGCGTGTTTATTGATCCCAATTACCGCGAGTCCCTATCCGGAGAAAAATGCTGCCAAGACAGTGATCAGCTCTGGATGTTCATGGTGCACCCCGGGTCCTTGGCCATTTGATCCTAGTATGTTCACGCTACGCGCTGCATCCAAAAGAGACATCGACCATGAGCAGAACTGATTCAACGCAGCTTGTAGTAGCGGAGAATATCTCGCTGTAGCAAGCAGCATACTGAATCCGTAACATCCCTACCCACGAACATGCGTTGCGGAAAAGCAATTTCTGACTTCGAATAGGCCTGCATCTATCATACTCGATGCAACTGCATTCTGTTCCGAGTTCTTGAGGCCGTTGGTCACACAATTGTCAATCATCAATATCTCAGGCGGGACTACAACCTCGACAGCCACAGTTGAGTCACTTATAATATTCACGCCAACTTCGACCCCGTACGGAAAAGAAACGGGCAACTATTGGCAAAACTAACTAACACAACTGCAGAACTTCTACAACATCTACTTCAGTGCCCACGACTTCACATCCCAAGAGCACTACGCCAGCTTTCCCAGGCGTGACCGCATTGCCGAAACTCGAGGTTGCCGAAGCGATCCAGAAGCGTGACTTTACTGTACCAGATTATTTGACAGATTGGTATTTCTATGGCAGGTTGGATCCTGGTTGTTCGTGCATTATCACGTCCGCAGCTGCGTCTATTCTTATCTCGGCAACGGAGACGAGTACTCATTATAGGGTTACGGTGGTAAGTTCTTATCCTGCGGTCTCCAGGTGTGTGCTAACTGCTTTTCAGAGCACGACTGTCACAGAAACATATACCATCTATCCATAGAGAATGCATATATGTCGTTGATGAAATCCTTAATCAAAAATGCATTCGAGCTCTGTGGTGTGACATCTGGTGCTTGTGTGGAGATGAATTATTCGACGATGTCCTATAATCGTCAAAAGCTCAAGGTGTTTTTCACTAGATACAAAATGTGTAACTACAGTGAAGCTTCCCAGCAAAGGAGGCATCGTTCTCACGTGATACGTAGGGGAGATCTACCTGTCTCATCATTCATAGTAGAATGCAGAGGCTGCTTTAAGACAGATTGAGCCTGGCATAGACTAGTCCAATTTATGTGCGCATGATTAAGATACGCTCGAACATTTCCCGCAGTTGCTCTAGATCTTCACGATCTTCCAACAATTCGTAGAAATTATCAATGCACTACTCTCTACCAGCATAATTGTGACCAGTATTGGTCAATGTTCTGTGTGAAGGGCACAAGTGACGGCGCACGCACGTCTCAAGCTCCAACATTTCGCAGCATTAAATAGAAAACTGCTTTACAACCTATGATGTATCAAGTGACCTCTACCAGCGTCTGATCGCGACTTGTCTGCAGCGGCTCGCAGCAGGGTTTTCAACTGGTACTGTGAGTCGTCTGTGAATTACCTTACATTTCTAGCGAAACCTTGCCCGTGGTCATCGGTTTGACCTTTATTCACCAGTATCTGCAAGCCATCACCTTGGTACGGTCTATGGTTGGACTCATTATTGACCCAATATTCTTCCTTGCCCTCTAGATGACAAACGCTGTTGTGAATTGGCGATCATCATCCCTCCAGATCATTGCATTATCTTGATTCTCCTGGCGTTCTTTCTTTATGCTGAGGCATAGTTCATCCATCCACGTATCTCTTTTTACGCTGAGTGGCTGTTCAAAGCTTAATTCAGAAGATCAAAATTCCCGAGAAATGGAATGAGGTTCTAGGAAGGAAAGAACTGCCCGAGGATATATGAGGAGGAGAGAGGTGGCTGGAAAGCAATGTTTGTCTCTTGATAACCAATGTTTTTACGCGTCTTCCTCCGTTTGTCTTCTAGGTCATATTTCTTGAAGCTCATGTCGGTGGTATGATCTTAATCGGGAAAGTCTATGCATTTGTCTTCAGAGCAGCACGGTACGTGCTTCGCATACATCTCGTCGCACTCCTTAACCTGGCGGGTGCGATTGGATCTCTCCTCGCCTGTCTTGCTCCTAAAATTTTGACCGCATGGGTTTCTCGCCATCTCGCAACAATTAATGGAGATGTTCGAGATAACGAAAACTACCTTACCGCATTCCTACCCCCAGTCATCTCTGGTGCCTCATGGGTAGTACTTTATAGCCTTACAGCTGAGCGTCAGTGGCCTGCAATATTGTTGCATGTCTGATGCGCTCTCGATTGGTTCTCTTTCTCCAGCTTAGCGGCAGCAGCGATTCTGTGGGTGAAGGAAGCTTCCCATGCTGTGTAGCTCCTGCTCTTGTTGTTGCTATTGATTTGAGCTATATGGCGAGCTTTTTTTTCGAGATTTGCGACCATACCGTGGGTTCAGTGACAGAGATATGGTAAAGATAGTGTCACAATTGGGTTGATGATCCTGATCTTTGGTTGTGTTGGGGCTTCAGTTCCATTCTGGGAAAGAGGCTTTGACAATACATCCATGGTAGATGGGCTTTCTATGAGGAAGGTGCATTGAGGAACCATCTGGTCCCTGGTACCATATTTGCAAACGCGCGCTATATTTTGCTTTAATTTTGTTTCTCTAATCAATTGATTATTTTCTTCTGTCACGAGGTCGAAGGGGGCAGGGAATGATGTATCTAGCGATGTCCGAGAACCACCCCATGATCTGGTCACTGCTATATATTCGTCATCATTTCTTTCCTCATATCTTGTCGAACTTCGATTCATTGTCATGTAAGAAAGCTAACTGTTACAATTTTTACTCAAACTGTAGAAAGCTGGTTTAGAATGGTTGAAAAGATTTCATGTCTATCACGTGGCCTAGAAGCTCTGTATTAAGTCGATGATCGTTGGACAGCCATGAGAGAAGGTGTTGAGGAGCCGATAATTACAAGCGCCTTTCATTGCTTGTTTTTCTGTCCCAGGCGCGAAGCATATTGGAGGGACGTAAATTATTCGACCGGTTAGTTGAAATGAAGCACATCATAAAGCTACACTGACCAGCCCTCCATATCTGAATCCCAAAGCTGCAGGTCTCACTATCATTGAGCACTCTAACAAGAGCAAGTTGCCGTTGCAGAGCACCATATGATATATCACGTTTCCAAGTCCAAAACGTGGTTGGGAAGAGTAACTTGGAAGTATTTTGAACAATTCCTGAATGGGTTGCATTCATTCCGGGCAAGTGATGGGTCACTGCCCTAGAACTCTACAGAACTCTACAGAACTGAAGATCTATCATTATTATATATTGACATTACATTATATAACCGAACCGAGATCCAGATCCAGAACTATCTACAAGAAAGCAACAGCGAGGGCACCTGCTGCAGCAGCGGCCATCTCTAAACCGTTGGAGAGACGACCGGCAGCGGCGGTGACTGCGAGAGAACCAGACGAAGTGGTCTTGGTGGGGGCTCCAGATCCTGAAGCGGGGACGGTGATAATTCCCGCTGGCTTGGAGGTGGTGGGGGCGACGTAGGTGGATACAACTGGGGCCGAGGAGGCCTCAGATACTGGGCAAACTGTTGTATACAAGGGAATAACTTCTGTCGTGACACCAGTAGAATGAGCAGGGCAGTTTGTCACTTCTGGCGCACAGCTGGTGACAGTGTAAACCTATTGCAGGTTAGTATATCATTTTCATTCATTTCGGCATAGAACTACGAGGCATATTTTCGTCTTGGTGACTACTCGTCACGGGCCTCACGTGAGGGTGAGGGAATATTTCCCATAGGAATTGAAGCTTACCTTCGTAGTATAAACGGTGCTTGTTGTCAATGGGACCGAGCTGGTCGAGACTTCAGATACAGGGCAAACTGTCGTATACAGAGGAATAGTTTCTGTTGTAACTGATGTGGAACGGGCGGGGCAGTTTGTAACCGTGGAAGCACAGCTGGTAACTGTGTAGACCTGTTGTTTGGCGTCAGTAAACTATCCTGATACATGAGGAAGTAAAGTCCCATGTTCTTATAAGACATGTTGGGATATCGAAGATGCCGAACAGGAGACTCTGAAGAAATATTGACTTGCCTTGGTAGTGTACACCGTGCTCGTCGTATAAAGAGTAGAGCTGGAGCTGGAGCTGGAGCTAGTCTCTACGGACACAGAACTGGAGCCAGTCAGTATCTCGTTCATCTCTTGAGATAGAGAATCTTGCTTACCTGCTCGTGCTGTACGAGGGAACGGAGCTCGTACTGGATGGAGTTGATAGGACAGATGAGCTAGACGTCGAAGCCGAAGTCCATGGAGCAGAGGTGCTCTCGCTAGTCACTGATGATGTGGTGTAGACGGATGATGAGGTCGTAGTTGAGGTCGAAGTTGAGGCCGAGCTGGTATGGGTGAGGGTATAAACGATGCAGGAGCAAGCGGAAGACGCAGCGGTAACATCGCAGTTGGCGTAGTCGGTTGGGACAGCAGATGCTGCGGTTGTGGTGCCTGAGAGCCAAGACACGCAGAATGATGGTGTCTCATCCTCAAAGCGAGAGTCCAATAAGTTTCTGTAGCAGTTGTCCGGTTCCTGAAATTGTTAGTCTTGATCCTGGAGCAGCCGGAAATAGACATACGCAGTCTGGGTAGGTCCAGGCGCTGACAGTCTGGAGAGCAAGAGCTCCCACGGTCAAGTAAACAGAAAGCATGTTGGAGACGTTGCAAAAGCGAATGACCTTTAACGAAAGTGAGTGACTGGTGCAAAGAGCAGACAATTGACAGAGAAGACAGTTGAGGTGTGAAGGGTGCAAACAGGGAAACACCAGCGTATATATTGGGAAGTCAGAGGACAAGGAAATTGCCAGGTTTAGACAAAGCACATTGTTTTCCCGCCGAGGCTGAATCCATCCCGCCACCCAGGTTGGGGAGCGATGCCGGGATTGAACAGATCAGCGCCACGGAGCATCCTGACTGGACACACGAGGAAACTTTTTACATGTGGTTTGCAGGATGTGGAAATTACAGGCCTCGCGCTCGACCAGGGGGAGCGAAAACAAAAGGCTCGTCCTCGAGGGTGCGCGGCTGAGAAAGGGGCAGCGCCTACCCGATTGGGCCTAGAGGTTCTAAAAATTGCCGGTTGGCCGCTGGTGGCCGGTGCGAGTGGACTGTGAGAGCAGGTTAAGCTTAAAGCCCGTCAACACGAGATCAGGATTGTGTTCTCCGGACACGCCATGAGCAATCAAAGGACACGAGGTACGGCGATCGCACCACCCGAAATACCTGTACAGTATGCAAGGGACATGGCCTCGAGGCGCGACGACGACGTGCATGTGCGACCCACGAACTCCTACCAGTACTTACTAGTACGCCTGATCGTGTCTTTGCGATCAATCTCTGCAAGATTTGGTCGCGGGGTGTCTCCCGAACGCCTCATGCGCAAAGGCAAGGCTGGGCTCGCATTGACCTCCAAGCGGGGGCGAGAGCCATCCGAGTAGTCGAGTAGTCACCGCTTGCACTCGTCTCGATGGAGATCCAACCCTGAAATATCCCAATACGATCCGCGGGCAGCAGAGTTTGATGAGGCCCGTCTGCCAAGTCGTCAGGACCAGGAAAGCGTCAGGCTTCACCTTTTCACCCGTCCTGGTGGCTTCCATGCCCAGCGAGCCAGCAGCCAGCCCAGCCAGCCCAGCCAGCCCAGCCAGCACCTGCTTCTTCCGATAGCCGGCGGGACCTGCATTAGTGGCGCCCCAGAGTCCGCTGTCAAACAGCTGTTGTTCCCGAATCTCGTACCTGCTTTTTGTCACGTCTCCGAGATCGACACTCGTTCACATACCCTCATCACTTCCAACATGTCTTTACTGCGCTGCGCTGTACTGCATTGCACTGCACCTGCACTGCATCGAGAGAGTTCGAGTTTGCATCGAAAAATAGGCGTCACGAGACACTGGACGGCAACCTCATTCGCTCCAGTTTCCAGCGGTCTGCTCGAGCATTGCCCAAGTGTACGGAGCTATCCTCGGGATAGTTGGAGCCCTGATGAAATTCTCGCCTCACGACGAGTGTCACAGGAGAAGTTGTATTCCAATACCTCCAACCTCCATATCGTCTCCATGAGACAACCTTGGGACTCAGCACCCCTCTGTCCCATCGAATTGATTCATTGTCATTAGTTCTTTAATTGTGTGGAAGCGGACTTGGTTGCTGTTTGTGCATTCATTCCTGGTGACTTTACTCAGATCACGGGTTGCTTTTCATACGTGACATGAGCTTTCAGTCATGCAATAGTCAGATTGCTCCCTAGGAATGTTTTTTTCGGTTCTAGGAGTCATCTTAGTATGTGTCTCAAGGATTGGTATAGCTATCGATGGAGTTCGATGGGATGTATTGAACATACATCACGTGATGCACAACACAACTTCATTACATACCTAGGTAGGTACCTAGATATTGAGGCTCAGAGCAGTCGAGCCTCACAGTGGTCCAGTACGTTGACATTAGCCTCTCCCATCCATCTTCGTTAGGCTGGCGGCAGGTTTATGCAACTAGTCGTCTTTCCATCTCATGTTTTCTTGGCTTCAAATATTATATAAATTCTTGAGCAGAGACAGGCGCGGGAGGCTAGTCGCGATGACAAATGCTTCCAGTAGAAGAATATTGCATGGCTACTTGGGCCATTTAATCATTTCGTACCTTACCTGGCAACGGTCCTGTGCGTCACGTGGCACGTAGATCGGACGCACCTTTCTCCCGCTTGAGATTTTTGATGTTTGTGTCTTGGACCTTCTTTTGTGGTAGCACGACGTACTTGAATTTTGAATATACTGAATCACCACCATCAGCTCTGATATAAAACCTCTTATTGTTTGGAAACGCACATTCTCGCTCCACTTACTTTCGCAACCTGCTCCCACTGAGCATATTTACGCTCCTGTCTAGATCAAGAAGCAGCGCTCCTAGTGTTGTCATTGAGCCCTTAAGGGCTGCGTACCGAGTATGCGCCTCAATCAAAGTGTTGCGGAGCAGGAAGCAGTCGTGCTCCAGATCCAAACAGTTGTTAGCTCAAGTTTGGATCTATCAATGCTTGCGAGTCTTCTGAAGAGGTTTTTTTTTGCTTCTCACGGAGAATTTGATTGATTACGCTGCTTATAGTGTATTGGCGATGGAAGTGCTATGAAACAAAGACCGCTGTTTGGCGATAGTTCCCGCCTTGGTCTGGCATGCATCATACGTGGAACTTGCTGCAGATGAGAGTTATTAGAACTTGCACAGCGAAGCAATGTTAGCTATAGTAATGCCACAATGGCTGTTTCTCCAGTAAGTGCTGAGAATGAATCTGGTCTCGACTCACGGTCCCCCCCTCACTGCATTGAATAACTCACAGGTGTTGCCGCCCGATGAATTGGATCTATATGCCGTCGGAGAGAAATACCTTCCGAGCTAACTTGATCAAATGACCTGGCCTACACTTGTGGTTCCTGGCGAGGGGGGCTTGTTCTTGCTCGAAGGTATTCGGCTCACTGAGGTTTTGATTTATGCGACTTGCCATATTTTCTTGATAGCGGCGTTTTAGACTGGAGAAGCTTAATATTAAAAGGTCTCAAGAAGGAACTGGAATCTCGTAGTAGGGCCCAGAATACTTTAGCAACGACGCTCATTCTTTGTTGGAAGTCAGTTCTAGCCTAAGGCCATACTAGGTCACATGCCAATAGCTCGGACTTGTGAAGGAAGAACGATTAAATAGTTAGTATATCTCTTCCATACTGGGTTTCTTATTGTACCCTGTCGTTCCCTGTTAGAAATCTCGCCTTATTTTTCTTCTGATCCAAAAGTTTTGATATGACCCAGGGCTGAGACCACCCTTCCTTTCATTTTCTCTCGGGCCTGCCCTCGAATATGGGCTCCTCGCCGTATTATTTTAGCTCACCTATAAGAGCACGCTAGTGACTGCACGGTGCGCTGCACCGTTCTCTAGTACATGCTGGAGAAGATCGATCATCTTGTAGCCAGAAGAAGTATCCTAAACAACCTAGTGAAATAAGAGCTTAGTCCTCGAATAACGTCACAGGTGTAGAATCTAGCTCTAGTGGGCCTACGCGAGGAGATTGGGACACGCGCAAAGCCGCGGGAGTGAACAGCTGCACCGCTTGCAATTTAGCCGCTGGCTGGCCCAGATCAGGTTACACTAAAACCATTCTGGGTATGATGTATGATACTTCAAATTCAACCCAGCTAAGTTCGAGATAACAGCTGGAGTTGGATGCATTGCTGAGAACATAGATTCCTGGATGTGGTTTAGCAGAAAGCGATCACTAGCAAGGATTTGTTGATTGAGAATCTCTCATGTAAGCCGAACTCCGGGACTAGCGTTGTTCTAAACGAGTCTAAAGGATTTTGATGGGTCAAAATGTTGGAGCCGCGAACTAGGAACCATGGTTTGCGTTGGCGTTGGTCTCCCGCGCAATCCACACAATGGGACAGAGTGGGTCAAGTCACCACCATATGGTTCATATCCCACTTTCAGCAGTTAGCAATCAAATAAAAGTTGCAATATCTTCCAAGGCGCCCAGACTTCTTTCCACCATCCGACACTTGCAGTCTCCATCTTATGAAATCCAATGTAAGTCATATTTATTTGATGTTGGAGCTGCCTGGCATAAATGCGTGAATCTAACATGTACTGCAGAAATAACATTCACCAGAAAGCGTACTCTAAGATCCGTCTTTGGTAGACCATGGCCCCGTCAGCGCTTCTCCTTGAAACCTGCGATACTTGAAGCGCCTCTTCCTGAAATTGCCGTGTAAGTTCGGTCGCATTTTGTTACGCCTCTGCGCTCACAACTTTTAGGCCTAAGATAAAGTATAACGACTGGCGCGCTGATCTTCTCGAAAATGGGTTTGCCGTGGTGAAGAATGCGATTCCTAAAGATAGAGCGGTGCAATACCAGGAACGTGCTTATGGTTGGCTCAAATCCTTCGACACGGAACTCGACTTCAACAAACCACAAACCTGGATCAAGCAAAATCTGCCCGTTCAAAGCAAGATCAATACATTTTCTACATATGGGGTCGTACATGAAAAGTTCATGTGGGATGCGAGAATGGAGCCTGGAGTCTTGCAAGCATTCGAGCATCTTTGGGGCACAGACGAGCTGCTCTGCAGCTTTGACAGCTTGAACATCACATTTCCAAATCGAAAAGATGTTCCAAGAAAGCCGGCTTGGGAGCACATTGATCAAAGTCCGCTTCGAAGAGGTATGCACTGCGTCCAAGGAATCATCAACCTGTCACACTCTGGACCCGAAGACGGCGGTCTAGTTGTGTATCCAAGATCTCACAAGTTCAATGACGAGTTCTTCGATACACAAACAGCGAAGTCAACTTGGAAGCCGAAGGATTCATACATGTTCGAAGAAAAGCAGCTAGCATGGTTCACCGCGAAGGGCATTCAACCTTATAAAGTTTGTGCTGATGTTGGAGATCTCATCCTCTGGGATAGTCGAACTATACACTATGGAGCCGAACCTTCCGAGCTTAGCAATCAGATTCGAACGATCATTTACGCAGCATATACTCCTGCTAGGTTGGCGAGCGAAGAGTCCCTGGAGCGAAAGAGGACGATCTTCAAATCCTGGGGGGGAACCACACATTGGCCACATGACAACATTGTCATCAGAAGCAACCAAACATTTTTAGAGGATGGGACGAGAGATCCTAGAGATAGAGAGCAACCACTTGAGCTACCAGATCTAAGTGACAAGATCTTGCAGCTTGCTGGAGTTAAGGCTTATTGAAATATTGTGAGACGAAGCTGTATATCTATTTGCAGCTAACCATAGATTCTTTGGTTTAAATAGACTGATGGATACACATGTAACAAATAGACTTCCTTTAGAATCTCGCTTTAGAACTTCTGCTATGTAGCCTATTTTGCTAGGGTGGTGTCTCCATAGAGTTTATTGAAGTTCTATGAATCCTGAAACGATGGACGAGCTTGAAGATGGTAATGGAACGTCTTCCAGTCCAACATCGCTGGGCTGTAAAAAAAATAAATTGGTTTGTATTGTGAACGGAAGCGATATTAAATCTCAAACATTAGTCCCCGAACAAGTCAATTATTGGAGCGGTATTCTCCAAAGGCTGCCACAAATTTCAACGGGCCAGGAGGTCAGTCGTATCGCTTTCGCGTATCTTATCATATGCACCACATCACTTCTTTCCCAGTCTACCCCATTCTTCGCTGGATCTCTCTTATCATCAAAGCTCGTTGTGAGTGGGGCTTGTTTTGTCGGGAATCCGCATTCAATGTATCTCGAATAGTTGCAATTGAAACTTGCCTTCTGCATACTCCCGCATGCCCTTCCCATACATATAATCATGAACATACGCCCCGCCAATGAATATGTAGTGACCGTCATGTGGCCGTAGAACCACCGGAATACAGCAACCAAGAAGGATACAAATTATATCTCCTGGCTCAGCCAAATCGGGGCATCTTCCTGCAAGACCCGTATTGGAAAGGAAGAGACGTTGGCGGTTAATACCACGACAGGCACGGCCTATCCAGCTCTTAGCCCACCATCCTGAGATGTCGTGTGTCTCTTTCCAAGCGACCAATTGTGGGTCGATTTCTTCCTCGGGGCTGTTTTCTTCTGCTAGCAGGGCTATTGCTCCGAGAAGTCGCTGCATCAACTCTATCTCGCTATTGTATACGAAATCCTTAGAATGAAATCTGTCGTAGAAAATTATTCTGCAAAATGTATCGATTTGCCCAGGAGTAGTTCCTCTTTCGAGGGTGAATAACTTATACCAGTTAAGAAGAACAGGCATAGCAGTGCGAAAGTCGCTCGGGGATTTTATGGTGCCTTTCCGTCCTACAGCCTGAATATGGCCAAGGACAAAACCATTTGCGACCAAAACCTCGTCGCCATGTTTCAATTCAACTTCAGCTGTCGAAGATCCAGAAGAAGTGAAAGGATCACCACGTCCTTGCAATATGGCGCCAAGAGCATCCCCAAACTTAGTTTCGGAAACAGCCCAGTCTGAGACCCAAGAAGGAAGGTTAAGTTCATTATCTCCCCGCGGCATGGAACAGATAACATCGAGTTTCTTGGAGGAGGCTAAGATGTATTTGGCGACATCAACATAAACTCGACGAAGTGATGCCGAATAGTCGATCGTAAAACGTGAGTCGTCTCGCGCGGTGGTCAGACCAACGAGTGCATAGATTCTATCTCTGGGATCTGTCGCACGCTTGGGCGAAAAGGCGGTAAGGGTTGTGTAAAGGTCAGGGAGAGTAGAAGAAGGGTCGCGTCGACGTATCTCCAAGGCATTTACACCTCCCCAGAGAATCGCGAAACTTAATCCGGACAGCCTTGGTTCAGCGCTCGAGACTTCAAGAATGTATCGGTCATGATCTGACCACAACATATCCTGAACCGCTTTCATCTTCAACCAATCTATCTTATAACTCCCACATTGAACGGTGATCTTTTTGGCGGAATTAACCTCTTGAACAACCCAAATGCGGTCCCAATATTCTCGTTCGAAAAGCTTCGTTATTGCTTCGAGGTTCTCTATTTTGGTTTCGAGGTAATTGGCGACATATTCCTTATGGAGACGATGCCGGTAAAGATCCTCAAGGAGAGCGAACGCGGAAGACGTGCTACCAGATCTAGATCCAAGCCAAACTACGACATTCTCTGCCCGCTCGTATATCGTCCTCATTTTGCTGACCTGTTCGCTCCGCTCCAGATTGTCATTTTGATTGATACAGAGAGCATCTATCCAAAATGTCTTGATTCTTGAATATGACTGCAGTTGCCATAATGCAGAGTAAAGATTTGAGCTAACTCGAAAAGGCTGTCCGTCTAAAACTATCTCGACGTGGCTCGACTGCTCACCCCAGGTGTATGAGAGTGCTTGGTATTCGGGGGCATCATCTAGTGATGTAACGAACAAACTACACTCGACTTCTTGTTCTTCTCCATCAACTAGACGGACGGGTAGAATATTTAATAGACGGATTTCGTTCTTCAGAGGGTCGAAGTGCTCATATAGACGCTCCCCTTCCGGAGGCTGGGAAGATCCAACATTCTTGGCCCTTTCGCGGTCCATCATGGTAATGATATATCTGCAGTTACTTTAGCAAGGCAACTGATTCTAGTTCGCAGTAAGAGTGATTGCCGGACATCTTTTTGAATTTCTGGTCAAATATCCTTTTGCTAGGCTGGCTGTCTTTTTTTCTCAAGTGACTTATGGAGTCTTTATTGATCTGAATTCTATGTCGGCCTCGCCATAATTGAACCCTAGAGCATTTGGATTATTTCAAAAGATAATTTTCCTGTATCGTGAAGTGATTGATGGGTGGAAGTAACTCTTTCGTGAGAGAGGAAAGGTGGCGGAGCGCTAAAGGGGGCGCAGTAAAATGTGGCGCGTTTCGATAGGATCATGTCTCGAATGCAGTAGTGTAGAATCCCACCCTTGATTCAAGCTGGTAATTTTCCTAGCGTTATTTCTATAGCTGAGCTCGTAAGGAAGGAGCAGTGAAGCACGTGATATAATGACTTAATTAACTTTACACGCGAATGGATAGATAGAGTGGAGCGAAATGAATCAAGCTGTGCACAGAAGCCCTCTGAAACCTTGCAATGAAGAAGCAAAATGGTCCATTTTCCCCCCTCGCCCCAGCTAACACTGTGATGGGTTTATGGATAGAAAGTTGTCATATAAAATTTCATTCCCGATAGAGCCTTGCATGTTAGAAGAATTGGTAATGATCCCTTAGGACGATGCGAGAGTCACTGAATTGCTAGAGAGAAGCGATCAGTGAGGTTAAGATTCAAAGCTGAAAGATAGATGACCTTGGCGGTCCTCAGACTCTCGGTGATCTTGTGATTCAATGCGAGTGCATACAAAGGATAATAATAGCTGGACGCCGGCAAAAAAAATCATTGGCTTGACCCACAGCTTTTGATGCTCAGTAGTCTGGTTCCTTCGACTAACAGTGATTGCTTTGTATCTCTGTTTGTCTAATTTCATTTTTACACCCTAAGTACTGACAATGACCGGTACGTCGGCGAGTCCAAAAAGTACGAAGAAGGGTAATGCAAAGAGTATGAGGAGGAGAGAAGATCGTATTAACCTTTAATATCGTAATATAATTCCGTTCAAAAGGCATTTTCAGATGAATGTAATGACGCTTGGAGTCACAACGTAGCAGACGAGTAAATGACGAGGGAACTCGTTGATTGATTAATTGAGTGGATTTCAATAGGAATTAGATAGCCACAGATGTTGCAATACGTGATATAAATGACCAGCGATGCAGAGAGACATTAAGCGATATAGAGTGCCGGAATCTGGGAGACTTGAATAAAGCCTCTAGGGATGAAGGGTTCGTAAAGTAAATTGGAGGTCTAAAGGAAGAGAAACAAAACCCCACACTGCTTCACGAAGCTTCGAATGACAATGATTGTAAAACATCAGGTGGAATGGCTCTTCTTCCTTCTCCAATTTGCTTCATGATACGTAGGGGCCCTTGGCCGTCCCAACAGACCTCGCATTGTTGATCCTCGGAGTCGCGAATGACATCGATGATCCTCTTGACGATGGCGTGGAACCGTGCTAATAGGGCAGAGTTGTCCCTCTCCCATTCAAGAACCCGTTTTCTGACATCCTCGACCTTAGGATTGTCAAAGACACCGAATTTGTGGTAAGCGATGAGAAACTTGGAAGTTTGATTGAGCCAGAGTCTTGGGAGGATCACCTCTAGATTAAACATAGTGTAGCTAGCTCGCGTCTTCAGATCAAATATCTGACTCTGTGGAACTTCCGTACCTTGCAATTTCACTTGCAAATTCTGGCCATGATCGAGGACATTGGAACCCAGAGAGACAGCTCCCAGAGCATCGATATCATCAACACTCGGCGACACTGCAGGCTGATGCACGTTTGATTTGTCCAGACCAGGATCCTTCACATAGCCATCGGTTTCTGATCTGACCAGGAACTTCAAACCCCCGAAGTCGTAATGTACAATTCGTTGATGAGAGCAGGAATTCCGAACATCGAAATCCCAACTCGTATATGCCTCTGGGAATGTGTGACCATAGCCTCGGAGATCTGTGATGAGCTCGGTTGGAGAGTTCCCCTTACGGACGAAGAGCACCGTATCCCCAACAACGTCGACATCAAATCGGAAAGGCTTCGGCTCAGACCCGGCGAACCTGAGAAGATTTCCGATAGTGCTGCCGCATCCAACAATATCCACTGTGTGTAGGTCAAATTGTGGTCGCATGGTTGTCAGCGCTCGGAAAGCGGGCTCCAAGGGGTAGGAGGGGTATCGAGCTGCGTTGATATCTCGAAATACATTCCCACTATCAGGCTTCAGCTGCAGATCTTCTACAGGTGGAGTCCATGCTGGCGGGGAGCCTGTAGCATTGGATATGTCAGTCAGAGAAGTTGATCGTTCGTATCGAGCGTGACTAGCATCACCCACAACAGGAGATCAGGTACTGACCAGGCACCAGAATTATGGGGTATTTCCCATCCAACCAGTTGTATGAGGCAACATATTCCACGTCTTGAATAGTTGGGGCATCCTCCTCTATCAATAAAGTCTTGCTGTTGACGGTATCAATCGCGGGGCCGAAAGGTTGTGGCTGCGGCGGAGGCTGAGCATTTTCGGCTCGGCTCTGGCCGTTCTTGCCCCGCCAGGAGCCTCTTCTTTCGAAACCTCGAGTTGTTCCACGACTGAAGGACATTTTGATGATGAACTTGGTTCTTGACTAAAATGGAAGAAAAAGCTGCGAGATGTCTTTCAAGCGTGGCTGAGATGCTAAAGCACTCTTTGACCTTTCATCACCATCGAAAGGTTCTGTACGACCTCGCGATGCACTGCCTTTCTCGCAGTTTCATAGGCAGCGGCTAGCCAGTCACTTGGAATCGTTGGCTGTTAGCCAACAATCACATGCAAATCAATCCGAAACAGGCACGGCAAACGGCGAGATGAGTCTCCCACCGTCGAGACTGCCAGCGAGGCGCTGTTACACCAAATGAAAGACTCTCCACCTGCCACCAAGAGAATCCCTTGGAACGCTGACAGAACTCATTTCTTCTTTGGATGGAAAGACAGAGAAGGTCTGGCACTGCTCAAAGGGTCGAGTTGCATGGTACACACCGCGTCCTTGATGCTCTTCCGTCCGTTTGCCATTCAAATCAGTATATTTCTGGAATCGAAATTATTCCAAATCGAATTGAGGCACAGAACCAGAGCTTCCTCTGCACTTTCAACTTCACCATTTGTCTCATCAACCATCAATGGCAGCTGCTGCCGACCAACGACTCGCGAGGCTCTCGGGGTTTTTCAACAAGGTCATACACAACGACAGAGATTTATCTACTTCTCGTGATGGAAAGCTGTTTCTCGAGGCCCTGTGCGCTCAGCCTGACCCCGCTGTATGCGCTCACAAACTGCTGTCAGCGCCGTCCGGACTCTCCTCCCTGCAAGCCTCTGTTCGATTTGATATATCCGTATCCTTTCTTAACGACCATGCTACGCCACTCCTTCGATATCTTCAAAGTCCATCTCTTAAGTCTATTGGATCTGGTTCCGTTCTAACCCAGCTGCTGCTTCCTCTGGTTGATCCGCCATTCTTCTGGGAGGCTTTCATGAAGTCATTCATTGCTGGGCTTTTGATCCCTGAAGCCTGTCAAGCTTTTGCCTGGTTGCTGCTGGAACTTGTAACTCAATCTGGCAAGGCATCTTTGCCTTACGTCGCATTAGCAAACTCACCGCCCCTCCTCGACTTGATTCTGAGTTCCCCTGATGGACAAACTCGAATCATAGGCCAAAAGATCAAGCATGTCCTGCCTTTGGATGCATCCGAGCTTCATATTGGCGCGGAAGCCAGACCGGGCGGCAGACATGACAATGATCACGCCAACTACAAAGAGATTTC
Organism: Phialocephala sp. D728; assembly: GCA_003988865.1. Taxonomy (NCBI): domain Eukaryota; kingdom Fungi; phylum Ascomycota; class Leotiomycetes; order Helotiales; family Mollisiaceae; genus Phialocephala; species Phialocephala sp. D728. The sequence continues at coordinate 8,156 of QYAJ01000069.1, read as the reverse complement.
AATCATGCCAACTGCAGACGAACTCCTTTCCAAAGATCGACCTTTCTTCCGTACTGCAGATTTCATCGAAAATCCCGAACTGTTGTCCTCCCGATCTACCATTCATGTTGACAATCAGTTCCGTCTTCTCCGCGAAGATATGCTAGGTGACATTCGAGATGAATTAAAAGTTCTGACAGGCGCAAAGTCTGGGCACCATAAGGGAATCGCCGTACCCAATCTCTCCGTCTCCGGAGTGAATGTGGGAACCGATCGTAAACGATTACCATGGGGTGTTGTCTTGAAGTTCCAGGAAGAACTCCTCCAGATGAAGAAGATAAATCCGAGCAAAAGAAAGAGCTTTCTCAATGACAATCGGCACATCTTACGTCAAGGGAGTATGGCTTGCCTCCTCATAGACGATGAACCTGCGGCTTTTCCAACAATTCATCGGGACGAGGAAGAGCTTTCCAGAGTCCCGGCCAGAATTACAATACAGTTTGCTGATGACGCAACACTATCGACGGCTCTGTCAAAGATGAAAGCTTCGGAAGACATCAAGCTGGTTCAATTGGATACTGCAATCTTCGCTTTTGAGCCGTTCCTGAGACGCTTGCAAGAGATGACTGATTTGCCATTGAGAAAAGAGATCCTTCACTGGGAAGAAGGCAAGGACATTGAAGGGCCTTCTTTCCAACCTGAAAACCTTATTAAGAATCTCGAAGCAAGATTAGGCAAAAATCTCCAGGACCTTTTAGGCCTTAAAAAACCTGTTACTTTGGATGAGTCGCAGATGAACTCTCTTTGTGCATGCCTGACTCAACGTGTCAGTTTGGTGCAAGGTCCACCAGGTTAGTTGATCTCGAGTATTTCATCATCGAAACTAATATTAGGCAGGAACGGGAAAATCTTTCATTGGTGCACTTGTAGCAAAGATACTACATGACTACACATCCCAGACGATCCTGGTTGTCTGTTTCACGAATCATGCCCTCGATCAGTTTCTTGAAGACCTCATGGACATCGGCATCCCCTCATCCGCCATGGTCCGTTTAGGTGGCAAATCAACTGACAGAACAAAGCCGCTGATGGTCAGAGAACGAGTGGGGGTCAGGCTGAATCATACCCATTGGTCCCAAATTGACACCTTGAAGCAACGCTTGCAAAAGCACGAAACGAGACTTCAAGACGTTTTCAAGCGTTTTCTAACGGCAAATATCCTGAAGAACCATCTTATGGAATACCTTGAATTCCTTTCCGAAGACCTGCCATTCTTCGACGCTTTCGCCATCCCACCAGATCGTGAGGATGGTATGACTAGAGTGGGGAAGAGTGGAAGGAAGATGAGTCCATTCTATCTCCTCGACCGGTGGATCAGAGGCGAGAAAGACTCTGGATCACTCCAACACGTTCAACCAAAAGACGCGGCAGAGGTTTGGAAGATGTTGCCCGAAACAAGACAAGCAGCCCTCACCCGATGGCAGAAAGCTATTTTGGATGATCTAGTTAATGAAATTCAAGACACCGGTAGACAATTCAATGTCGATCAAACAGCGCTGGGTCGCATCTTTGGTGAAAGAGATGCGAGCATTATCAAAACAAAGAGGATTATTGCATGCACAACAAACGGCGCTGCTAAATATTCCTCGGAAATACAAGCCGCTTCACCTGGCGTGGTACTTGTCGAAGAGGCTGGTGAAATCTTAGAAGCCCATATTCTGACATCTCTGGGACCCCATACAGAACAACTGATCATGATTGGGGATCACAAGCAACTCCGACCAAAATGTTCATATAAGCTCAGCGTCGAGCAGGGAGACGGATTCGACTTGAACCGTTCCCTCTTTGAACGCCTCGTCTTGAAAGGCTTCCCTCACATCACGTTGACGCAACAACATCGGTCGCGACCGGAGATCTCCTCGCTGATTCGTAACTTGACCTATCCGGATCTCACCGATGCAGACTCAACGCTGAATCGAGCCAATCTTCGTGGCTTCCGTGATAACGTTGTATTCGTCAACCATTCTCATCCCGAGCTTGAATTGCAAAATTCTCGCGAGTTGTACGGTGGTGGAACGTCTTCCAAACAAAATGTGTTCGAGGGTCAGATGATATTGAAATGCGTTCGGTATTTGGCACAGCAAGGCTATGGATCCGACAAACTAGTTGTGATTACACCGTATCTCGGGCAATTGAAGCTGCTCAGAGACCAATTGGCTCAAGAAAACGATCCTATACTCAACGATCTCGATAAATTCGACCTGGTTCGCGCTGGCCTGTTGACAGATCTGGGCTCGAAGACTTCTAAACCTTCTCTACGCATATCAACGATAGGCAGGTGCGCTCACTCATACAACGGGTATTTTGCTGATTTTTGAGATAGATAATTACCAAGGAGAAGAGAGTGACATCGTACTGGTCTCGATGACCCGTAGTAACAAGTCACATGACATTGGCTTCATGGCTGCACCAGAACGTCTTAACGTCCTTCTTTCTCGAGCCCGTGATGGCTTGATCATGATTGGTAACTCTGAGACTTTCATGAATGCGCGTAAAGGCAAAGAAGTTTGGCGGAAGTTGTTTGATCATTTGAAAGAGAACGACCACGTTTATGAAGGCTTCCCAGTCAAGTGCGAGAAACATCCTGATAGAACGGCGCTGCTGCATTCGCCGGAGGAGTTTGAGTCACAGAGCCCTGATGGCGGGTGTAAGGAACCATGGTACGTTGGGGGGCGAACTCTCGGTAACCATATTCAACTAACACTTTCTAGTGGTGTCCTGCTTAAGTGCGGCATACACAAATGCCCCAGTAGCTGCCATCAGCTTTTTGATCACTCGAAACTTCCTTGCAAGTTTGTTTTAACAAAAAAGTGCTCCAATGGCCACAGTCAATCGTGGCAATGTCATATCGGAGCCCCAGCGGCATGTGGTAAATGCGAAAACGATAGGAAGCAAGTAGCGAAGAAAGCTCAAAGGGATTTGGACGAGAAATTAAAGAGAGATGAAAAGGACCAGAAACATCACAAGGAAGTCGCAAAGATCGAAGAACAACTAGCTCAAGTTACCTTGAGTATGAAGAATTCACGTCTGGACAAAGAGCAGCAGGCTGTTCTCACGCAAAAAAGAAAGGATCTTGAAGCTGCCAAGGATCGTGCGAATCAGACGCAGGGCTCACCCCCAGGAGATCCTCTAGGTATCTACAAGAATGATGATTCCACGCCAAAAGCCGAAGGGTTTAAGAAACCTTCACAAGGACGGCAGTCGTCACCTACATCGGTGAAGACAAGCCCTCATCGACATTCAAATCTCCAAGGACAAATCCGGCGCGCCGTTGAGCACAATAAATCTCCTTCGAGGACCGAATGGCAGCGCCAGAAGGACTTAGAAAATGCGACCAATCCTGCGATTGATCAGATCATGGAGATGATAGGTCTGGAAGAGGTCAAGTGTCAAGTTCTGCGGATCAAGGCGAAAGTCGAAACTTCAATCCGACAGGGCACCGACATCAAAAAGGAACGTTTAGGACTAGTTCTTTTAGGAAACCCGGGCACAGGTATATTTCTTCGTTCCATCTAGCGATTAATTGGTTGACCACTCGCAGGCAAAACTACAGTTGCAAGACATTACGCCAAGGTCTTGACATCCTTGAGCGTCCTTGCTGGTGATGGCTTCATTGAGACAACTGGCTCACGGCTTGCGCATGGTGGAGTCGCTGAGGTCAAAAAGCACTTGCAAAATCTGGAGAATGCCGAGGGCGGCGTATACTTCATCGATGAAGCATACCAACTCACAGAGGGACATAATATCGGCGGGAAAACTGTGCTCGACTTTCTGCTCGCTGAAATTGAAAACCTAACTGGGAGAGTGGTTTTCGTCTTTGCTGGATACCGCAAGCAAATGGAAAAGTTTTTTGAGCACAATCCAGGACTTCCTAGTCGAATACCATATACTCTCCACTTCGAGGATTATACCGACGCAGAACTCTTGAGCATGCTCCAATTCAAGATGAATCAATTCTTCAAGTCCAACATACACATTGACGACGGTGCCGATGGACTGTACATGCGCATTGCTGTTCGGCGTCTGGGGAGAGGAAGAGGCCGAGAAGGGTTTGGCAATGCTCGGGCGCTCGAGAATATGTTTGCCAAAATTCGAGACCGCCAGTCCGATCGCCTCACCAGGGAGAGGAGGAAAGGGACCTCTCCAGATGACTTCTACATCACGAAGGAAGATCTTATCGGTCCAGATCCCTCAAGTGCAATCTTAATGTGCGATGCGTGGGTCAAACTTCAACAGCTTATTGGGTTGAAAGCTGTAAAAGACTCTGTTAGCTTTATGATTGACCTTATCAAGACGAACTACGAGAGAGAATTGAGAGAGAAAGATATAATTAATGTTTCACTTAATCGTGTATTCCTTGGATCTCCAGGTACCGGTAAGACGACAGTGGCCAAACTCTATGGCAAGATCCTAGCGGATATCGGCATGTTAAGTAATGGCGAAGGTAAACACCTATTTGAAATGCTGAGATTTATTCATCTGTCGCTAACTTCAAGCTTTAAAGTCGTTGTCAAGAATCCTTCGGATTTCATTGGCAACGTTATCGGTCAGTCTGAGGCGAACACAAGAGCTATCCTCAGCACAACCCTGGGAAAGGTTCTGATCATCGATGAAGCCTACATGTTGTACCCAGATTCTGGTTCTGGAAGTGGAGGTGGCACTGATATATTCAAGACTGCCGTCATCGACACAATCGTGGCAGAAGTCCAAAATGTACCAGGAGACGACCGTTGCGTCCTATTGCTTGGATACGAACCGCAGATGATCACCATGTTCCAGAATGTTAACCCTGGCCTCACACGACGCTTCCAGATGTCGGATGCATTTCGATTCCAAGATTTCAGTGACACGGAGCTTCAGCAGATTCTACAACTTAAGTTAAAAGGACAAGATCTGTCTGCAACTCCATCGGCGATATCAACCGCCATCGACGTATTGGGTCGACTCCGAAATGGCCTCAACTTTGGAAATGGCGGAGACGTGGAAAATATTCTCTCAAAGGCTAAAGCTAATTATCAAGCTCGCCAATCCGCGTTACCGACATCCCAGCGATCAATTGACTTCGTGTTCGAGCCAGAGGACTTCGACCTAGACTACGACCGATCATCTGGTGCTGAAACCAATCTCCAAGCGCTGTTTGCAGGAGTAATCGGCTGCGAAGATATAATCGCAAAACTGGATGGATTTTTGAAGGTAGCCAAGGGAATGCGAGCCCAAGGTCTTGAACCACGGGGACAAATACCAATGAACTTCATTTTTAAAGGTCCGCCTGGTAAGCACAGATCTTCTTGACCCATTCCCAGTGCGAACAAAAGTTAATTGCTTTCTTTAGGAACTGGAAAGACAACCACTGCTCGAAAGTTTGGCCAGGTATACTACGACCTCGGCTTCTTATCGCAGGTTGAAGTGGTTGAGTGTTCGGCAACTGATTTGATAGGAGAATACATTGGGCACACTGGACCCAAAACGATCAAACAACTAGAGCGTGGCCTAGGAAAAGTCCTATTTGTCGATGAAGCATATCGATTAGGAGAAAGCAGGTTCGCTCAAGAAGCAGTCAATGAACTAGTTGATACAGTCACCAAGCCTAGATTTCTAGGTAAACTTGTTATCATCCTCGCTGGATATGACAACGACATGAACAACCTTCTTCGAGCTAATGAAGGATTGAGTAGTCGTTTTGCAGATGAAATTGTGTTCCCTTCTTTGAACCCAAGGCATTGTCTTCAATTGCTAAAGGATAAACTCAAGGAAAGCTCGATTGCAATCACCCCCGACCAGGTCCTAGACATGGATATATACCTTCTTGCTCAAATCGAGGAGCTATCAAAACTTCCTGCCTGGGGAAACGCGAGGGACGTTCAGACTCTAGCAAAAAGCATGGTGCGCACCATCTATCAGAACAACACTACCAAAGTCGATCAGCTTATTTTATCAACTCATGCTGCGAAGATGTGCGTCGATACTATGCTTGTCGACCGTCGCGCAAGAGCTAGAGTTGTGCCAACCTCTCGACCAGTGTTTTCTGGTCAAGCTCAAACTCCGAATGTTGCCCAACCAGTGCATCAGATCGACTCCAGCACTTCCGCTACGACGAAATCCATCTCAAAGTCTGAGAATCCCGATGAAGTTACGAATATACCGAAGATTCATGAGAATATTTACGATTGCCGAGATCCAGGAGTATCCGATGCCGTTTGGCAAAGTTTACAAAACGACAAGAAGCTCGCAGAGATCGCAGCAGAACTTATCCAGCAAGGCATCCGCAACCAAGAAGAAGACCAGCGCTTCGCCGAAGAAGAAGAAAGCAAAGTAAAGAAAATTGCAGCCGCTTTGCTTGAGGTACAAGCAAAGAATGAAGCAGAAGCTCTTGAGCTCCAGCGCAAGCGTGAGGAAGCTCGGATCCGTGAGATGGAGGCCAAGGCTGAGAGGGAACGAATTCAAAGGGAAGTTGAGAGAATGCGACAGCAGGAGGCGGATCGGAGGGCCAAGGAGGAATTGGCCCAAACGAAGTTGCGGGAAATGGGTGTGTGTCCGGTAGGATATCGATGGATTCCGCAAAGCGGTGGATATAGATGTGCTGGTGGGAGCCATTGGGTTGATAACTCGAGTTTGGGTTTTTGAGCAGTATTCCGTACAAGATTCGTTCGCTAAAGGCGAATATAGTGCTTCTTGTAAGTCGAAGCTCCTACATGGGGCGCCGCCGCCTCGCAGAAGACCCTGGCATCACGTGAACAGCTTGTAGACTACGCCAGGGCAGTTTTGAGGGCATATAAGCTTCCCTTCAGCCATAGTAATTCTGCAAACTCTTTCTCCTGCACAACTCTAGTCCAATTAGTATTTCTCCCGCCTTATATTACTCACCCGTTTTTATACTCTAGATGTCATACCTCTATTGAACAACATTCAACTATCCTAAAAATAAAAGAAGTGCTTTGATCAAAAAGTTATTAGACGACTTTAAAGACCCTTCATACAAAAGACCTTCATATAAGGAGATTGAGGAAGTTGAGAAAAAAGAAATATCTTATCCTTTTCCTTTAAAACGAAAGATAATCAAAGCACTTCTCTTTCCAGTTAACGATTATTACCTTTCTACCTGAAGGGCATTAGACTAATATTACTATAGTACATTAATTGACATTGATATCGGTTAGCGAACTTTAAGTCAAGTCGTTTACAAATTCGCCAAAAGACAAAATCTTAATAAATGAGGGAAAATGAAAAGGTTGACAGGCAGAAAAATTTCACGCAAAATAATGGATCATTTATAGAACGGAAGAATCAACATGAGAAACACGCTAAGGAGCTAGAAGGGAGGAATTCAACCAGTCCCGGGGACTCGGAAGAGGAGAAGGAGAAGAAGAAGAAGAAGAAGAAGAAGAAGAAGAAGAAGAAGAAGCAATTCTGGGACCCACCAAAGGTTCTGATGGTCAATCAGTTGTGGGTGCGGATCCTGGAGGGTGGTAAGTCTCCGCTATATCAAATAATGCCCTTGTATTCATATTCGTCGGACTTAGCAGATACTGTAATCACAAGTTTTCCATTCAAGCTTATATCCGATTTGAAAGCCAAGTGAGGTCAAAAATGGTGACGACCGTACAGATGGAGATGATCTTTACGACTCCGCAGAACTTTGGAGAGCCGTATTTCGCGAGCTCAGAAACCAAACCAGCTACGGAGTTCGAGCAACAGATTCGGCTCTTGATTTGACTTGGGCGATAACTGACCAGGCTCTTGTTCTGGGGTCCGGTCTTGATGGTGCGGAAACCTGTGAGCTTTGTACAGGGGGCTCCGCCTGGAGAAGGGCATCGGCGGAGGCTGATGCAGTTTGCGTATCATCTTCCATATCGTCTTTCTTTTTGCCGACAGGCACTGTTGTGTTTCTATCGGCGAGCATTTTAAGCGTTTTGCACACTTAAAATAGATGGATAGATTTCAGGTTAAGGATAGAAGATTCGGATGCATTTCTTGGACGTTTTTCAGCGTACGTTTCACTTTATAGCCAATGCATTAAACGAAAATACTCCATTAAAACTTTTCTCGATATTCTTCGATATTTAATTATATTTTTTTTTAAATTAATTTTCGAAAAATAGAAAAAAATAATAAAATTA